>KZ308217.1:694177-1065331 GCA_000376725.2 Ladona fulva | reverse complement strand
TAACTAAGTAAACCAATGGAAAGTAGTTTCCGTAATTGGGAGTAGGTGCTTGGAAGTATTGGAAAAAGCGAGAATTTTGCGAGATAGGTTATAATGGTTAAAAGCATTCCCTCGGAAGTTGAAGAGCCCCCGTTCTAGCCCATGTCTTGTCAGAAATTTTCCCTACCCTTCCATCTTTGCGTTCTTTCAGACGGACGTCTTAACGTGAAGATTTAACTTCCCTTCCTTTTCCTTATGAATCAATTTTTTTCAATGGGGGGTGATGAATTAGAAAGAATTTTAATGTCTCAGTATGTTTAAAGAAGTTAAGTATTAGCTACAATGAAAGGAAATGCAGCGTTCAGCCTGAGGACCGCAGTTTCTATCTCTGATCTAGATTAATTTAAAAGTGATAACATCGACAATAAAATGTGTACACTTGGAATAGATTCGTAATATCTCACATGCACGAATTCCACCGTTTTGTTTGTCTTCGTTTTAATTTCTCCTTGTCCACACGGTTTTAAGCCCGATAGACGGTATGAAACAACAAAACCTTCATTAGCTGTAAAGAGCTTTGAAGAGTGGATGAGGCAACTAAGCAAGATGAGGGGTTTTGCTTCCCTTAGTGAGTCAGAATGTTATGAGTGGAGGAACGTCCACGTGAATGCATCACTATGAGCCTACGAATGTCATCTTTGGCATTTGACAAGGAGAGATCAAAATGAATACTAAGCATCGATTAGATCTCAGTAACTTTCATATTAGGACAGCCTTGGAGAAGACGGAGACAAAAGCAATTGAAGGATACATTTTTCTCTATCGTGTATCGAAAGGCAAATGAAAATATTAAATTCACAAATCAGGTCAGCGAGAACGACGTCCCCTTAAGAGAAGGAAAAATAAAAATATTTGTAGAAAACTTGCAGGTAAAAGAGAAAAGTAAATATGAGAGAAAAGAAGAATCGTAAGAGTGGAAACAATCGACTGGGGAAAATCGGAAGAAAGAGGGGGAGTGAGACATATTAATGTGATGGTAGTGCTACGTGTAGGGAGAGAAGATAGATGTGTAGATAAAAGTCTCCATTCGAATGGGATTGGGAAAATAGTGTTCTCCCCTGTATGAAGTCGTCATAACAGTTCATCATTTTCAAACAGAGAAATAAATGAAGAAAAAGAAAGACTGAATGTATGGATTCGGTGAAGAAGTAAATATGGACGCGGATGCATGGTACATCGCCTCTTCGAAGATTTATTGTTCCATGCCATATTCTATCACGTACCCAGTAATTAGAGATGTACTTATTAAATGATTCATAGCCTTCCGTTAATCTTTTGATATATCTCTTACTAGAAGAATTTTTATAGTTGAGTGATTCGAGAACTAAGATCATTTCGCATCTATGGGCCCACCGGAAAACGAACCAGGGACCGCTTTCACCAAAGGCGAAAGCGTTACCCATTTGGTTATTTTAGAGCACGATATACGTGTATATCGTTAAGTTTTCATATTTTAGAATATCTGATAATAACATTGCCTCGGTGTCGCAGTGGTACCAGCTTGCTACGCCGAGGGTTGGGAATCAATCCCCATGTTTTGAAGATTCTAAACTACATATCGACTCGACCTTTAAAAAACGAGTGTAAGAAAGAAAACTAACTATATTACTTTAATTTCAAACAGGTTCTAGGACTTGGTAGCCTTAAGCTAGTGATTCCGAAAGACATTGAGACCCTATCAATAAGAAACGGATTAGAGGAAAAATATCATAAATTTAGAGCAGCATGTGTATTAGACATGTCTTTCGCAACATTGAACCCTTATTGTGATAATTTCTCGAGAAAAAAGATTTATTAAACATGGCATTTCTGATAAATATATGTTAACACGCTCGGAAAATACGTGGCACCCTGAGAACTTGTCAGCCTCACCGAAAACCAGAGCTTCGAAATATATGCTAACTCTTCCTCTTTATTTGGAGCAAAAATTTCGACGGTACTCAGATATGCAAATGACAAAGTATTGCCAATCACTACCCTGTTTTCTTTGTCTGTTGTTAATATTAGTGATTTTAGCTTTCTTTTGCGAATAATTACAAATCACATCTTCTCCGTAAGTTAACATTTCGTATTTTTCGCAGCCAGTCCACTTTCACGATCTTACATACCCAATGAGAATCTCTCAGGAATTCGGGAGGTAAATTTTGGAGAATAAGAAATCTCACGTGTTATCGATTCCGAGATTCATAAATACCCGCAGGAGACATCATTTCCTTATGTCATTTCGAACGGAAACGTGTTAGTAGAGCGCCGTGGCGGCGGGAGAGATGGGCGGAGGTGTGGATTCGCCCGCCTCTGGATCGTGAATGGGAAAAAGGACGGAATGCTTTTTTCCGCCGTTGCGGTTGATCTTGAGGAAAAGGAACATATCTTCGTTCTCGTTGGAGCAGGTCATGGCGATCGCGTCGTCTGGAGGAGGGCGGGTGCTTTTGGGGAGGTCACGGCGCCAATACTGGAAATCGTTCCGCAGAAGCATCCCTCCTATGTCGTTCCCTTCCCAAGCGGAGTTACCAACCCACCGGCTCCTGAACCCTGTGATCTTTCTCTTTGAGGGCGGCATTTAAAGGAACCAATCTAGTCCTGTTACAGTAGGTTCACCAGGTAGCCCCTTACTATTTCCTTGGTTCCTTAACTCACCAGACTTAACAGACCAGAACCTCTCCCTAAGTTATTAAATTAGCGTAGTTTTGCTAGTTAATTGGTTTAGTAAGAGCAAACTACCATATTAAGTCCTATCAGAGGAAAAATAAATTTGTAATAAATAAAATTTCCTGTTACAAAATCTGATACCAAATATTGCGACTATTATGACGCCAATTAAGATGTGGGAAACATGTTAGGTTCATTTAAGAAATATCCTCATATCGGATTACCTTAAAAAATCAAAATTTGGAGACTATTAAGCAAAACAAATACAAGAAGGAAGTGATTTAATTCATGAAATTTTTCGGCGAATCGAAAAGTTTTCGTAGCTATTCGTAGCCTGCAAGATCATTGACCCTGATAATTTGCTCCAAAGAAAGAGAAACCTGATCAAGTAAATTACAAAGTGAAACCCTTGCCCCGCTAATGGTTCCTTGATGAGCTTCCGCATAGCCTTCCTCATCTTTTTCACTCTAGATTCAGAGGCCTACGCTACGGTGAAACGTCTTCTCTTCCGTTGTAAGCATTCCTTTCTTTACTCCTTTTTCGAGTTAACGTTCACTGAATAACTAAATAAGGTAAGAACACTTAGTAACTTCCACAGATATATTTTATTTCACAGAGGCGACTAGTTTCGTCAAATCGAAATACGACGTGCCTGAAGATGTTGATTTGACGAAACTAGTCGCCTCTATGAAATAAAATGTATCTGTGCAAGTTACTAAGTGTTCTTACCTTATTTAGTATAGCTCCCTTCCACAAAGTTGAGCTTGATCATATCAGATTTTTTCACTGAATAATATACAAACCCAATATTTAACAGTCTTCCAGCAGAATTATGAATGGGACAATATCCCAGTACAAAATTTGCAGGTCATCATTTTGGAGTGTTGTTTAAAATTGGATATATTTATACGAGTATTTAATATTTGTTTGAGTTTATATAACTTTCAGATGTCCATTGAAGAATGTCTGCTTGAAAACTCCCTTTCGAGTAGCATCAGAAGAAAGATGATCTTTAGCAACTCTATTGTACTTAGAATCGACAACATTTTCCATGTCGATATTCTTGATCCAATTTAATTCTATCTAGATCTGCGAATGAAAGATTTTTTGCCATCGGAGGGCCGATAGTGAAACCATCAGGCTTCGCGAGTTGCATTTTGCCGATATGTAAATAGTCTAGTCAAACATCTAACTTATCTGTAGGGAGAGGAATTAAATAACTAAGTAAACCAATGGAAAGTAGTTTCCGTAATTGGGAGTAGGTGCTTGGAAGTATTGGAAAAAGCGAGAATTTTGCGAGATAGGTTATATTGGTTAAAAGCATTCCCTCGGAAGTTGAAGAGCCCCCGTTCTAGCCCATGTCTTGTCAGAAATTTTCCCTACCCTTCCATCTTTGCGTTCTTTCAGACGGACGTCTTAACGTGAAGATTTAACTTCCCTTCCTTTTCCTTATGAATCAATTTTTTTCAATGGGGGGTGATGAATTAGAAAGAATTTTAATGTCTCAGTATGTTTAAAGAAGTTAAGTATTAGCTACAATGAAAGGAAATGCAGCGTTCAGCCTGAGGACCGCAGTTTCTATCTCTGATCTAGATTAATTTAAAAGTGATAACATCGACAAGAAAATGTGTACACTTGGAATAGATTCGTAATATCTCACATGCACGAATTCCACCGTTTTGTTTGTCTTTGTTTTAATTTCTCCTTGTCCACACGGTTTTAAGCCCGATAGACGGTATGAAACCATAAAACCTTCATTAGCTGTAAAGAGCTTTGAAGAGTGGATGAGGCAACTAAGCAAGATGAGGGGTTTTGCTTCCCTTAGTGAGTCAGAATGTTATGAGTGGAGGAACGTCCACGTGAATGCATCACTATGAGCCTACGAATGTCATCTTTGGCATTTGACAAGGAGAGATCAAAATGAATACTAAGCATCAATTAGATCTCAGTAACTTTCATATTAGGACAGCCTTGGAGAAGACGGAGACAAAAGCAATTGAAGGATACATTTTTCTCTATCGTGTATCGAAAGGCAAATGAAAATATTAAATTCACAAGTCAGGTCAGCGAGAACAACGTCCCCTTAAGAGAAGGAAAAATAAAAATATTTGTAGAAAACTTGCAGGTAAAAGAGAAAAGTAAATATGAGAGAAAAGAAGAATCGTAAGAGTGGAAACAATCGACTGGGGAAAATCGGAAGAAAGAGGGGGAGTGAGACATATTAATGTGATGGTAGTGCTACGTGTAGGGAGAGAAGATAGATGTGTAGATAAAAGTCTCCATTCGAATGGGATTGGGAAAATAGTGTTCTCCCCTGTATGAAGTCGTCATAACAGTTCATCATTTTCAAACAGAGAAATAAATGAAGAAAAAGAAAGACTGAATGTATGGATTCGGTGAAGAAGTAAATATGGACGCGGATGCATGGTACATCGCCTCTTCGAAGATTTATTGTTCCATGCCATATTCTATCACGTACCCAGTAATTAGAGATGTACTTATTAAATGATTCATAGCCTTCCGTTAATCTTTTGATATATCTCTTACTAGAAGAATTTTTATAGTTGAGTGATTCGAGAACTAAGATCATTTCGCATCTATGGGCCCACCGGAAAACGAACCAGGGACCGCTTTCACCAAAGGCGAAAGCGTTACCCATTTGGTTATTTTAGAGCACGATATACGTGTATATCGTTAAGTTTTCATATTTTAGAATATCTGATAATAACATTGCCTCGGTGTCGCAGTGGTACCAGCTTGCTACGCCGAGGGTTGGGAATCAATCCCCATGTTTTGAAGATTCTAAACTACATATCGACTCGACCTTTAAAAAACGAGTGTAAGAAAGAAAACTAACTATATTACTTTAATTTCAAACAGGTTCTAGGACTTGGTAGCCTTAAGCTAGTGATTCCGAAAGACATTGAGACCCTATCAATAAGAAACGGATTAGAGGAAAAATATCATAAATTTAGAGCAGCATGTGTATTAGACATGTCTTTCGCAACATTGAACCCTTATTGTGATAATTTCTCGAGAAAAAAGATTTATTAAACATGGCATTTCTGATAAATATATGTTAACACGCTCGGAAAATACGTGGCACCCTGAGAACTTGTCAGCCTCACCGAAAACCAGAGCTTCGAAATATATGCTAACTCTTCCTCTTTATTTGGAGCAAAAATTTCGACGGTACTCAGATATGCAAATGACAAAGTATTGCCAATCACTACCCTGTTTTCTTTGTCTGTTGTTAATATTAGTGATTTTAGCTTTCTTTTGCGAATAATTACAAATCACATCTTCTCCGTAAGTTAACATTTCGTATTTTTCGCAGCCAGTCCACTTTCACGATCTTACATACCCAATGAGAATCTCTCAGGAATTCGGGAGGTAAATTTTGGAGAATAAGAAATCTCACGTGTTATCGATTCCGAGATTCATAAATACCCGCAGGAGACATCATTTCCTTATGTCATTTCGAACGGAAACGTGTTAGTGGAGCGCCGTGGCGGCGGGAGAGATGGGCGGAGGTGTGGATTCGCCCGCCTCTGGATCGTGAATGGGAAAAAGGACGGAATGCTTTTTTCCGCCGTTGCGGTTGATCTTGAGGAAAAGGAACATATCTTCGTTCTCGTTGGAGCAGGTCATGGCGATCGCGTCGTCTGGAGGAGGGCGGGTGCTTTTGGGGAGGTCACGGCGCCAATACTGGAAATCGTTCCGCAGAAGCATCCCTCCTATGTCGTTCCCTTCCCAAGCGGAGTTACCAACCCACCGGCTCCTGAACCCTGTGATCTTTCTCTTTGAGGGCGGCATTTAAAGGAACCAATCTAGTCCTGTTACAGTAGGTTCACCAGGTAGCCCCTTACTATTTCCTTGGTTCCTTAACTCACCAGACTTAACAGACCAGAACCTCTCCCTAAGTTATTGAATTAGCGTAGTTTTGCTAGTTAATTGGTTGAGTAAGAGCAAACTAGTCCCGGTTCATTTTCTTTTCAAGTTTTTCGTTGGTGTGGTTCTTCTTCATAGCTGAGCCATGAATTCTTCCACTGCTGTGCCATAAGCAAGGTGTTGGTACGCCGCACCGTTTCGGTAAGTTTAAGATGTTTTTGAAATGCGATTGTTGATGGAGTTAAATTTCCAAAATATTTTTTGTTTAACGCGAGCTAAGCTTTTGAGTATTACAACTGTTATTCTATAATTATTATTCCCCTCAGGAGCGTATTCAGTTATTGGAAGGAGGACGAATTAGTTTCCAAATTCTGTTCGTAGGCAAAGGAAGACTTGCACGGACCTAACACTCACTTACTCGTATGGAAACTCAAACTACGGAAGGTTTTTGTTCTCGCCAGCAACGTTTTTACACTTCAATCTATCTTGCATGGTCTTCTGGTTTACTCCCAGTTTCTGCGTATCCTTCTGCACTTGGTCTTTCCATCTCCATCTTGGTTGTCCCACAGGTCTTGTACCATACTGTCTTCCATACCATAATGTATTTACGCTATTATATTCATCTTTTTTGTGCGACCTACCCATCTCAACATTCTGCCTTTTGCCTCCTTCAGTAAACGGCTCCCTCAATTTTTTACGATACGGATCTTAACATGTTCAATTAATTTTTTGGGCATGAAACTCATTGAATTGTCTAGAGTAGTATTATTACGGTTTTATAATAGCATTGATGAAATATCTTTTCCCTTTTAAATTAAAATACCTAAAGTATCGATTTGTTAAAGGGGCGTAGGTCCCTTCTACCATTAATACGCTAATCGTTCACTTAAAAAGTTTAAACTTTGGTGCCATGTGGAGGAAAAAGTGGTTGAGTAACTTACGCTCTGAAAGCCCGATTAAGCCTTTACTTAATTCATCTCCTGATCGCTCGGCAACTTAAATCATATTGCGATTGCTTGATAAATTCAGAGAATGTACATTTGCGGAAGACGTAATCGGTATTATGTGACCGCCCTATTACTTCAGCCGATCCGACGATGAGCATAAAATAAGAGAAATAGATGCGAGGACAAATTGTTTTAGGGACCCACTCTTTCCACGAACGATACGCGAAGACAAAATGCTGCAGAGGTAACTCAAAAGCTTGATTTTTACCCCCTTTACCACATGCCGAAAGGAGGCTTGCAGGGTACTATGCTGATATTCTATTTCAAACTTCTTTTACTAACCTGCAGAGAATTGATCATTTTATATTTTTCTCATTTACTTACATCATAAATTTAATAACGAGGGCAAATAAACAGTATAAGATTAGGCCTAATTAGCATCTCTGTGATGTTAAATGGAACGACTATTGCCATGATTAGTTGGAAGTGGAAGTAAAGTATATCACCGATTAAAATAAATGGATTGTTCAAAATTTAGCATTTCCTATGATTTACAATTTCGATCTGTTCTGCTGACTCCATAATATTTGCTAGCCCCAAATCACTCATGCTGCTGGAAAAAAAATAACAACTATAGCTTTCTCTTCATAACAAAAGTGTTCTTGGCGTTATGCCGTTGTTATTCCGGTAATAATTACTCGTATAGGTTTACTTTGCACTTCTACCAAGTGACTTAAAACACTCTTACGTTGTCTTAATAATTACAGAATTTCCACAATTTAGACAAACCGAACAGGCGAAATATCGCGTGGAAAAAATATATATAGAATTGATGGCCATACAATTTGGCGTAATGGATTAACATCTTACATCTAAACTAGGACGGCACGAGAATTCACCCTTAAGCATACATTTCTTGAAATTTTATTCGGAAGGCTTTCATTATTAAACATAAAATAGACTTTGGCATTTTAATTCCTTAAATAGCTGGGATTCTTCGATGTTTTTATCCATACTTAAAGTTAATTAACTTACTAATAAGGAACATGGTCGAAAGGACAAATTTAACTGTATGTCAACCTCGAAACCCAAATGGGTTAACGCGTTGGTCATCCCTCAAAAACTCCGGCAATACCAGAGGAATACTCTTTCATTCAGTTAATGAATAAAAAATTGTTTTGAAGGTCTGTCAGACAGAAATCTAAAGAGACCCTAGGGCTTAAGAGTTAGAGCAACCGATTATCAATTCTAAATGGCTCATAATAATTGTTCCTCAACATTGTCAAGTTTGGAATAAGACGACTCAATTTATTTGAGAACACTAATCTTCAAACCCTTATATGCTGAATGTTCAACATCTAAAGGTAAAAGGCACCGCGGCAATCATCTCGAAGAGGGAGCCGTTGCTAATTTCAAGCCATTATCCCTGCACCCGACTGAATGAAGCTCTTATGTGTGCAATCACGCCTCGAGGCAGCCCGATCGCCACGAGGCGGTCGCCCGCGCGTACAACTTCCTCTGTGACGGCTGGAAGAAGATGGCGTGCTTCGATAAGCCGTCGATTGGGGGTGCTGCTGGAAAAAAAATGGATCGATAAAAGCTCCCGAACGCTTTTTCGAGCGTCGCTATCGTATCGATTCGAAATACGACGATGTCTATGCTAGAGAAGAAAAAATTCTACGCCGTAAGCGGAAGAAACGGAGACTGCGGAAAACGCGGCTCGAGTTTACACGACAAAGTTGATAGTAACCGCAGGGTAATCGATAAAAAAGAGAGGTTAGAAGTTTCGGAAGTTTTTTATTGCTTAGATCGATTTTTAAAACGTTCTTTCGTCTTATTTCTTTTTCTCGGTCACACGATCATTACTGCGGAGTGCGTTTCTCAAACTACTCCGAGGAAAGTCGATAATTTCCCCTTGAAAATCCTAAGAATCGTAATCGTCGGCCTCGTATGATTTTAAATGCTTAGCAAAGTTGCAATATCATTATCCTCGTGGACTCCTTTTGCATGTGAATCATGCTATAAGTGAACTCTGCTAATACACTTACTGACGTTACGTTACGTTACGTTACGTATACGTTAATTAATACGTTATTAACAGCGCCTCGGAAAATAACTTAGTTGTTCCGTTTAAAATTCGGAGTTTGTGATGTGTTCCGTCAAATATATAAAAGTTTGAAAAACGCTAGATAATTGCGAATCGAGTAATATTAAACGTTACGTTATAGTTCTTCCAACTCAGCTGTTCTTCCAAAATGATGGGATGGCAAGCTGAGAGGTTAGGAAAATATCTTAAGAAGGTAGTACCCGACTTATTTAATATTGATTTGGAATCTGCTAAATTTTAAAAGTATTCACTTTGATACAAATTTCCTTTTCTTTTTTGTTGACTCCCATTTTCAAATTCTTCCATACAGAGACGCTATTCACGAGGGTCGGCTGTAGACATTTGCTTTTGTAAACCAGCTCGGCGACCGATGAATGAATTTGTGAAAGAGAAAAAAAAGAAACATCGATTCCATTGAACGCCGCACGGCATCACAGTTATCCTATGGTAGGAATTCTAAACTGCTGTTTGTTACATAATTTCATGTCCTGTTCCTATGAAACGCAAATAATTGCTATCGGCTGATTGTAATCACTTTCATATTACAGTAAAATTACTCACATATGAAACATCACATCGGAATTGAGGAAACAACTCTTAACCGGGATAAATATTCTCCCAATATAAGGTTAACTATATTAAAAGCGTCGTTGAAAACTGCGATTAGTACCGATGTATGATTAAATACGAAGGATATGTTTCTCTGATTATGTTATTAGATCAACAACAATCAAGAACGTGGGGGGGGGGCACTATACGCCGAGGGCCTGACCGGAAGGGGGCCCAAGGGAAGTTTTGTTGTGTTTTTAAGGAGAATAAGCTCCATGTGGGGACTCAAAGTGGTCCTTACGCCTAGGCCTCTATGATTGTTGAAATTCGCCCCTGGTCAAAATTAAATTACTTCTGGACTTAAATGTTCCTGCAATCATTTTTAGAAAATTACATGAAATATCATTTTTATGAGTACCAATGAGTGATTGTAGCATCAAACTACATCTTAGCTACTTTCGAGTATAGCAAGAATACTTCCTACGCAAGTGATATGTTATCTTAAGCAGTATCAGTAAAAAGAAGTTCTGTAATAGATTTAATTTCCTATTATTCTATGATTTAGTTAAGGGAAATTATTTTCTTATCGAAAATATCACTTTTAGCTTCGGCCCTTTTTTAAACTTCAGCCGCTCATTATCGGTAAATTTTTTGAACCACCAGAAATAAAAAAGGCCAGAAGTCTGCGTCTATTTACCCCGTTGATTTTGGTGTGTCTATTTTATCGGAACCCACTGAGGGAAACGAAGTAGGAGAAACCTTAGGAGGACAGACCTAGACAGGGAAAGGGTCTCCTATAACAAATCCATAAGGCGATGGAACCCTTCTACGTGAGTTTCCGTGCAACTGAAGTCGTAAGTCTTAATTCTGAGCAAGTGTATTGAACGTTTAATTTACAATTTAAACTTTTCAAACACTTTCTAAAACCTAAATACGAACATACAATTTATGGAGGCCATAAACGCCATACGAATCAATTCCATGTGGAAAAAGGTCACATCAGAATTCGGAAAAAGTAATGTTATGAGATACTTGCTATCATATTTCCTTTTTTCGACATTCCACGTAAACTATTGCAGAATAATGGTGGTAATTTCGTCCTTTAATGATTCTAAGAACGTCTCAAAAAAGAATTTTATAATATTTAACTTGAGTCTACAGCATTTCAAGAACTCTGCTACTTCACTCCACCAAATAAGCTTTGAGAGTGGTTGGAATAAACATGATATTGAGCATTCACATTTCATGAAATACCGTTAAATTCTTCCAAGCTGAAAGACCTGGTTGTAAAAATATTACAATTTGCTCTCGAAAAAAAAAAAATGCCGAGTCAAATCAAGGAAGGTCTGCATTTTAGAAAGTCAAATTCTTAGAGCACCTTCACATCTTGAGGTGAATTTCACGCTTTGCCAAGAATATTGCAAATCAAGAATTAAAAACTCATTAAAAAAATTAGCAAACTACATCAAAACCACGTTTTCGCGGTTCATTATTTCGAACATTTTACTGTTTATACTGACAATGAGTTATATTTTACTTATCATTCCTACCTTCTTATTGTAACTCTCTAGGAATGCCGTGCATTATTAAAATAATATCTATTTCAGGTATATTTACGCCCGTATATCATTCCACACTCTACGGTAACTTTTATTCTGGCAAAACCTTCTCGAGAATTGCAGTCTTCTCTATAAACAATTACGAGCACATCTTAAACATGAATATAATGTATACAAGCTCTTCCTTGTGGAACGGCGCCGTACTAAAGAAGGAACGAACACTTATATAATTATTATTACTTATATAATAACACTTATAGTAATTTCCGCAGAAAATATTTTTTATTAGCGACTAGTTTCGTTGAAGTTTTCCGGTAGACACTGTTGAATCTTATCTTCTTTTGTTGTCACAGTTAGCCTGTAAATATGATTTTGAATGACTCCTTTCAAGGGCATAATTACGAGCAGAATCTCCGCAATTAATAAACGTTTAAGTGCGTCAAACTACCTAGACCTACAGGCTACCTATCAAGTGTCCTACTTCATCAAACCTGATGATGTCTACAGGTAGGACACCTAAACATCTATTAATTGCGGAGATTCTGCTCGTAATTATACCCTTGAAAGGAGTAATTCAAAATAATATTTACAGGCTAACTGTGACAACAAAAAAGATAAGATTCAACAGTGTATACCGGAAATGCTTCCTAATACAAATAATTTTAGTGAATTTTTGTTTAAGCTCTCGGATTTTCGGAGGATATATGAAAAGCAATGGCTTTAGCATTCTGTAGATATCTGGGAAATTCTATAATTTTCAATATCTACAAACATAAAAACTGATAAAATCAGTTAATAATCTGTGTCCTTCCAAAAAATCGAGTAACAAGCATTTGAATATCAAAGAGGTATTCTATGTATGGGTTGTCATATGTATTTTTTCTCGATTAGTTCCATAAATGAATTGAAATTGATTAATACAAAAAACAAATCTTACCGATAACAATATTCCATATGTAATACGACTCTTCCTATTTCAAGATTTAATAATACTTCACGAACAATTCTTACTTTCACAGGTGGAGATAGATCGTTGTTCTATTTCAATGCGTATTTTATTGTTTTGCGTGATGAATAGTGAAATAGTTCTAGTATGACATAAATCTAGTTACAGTCTCGTCTCGTAATGAATTCCAAATTTAACAACAAAGGATCATGTCGCGAAACTATTTTCCTTAGCTCGCCAAAATAATTTAACTCGTGAAAAAAACTATCAATTATTTCTTTCATCTGTAAGGTTCTTTACGATCATAAATACCGCAATCAGAAACTTTAAAGAAAAGATCGTTGCTAGAAGGATAGCTTAAGATAGATTCGGCAAGTAATGGAGAGTTAGGCAGAAGAGAGCTTCGAATAAGAATCTGGAGTTAAATTAGCCATTGGATACTGGAGATACACAATTTTTCATTCTACAACAAAAGCGTTCATTAAAGTAGTTATTAACAAAGGTAAATCCAATTTTTTTCAAAAAGTAACTCCGTATGAAATCAGGCCTAGGTTTTTTCAGTGGCACTGAAATTTTCTGACACATGTTCTGAAATCAGTTTCTTTTGCCTTGCCCAAGAGAAAGTAAGAAATAATTGTTGTTGAATCCTTTCCTCATAAGTTTGGATTAGAATAGTCTTTCAATTAGCTTCAATGCCGATCTCGAAATTATGTTGTACTACGCAAGGCCAGTTTTTCCTTCAGCGGTTCGCAAACGCCATTAACTCCATTCCGTAAAGATTTCCCTAATATTATGTGTTACAATCCTCCTTGAGTATTTCATCTTTATCCGATAGTTTTACGCTTGCGAGCTTTACATATTCAGCGACTCCCTTGTGAATACGTCCACCCCAGTGACCCGTGCCAAAATTTTCCGGAATTCATCTTCCGTCATTGTCAGGAGCTAGATTTACCTGTATCCACAGCTAATCCTCTTAACACAGCTGAGATCAGATACTTCTTTCATCCTCTCCGAATTCTTTCTCTGTGGCTCAACGATCGTTTCGGATGATTCAATCCCGAATGGAATCGGAGATGATAAAAGACAGCTCTGAATCGCCCCCTCCCCTTCCCTCCCCGTTGTCATGACGATACGGACAGTTTTTGCAGACATGTCAATCCACGCGCATGAAGACGTATTGGTCTCGATGCGGAGTGGCGGAAAGATTCCGAAAAGGGAAAGGGGAAATGATGACAATCGCGGCCGAAGCAACGCGAAGGCGGTCGTTGGACCCTTTCGCACCTGACTCCAGAAGCCGCGCGTCCTTCCGCATTTCCGAGCGGTACGCGTTTTTTCGTACTTCCGCTGACCCCTCCCCTCTCTCCCTTCGCCCACTCTTTTTGGTGCCCATATTGATCGTCTGGAGAGAGGAGTGGTGAGGAGTGCTTTGGGGCTCAGACGAAGGGAGAGTGAGGGAGTGCTTTGGGGTTAAGACGAAGAGAGGATAGGGGCAGAGTGAGGGTGGGGTTATGTAGGGAGAGGGCGGAATTAGCGAAGGTGGAAACGACGCTCTTGCACCTTTTTCCCCCACTTGAAGGCGCCACCATAGCTATCTCCGCTCCATGTCGGAAATGCCACGCTCTGTCTCTTTCGCTCACCTCATATCCTCATTGGAGGAATTTGGAGGAAGAATGTAGCGGGGAGAAATATTTCTCCATTACGTCCTCGATTCTCGGTTTTTCAAAGCCAGCCATGGTGACTTTGATGAGAGGAAAAAATACCTTTCCGGAACCCAACGTGAAAACGTGGGTTTACGTGGATTATGTGCTTTTCAGAGCAACAGATCTCGTCTTTACAGTGCTTTTTCGGGAATCCAGTATAGCTACTCTTGGAAATCCTTATCAAAATCGGCTACGCTGAGATCTGCATGGTACATAAACGTAGATAATAACGGCGGTTCATTCACTGACTTTTTTAATGCTTCAAGCCACTTTTCATCGACACAGCAATGACAAGTCCCTCGAGGCACGAGGGAAAATTTCCATTGGCTTGCTTTCATAGAAAAAAACTATTAATTACGACTATTTAGCTACTGTTAGAATTGTTACCGCGCTCAGTGGCGGAATTGTTAGGAGGATAGCTTTCCAAAGCCTAAGTCCATAGTTGCAATCCTGGCTGACCGGGTGTATTCCTGGATGGTGCATGGTTGTTTATGCTCGTCAACTACGTTGAGTTCATTCAAAATTACTCTCATTACGTAAATGACTATGCTATTATTTGTTTTAGGAGTAATAATAATGCTATACCTTGAGAAAGAATGAGAATATTTTTTGAATTATGACTGACGAAAAAAAATTAAGTTATATTAGTGATAATGTGAAATGAAATCAACCTGGTCGGTTCTCAGCCTTCGGGATTTCGATTCTCAACGTTGCAACTTGTCCCAGTGACCGAACGTCGAAGCCGAACCGAAAACTGAAACCGAAAAAACCTTATTTTTCCCCGGAGCGAAAATCGAGTCCGAACCGGAAAAATTGAAGTTTTTGAAACCGAACCAAAACCGTTATTCACCGCATTCCGATTTATGGTTGCCAGCAATGCGCATTTTATTGAAACAAAATAGGAGGAAAGATTACTAAACGTGTAACTAAGACTTGCAACTAACTATTGTTAAGTTTCACTCTAAATTTAGTATTAAGTAGCGTAAATGAAAAAGCAAGAAATGATATAGTATACTTGCAGAAGGACATCATATTACAATGGCCGTAAAGATTCAAAGACGTATGGAACCGGTTCGAATTTGGCAGGAGCGAAACTGTAACTGAAACGATATTTGGTTTTCCGTAAAAGCGGAGCGAAAAACGTCAGATGCCTGCCCTCTTGTGAGGAAACGATGGCATACACACACAACTACAGTTTCGGACAAGAACAACTGAATGAGTATGTTTGAGGAAAATTCTGGCAAATTCTCAACGCATGAAAAAACTCGACAAATAAAATGGGTTTCTCTCTCTTTAAATGTGCAAATTTAAAAAATCAAAATTTGCAGAGGAGGCTTTCTTACAGTCTTATTTCTATGGTATTTATTTTCATGGTCTGTTACGTACATTCTTATTACAATATCTTATCACTCAAAATGACATCGTTGAACCAAGTTATGTGAAAATTAATCAGAATTAAAGTAAACACATTAAATTAAAATAGTTTGTTGAAAATTAGATTTCCCATAGGGTTTATAATCTTAAAAATCACAAACAAACTGCCAAAAAAAACACCACTCTCTCTCAATATTAGACGAGAATCGGCAGCATCCATTGAATTTAGCTCAGTTTTGATTCCATTTGTGCATACGCGCATGCAACAAAACATTCGTAAGTCGAATCCGAAATCCGGCAAAAATATATTCCACGTTCGAAGCTTTTGTCATCACGCTTGTACTTCCGCCGAGGCATCAGTGCATTAAAAAAGAAGGAGAAAAAATTCACTTGAATATAACTTCAAGCAATTTTGCATACAAAAGGAAATGCACGAGGGATAACTTCTTTGGACGAAAAACGCTTCTATAGAATTGGCTTCCACAGAATTGTATTCAGAATCAAAAAGAACCAAGCTTCTCAATTGTAGACAATCTTCAATATGCGTGAGAACACTCAAGTTCATCTCGTTAAAACGATTGGACAATCAGCGACGGACGCTACCTTTCTTTGTCAATACCAAGCATGTAATTTATGCCCCCCATCATCTTTGAGGAACTCATTCCTTTTATTCATTCCTCCCTCCGGAATATTTTAACGGATTAACAAAAACACCCCAATCGTGCAATTGCTCGGAGAAAATAAAACGATTAATCCCCCAAGATCTCCATTTGCATTCTTATGAAGTTGTCAGCGTCCTGCTTGGAAAAATGACAAGTTGAAACGAGTGATTACCATAGGAAAACACTCATCCCGAGATTAACAAGTCAAGTTTTCCGACAAAAGGGAGGAAGTTGAAGAAGACGGATATTTTTTGGAACGTTTGTGTAATGACCGACGTTGGTGTTGATTACCAAAGTTATTTTACACCTCTGATGAAGCTCCTTCGAGAGAACTAGGGAATGTTACATAAAGGAGAAATGGAAACAGTTGGAAAAAGTATTTTTATTATAACCAATTTAATCTTAGAAATCTCTTTAATAAATACGACTGAATATAAAGCTACTTTATTTTAAAGTGAGTTAAACATGAAATTATAAGAATAACCGGAGGAGGGTCCGCGAAACACAACACAGAGAACAGAGCTGTGGAAGTCCCATGGTTAACTTCCCCGAACCTTTACATCATCCTATCCATACTCGCGATGCTAGCGACAAACGTTAGACCTTCATTAGCAGACAATTATTCACCCAATAGAAGGTAACGAGTAGGATTGATAAGATCCTCAGAATTTAGGAAATTCTAATTACCGACTATTATTTACAGAAGTGCTTAGTGAGTGGGAAGTTAATTTATACTATTTGACATTTAAATTGTGAAGACAAGATCAAGGCCTGTATTAGAAAATAATCGAAGCAAAAAAATTGAAGATAATCCTCTTCCTCTTTTAAAATAGACTGAAATATCTACCAAGGAAGGTTTGATCGCTTCATTGTGACAAGTAAAGGAATATATTGATTTATAAGAAATGATAGCCACATCTATCATCTACGACTAATTACAGAACGATTTACATTACAGAGCTATGTACGCAGATTTCTCAAAAGAACTAGTCCTAGGCGTGGGCGATCGTTCAGGACGGCTCCTAGCTAAGGGCAACCAAATTCGTTCTAATCAGAGCCCGGGAAAGACCCACAGCACACACAAAAATGAACTCGCAATTACAATCTAGGAGATTGTGATACAGATAACAGTGTTAGAATGGTATCGCTAGCTTTATTGATATTGATACATTAATCAAAAAATTTGCTGCAATCATGTCGAACATTATAAGCTACTTTTTATTTATATTAATCAATGTTTTCCAAGGGTTTCGAGGGTATCAATGTCTCAAATTCTGAATAATGTTATTTAAATCTTCTAACTAAAACAGCATGTTTTCCGAATTATAACTCTTATGAAAATTTATTATTTTACCAAGTCCTATTGACTGACAACTTTTGAGTACGTCAATTAAGTAAATTTTGTGCTATTTCGGAAGCTTTAAGGAGTAATCAAATGATGGAATGATAATATTAACAATGACTAAGTCTAAAATCGTGTCGAATCTTTGCTTCAAAAAAGCTCGTGAGAGAAATTGAATTTTTAGGCTGCGAAATAAATCTCGTGCACACCTTTAAATCTCACGATCCCTGATTCCTGAGCTCTGCCGAAAGCAGTGCCCATCCACACGACTTTCAGCTGGCTCCTGTTACACCTGATTAAAATATGCCAGTGTTTGAGAGACAAATTACAAAATCTGAAATAATAGAGATGATGGACATGAAAAATTGAAAAAGTGTTGAGACGTTGTGATATGAGGGAGTAGAAAGGAGAAGAGCGAGTGGTAAACATGGAAAGCGAGTGCGGTTCTTGATTGGAGGGAAAGAGGAAAGGTGGAGTTTGTAGAGAAGCTCTGGAGCAGCCGCGCGAAACCGCGCGATCGAATTAATAATTAAGCGAGGGGGTCTCAGAGATGAGGAAAAAATGGCCAAACGAATCTGATTGGTGGAAAATGAACTCCTCCCTTTTCCGCCTCTCCCAGATGCAATTCCCAGCCGCAGGGGGAATTAAAATGTGAAATAATATTAATTCCATACTTCTCTCTAAGTGGTTGAAGTAAGGAAAGAGAGGTGATAGAACAAGGAAATGTGCTCATGTGACAGCGAATGAGGTGCTCCTTTCTTAAGAAAATGGAAATGTTCAAATTTGTCCTCCATTTATGTCAGTTCTTGACTAAAATTCAGGTTATTACGATCTACACTCCAATTGAACAAGTTCGACGAAAGTAATTCCTTCTTCAAAAAAAAGAATTCTTAAGAAATCCAATTAAAAATGTTCGCTCAGCGAACCTAATCATTTTATAGATTTCTTTACCTTATTTATTATATGTTAAGTAATTAGACAATAGAAAAGAAAGATTATGAGAAATTTATGATCCAGATATCTTTGAAAATTCAACATTTCGTATGGTCCATACCCCATGACGACATTCTTAATAAAAATAAAAACTCCGAAGATGGATACAAAACGATATTGATAATCCACCCACAAAAGCTGTCCGGATCTTTAATTTACTTAATTTAAAAATTTGATTTCATTTAAGTATGTATGTGCCTGTCTAGACCTACTAGTATGTGGAGTATCTAGAGCGAAAGAAGTACTCAAGGATATGAAAGCATGGAGAAGTATTGTGAATGTACCAAGGCATCTAACCGTAGTACTTTTCGTCTCGGTTTGCTCTCCGGTTTAATGAAACAACTAATTTCGGTTCTGGTCCGGTTTGCTTGCAACCAAACAGGTTCGAACCGGGTTTTTTGCTCAAACTGTTAAAATATTATATCTTTCTGAAAGTTTTTATAGTGTTTACCTTTTTCAACTAAGATTAAATTGACTTCTGGGACATAACTTGCTATATTAGAGATAGTTAATGTCTAGCAATAATCTTAATTAGTTGCGAATCGTTTTTGCGAACATTCAGTAAAGCTTCCTCCATTTACACGGAAAGAAATTTTAAAATTAGATTTGATGAAATTAAAACAAGATTTAATTACGTCCACAGAAATTATATTTGAATAACACGTTCGGTTTCGAGGCTTCTAATTCATATCCTTACTGTACCTAATGTGGACAAGTTACACCAGATACAGCCAGAACTAATTAGTGGTGTAATTGGAAACAAAAAACTGGAAGAGAATAAGGAACCGTTTTCTGTTTATATAAGGGTTCAAGAATTTCAATTTTTCTGTTTGAGTCCGTTTTCAATTCGGCTAAAGTAACGGTTTTTTCGGTTTCCTGTTCAGTTCGAATTCGATGTGTTGAAATAAATACGGCAAGTGACGTACAGTCCTGGTCAAAATTAACGCAACACCTCGCGGCGTGACGGAGTGGGAGATTTAGGAACTAAATGTGCTTAGGAGTTTACAGAGCACTCTGACAACATTGCACTTACTTCGAAAGGGAGTGATCGTCATGTTTGTAAGAATTTTTGTTATTTAACTACTTTTACGCCTACAAATAAAACGTAGAAAAGAGATCCTCGGGTCCCGAGATACCACAGTTTGAACCCTAGTATCTTTGCACGAGTGAGAGACCAGCGAACAGAGAGGGAAATGGAAGTGAGGGAGAATACCGGACCAAAAATGATGAAGAGGAGAAGTGTGAGGAGATAAGAGAGAATGGAGTGGTTAGATGAGGGAGGTAAGCGCAGAATTTCAACCTCGGAGGGAGGGGGATGAATCTTAATCAGAGGAAGTTTGAACGAGGAGTTGTTTGGGAGCGTCTTCGTTGGTGGCACGCCTCCGCGCGGCAATTTATCCCCCGCGCATCTTAATGGAATTCATTTGGCGGGCTAAGGGATGGTGGGGATGTTTTTTTAAATGGCTCTCGAGTAATCCTTGTTGTTTTCAAAGTCGGGAGTTATAATTGGATGGCATTCCTTGCGGCGTAGGAGCGCAACATTTGGAGGGTATCTACATACACTTGAAATGCAGGTTGCTTGTTTTACGTATTAATTCTTTCAGACAGTAGTTCATTAAGCAGGATTTTTATGATAATAATAACTTCGCGTTCATAATATATATCAACGTCTTTGGGAGTTGGCAGGTCAAGACTTCCATTGCTGGAGGCTAACGGTGTGAAATGAAAGTAATCTGTGTAAAACAACCTCTATCGTCTGTAATTTCCCGGAGTTTTACTTCTTTACCTTATTACTCATTTTTATACGCTGTGCCGACCTGTAGCCTCAACTCCTCAAAAATGCCAGGAAATTAACTGTTGTAGTATTGAATCCAATCCTTCTGAATAGCAGACAAGCGTGTTAACCTCTATATATGTACTATATTTCGTACAATAAGATATAGTTCTATAAAGAAGTCTCATAACTCGGAGCTACGACTCTATCATTTCGACATAAAATATCCAAATAAAAAGAAATGAACAAACCTTAAACTGTCACGTTCTTTGTCGAAGGATAAAAATCTAAGAAATATTATAAAAGATAGAGTAAATTCACAAAGACCATCATCCTACAATCATTCATTCCTTCCGTCGACGTTTTTTTACCGACAACGAAGACTCTAGGATCTCATCACCTATCTTTCCGCGGTAACCATAGTGATTATACCCTAAATCAATAAAAACTTCAAACTACTTTCGTAACTTGGCCCTTAAATTCAATAATTCGATTGCCTTCTCAAAGTGATCAAAGGTTTTGCTGTGAAGGTATCCTATCCTCAAACAGCGATCGGCAAAGACAGTATAAAAGCAACATCTGAATAATTTCGATCCTTCATAACATAGTAACACGCTTCCTTTCTCTTTCAACTTAACTCATTCGACTGGATTCGCTTTCGAGCAGGCGTGCCCAGATGCACTAAAAAGAGGACCGACACTTCAATCATCTCCCTAATCTTACACACTTGAAAACGAATTTGGTGGTTTTCTTGGCAGAGTTTAGGCATATTTTAGGGTTTTGGACCCAAAGGTAAGTCAAATTTTAGATGGTGAGGAATTCGGTTGAATAATGAACAAATTTCGTTAGCCGAGGTATCACTGCGTTCAAAAAACTGCCATTATCCATTCTTTATCAATAGTTTATGGATCATGTGTTCCATCCACGCGCAAAATCTGTGATTACGTGACCTTCTCGCAATCAAACTGAAGCGGATGAATGTATTCGCTTCAAAGAATTCCCAGCCCTTTTGAGTCCAAGATTCCCGATCTGTGAATAAGCTCCACAGCTTCTATGCAGTGGCAAATCTCATCGGGATTTCCTCTGGCGGCTCAAAGAAACACGTCTCTCCGCTACGTCGTCTCCAACCTTCCTCTGCTCTCTCTTAAAAGGTCTTTAATGCTCGTTTCATCTTCCGAAACCACACCGACGACAAATCTATTTATCTTCCGCCTGCGTTCCCATAATGTCTCAAGCCTTCCAATCTCTCCCCGAATCCTCTCCGCCAATGGCGTATAGGGCTAATCTCCCCTCCTTTCCTAGAAGAGAACCCTTTTTCCTTTTTTGCTCGTCATCCACCGTTAGCATCCTCGTTTATGCTCCTCGCGATCGTTTCCTATCTCTTTCTTTCATGCTCTCCCATAAAACAGAGCCGACCAGACGATCCTTTTATACCCCATTGGTTCCCGGTTTTATTGAAATTTTCTTATCACGCGTCACGGCTCCGCCTCTCCTTTCATTGCTAACCCACGCACACGTTCTCTCTCTTCCGCTATAATAAACATTTCCAGACGCCCCTGTCCCTCCATGGACCGAATTCGCGCCCTCGGATCAATTATCTACTCTCTTTCATTGCTGCTGTTTACGGCTTCGAAATCCTCCGCTGTTACAATTTTCATAACCTCTGTTACTCTTTATTTGATTCTCTTTCGTACCTCGAAACTTTTCCAATTCCGGAATCATCCTCTCGCTTTGTGACTGCGTTACAGAGGAGTTGGCAAACGATGCCAACACTTCATACGCTTCGTGTGGCCTAACGAGGTTTATCTCGTGTGCCGAATTGAGTTCGAATGAAACTGAAGACATTATTAGATTCTCGTTTATGTCGCTGGGCTCCGGTTTTTCAGCCACGCTTCTCGACAACTTCGAATGATAGAACGAGTTACGTACCTGGTTATTGACTCAAATAAAAAAGAGTGCGTACGACATTGAGTTTAGCTGGAAGAATCATCTTTCTCTGTTAAAATCTGAAATTTTCTGATGAAAACTAGCATTTATTCCACGTTTTTGTGAGTAAAGTTGCTCCTTACGAAGTAATCTGTGATTGCTGAATACAAAGGCTCATCGAGGAAAAGTTGAATGAGAACATTGTCTATTGTCATTGTCATTGGAGTATCTTTACTCATAACTTTAAAGCACAGCGGCTTCCTACACCGTTAAAAACATAATCATGACAAGTTCACTAAGCGAAAATAATTCTATTAAACCGCAAACACAAACATAGAGGAAGGGACTCGGTGAAGTATCGATCAGGAAGCCACCTTTAGTGTGAATCTGCCACAGATTTCCACATCCGGACTATTTATTTATTTATCTACCTTATTATTATTAACAAACGACCTGGTTTTGATCTGGATCGAGCGAGGATCAAGTAATCTAAATGACCCTAGCCGTTGACGCACCACAAATAAAAACACACATACACATATTTGTACGAGCATTTCAGAAACTCAACTTCATCAGGATAATACTGGGTAGTAGCGATGAAAAATGCCACTAGCAATGTTGCGCTAGTTGAATCCTATCTTGAGTATGCACGCATTATAAAGGACCCTGTATACAGGCGTTGCATTCGTGCATTGCCGTCCTGCGTACGTTTTGATAAGAATGGCTGCGATTCTTCTTCAAACGTTACCGGGCTAAATGACATAAGATGGGAATGTTGGAGGAGAAAAGGTTGAATGTAAGTTAAACTTGCTCAATTAGTTCCGATTGTCTTAAGTTCTATGAAGACGTAGTAGATATTATGCGATAAAATCACAGGGATATTTTCTAGAAGAGTCCGCTTCGATCTAAAAATACCCAAAGTTATGTACTACCCGGAATGCGGAGGGCATATGTGTAGAAGTAGATGTAGTGGATCTAATAGCATTACTTTAATTACTCAAAAAGAAATTAAATAATACTAGTTGAATGCCGAAGGCTAAAGGGTTAGTCTCTATATCCATAATAATCCATACCAAAGCCCTTCAAGCATCTTAGAATAGCCTTTCATTTTGTATTTCAGAATCTGAGTAAGATTCATAGGAAACTAACATGGACAATTTTTGATGCAATTCAATATCCGAGAATTCAGTTTTTCCACGTAACTTCATAATGATTTACACAATTATATGGATGTTCTCCCTAAGACAGAGTGCTGAGTTAACATTACGTTTGATATTAACTGATCAAAAGCATGCCTTTCATACCCAAGCATAGTGAGTAAAATAAATAATAACTCAATAAATTGAAAACTTACTTGGTTAAAAAATTAATGGTTTCTGCCATTATTCGGTGGAATTTCTTCATTTTGTCAGAGAAATAAAATCACTTTGTAAATCTTACAGGTGGAATTTACAAAGTGAAGTTATATTTCTCTGACAAATATTGCTTACTTAATAATAATACCGTTAAAATAAATGCTTGATATCTTTAAACACTTATTTAGGAATTAAATAATGTTTACTCACGGAAATATCCAGTAACTGCAACTGTTTCTTAGGAACTCCTTCGTGAATATCATTTCCTTTAGTTTTTCTCCTCCCTTGAGCACAAAAGTAAACCTGACAGAAAGAAAAGAAAATTTCGTTCAAGTCCCGATAATTCATATTATTAATGTTATTTGTTAGAATGTAGACGTGTACTTTTAGATTTAAAAAATTGTTTCCGCACATTTTCGACAGATAATTTACAGCAAAATCTTAACGTGAGAAGAATGAGAGGCTGGCAAAGTATGAAATAGTAATGAAATTCAAAGAAGTCACTGGGCGGGGGAAGTAATAAAATAATGCATGGGTAATTTAAAGTATCTATTGAATAAGGTCTAAAAACTTCCCATAAATTGTATTAGTCAAATGATGATCGGTCCTATTCAACCTTTATCATTTAAACGTTTCTACAAAAACAGACATCCTCTGTGTTATTAATAACACAGAGGATCAGTTAAGGGTCTCCGTTAAGCTATTAATGGAGTGATGAAATGTCAGGCTCGATTCTTTTAATTACTCTCCAGAAGCTTTCCACTGAATAAAATACGGATGCGTGAGCGTTCTGGGAGCTCTAACTCGGAGGAACTCGGAGGACTAACGAAATGGCAACGCAGCCTGTGTGGGAAAATGAACCTGTTTTCAGTTAGGTACGCCAAAAATGTTGGCAAATGATCGGGAGATTTTGACTTTTCCGCAACAGAAGACCAAAATTTCCACCTCGTCTAATCAATAACCTGTTTGCCACCAAGGTTGTGATATCTTGATTTGAGCGAAAACTCAAGATATGCCTACCTCTGCTGCCATTATGTCACTACCTCTAAGCAAATCATATCATAAAGGCAATTTTGACTGTTTCTTAACTTTTAAATCAGCTATTGACATTCGAAATAAATTCGTACGTACATGACATTCCTAGTATAGTAAAATATAATTTCAATAGTGGATACTTCGATACAATTTATTTATTTCATGTTAAGTCCAGATATGTTATAAAGCAAAATAATTCTGACGTACTACAACATGTTAATAAATATCCAAAAATATTAAATTTAATTGCAAATAGCAGAGGGATGGCAATACTAATAAAACACCCATAAGCATAGATATAGAATCATCAAGAGGGGGGGTTAACCATTCAGAGTTGAGAAAGGATATAATTAGGCTGTTGAAGAAATTATTCTGCCAAATTAAGAAACGGTTAGTGAAATCGGGAGTCCAAGCAAAAATTTCAGCTGTTGTGGTGAAACGGAGGCTGACTCACGAGGTAAATTGTAAATATATATTTAAGAATTTATTTAATTTAGGTAATAAACATAAAAAATTAAATCATTTCTGAAGAGCCAGACCAGTAAAGCCTAATCGTAATCTCGATAGGTAAAGTATTTGTAAAGAATGACATAAGTTCAACTCGTTTTAACCTCAGGATAAAATCATTTAGAAAAACACACAGAAGAAATGAACGAAGAAAGGAGAGCCAATGTTATGCTCCAATGGCCACCATTAAAAACTAAATATACATACGTTACTGAGATATATTTGAGAGAATTTTCTTGTACAAATCGAAACGGTAATGCTTGACATGCAATAATGAGGAGTGTAAATGAAGGTCTTGACTAACTACTTCTCTTCCCTCCAGGAGAACCTGATATCAGAACCTCCTGAAGCAATTTGAGCAGCTGAAGACTCAATACCCACGCAAATGACAGGTGACTCCGTGGAAGAGCGTTCGACGGCAAAGTGGTGACAGGAATTGGACCAAGGTGGAAGGTAGGTAAGATTATTTTCATTTATTGCATGTAAACATTCTTTGGCATTTTTCATAAACATGTGCTGTTTATTATTCTTGCCTAGCAGCCAATGTATCCTTAAGCAGGCCGGATGTCTATTATGGATACAAGTTATTAATAAAAAACGACAAATCACTCAAAAATTTTCTTACGCTCTAAAATTATACTTCTTCATCTTTAAAGTTAAATAAAAATTTCAAAAAAATCGGTATTTTGAATAAATCTATTTCATTTTATTTCGTTGTGATTGTACAATTGACGTACTCGTTTAACCTGATTCTTCATGCAAATGATGGAAAGTATTAGCAAATTACAACTGATTTCTCGGACATTTGCAACTAAGGTTAAATTAAGGAAATATTAACGTTTAAGAGGATGGGAACGCAACGCTTGATGTTCCATCTGATCTTGTTTTCGTAGGTAGTCCTCAAAACACAACGATACAAAATATATCTTATGTGGGCCGCACATTGTGGGTTCTTAAGAGGTCGTTGATTACACTGTCTGAAATGATTTTTCGACAATCGCTACTTAAGCAATGTTTCGTGATACAACAATGTGACAATAAATCAGTATTTCCGCATGACATATCGTCTTTTGTCCTGGTCTTCGTTTTTTAATCGATCGTTTAACAGTAAATCTTTCAAAAATATTATTTAAAATGAAGACGTTTTTTCCTTATTTATTACAAGTTCCTTTTGTTGACAGTGACATATCTGTGAATTTGTGTTGACTAATCCTCTTTCTGCTAATTCAACTATAAAATACGAAAGTTTGAAGAAGGAATCTGTAATAATGATAGAGTCAATCAAAATAATAGTATAGTTCCTCTGGAATGTAAACTTATTTTTTGTATGTGTAAAAAACCTTTTTCCTGAAAAATAATCACTTCATATCACCTTTCTTTTGTAATTTAGTAATTTGTAGACCGATGGTAGGAGCGCTACTGAGAAACGAGATCTATAATTCCTTTTTAACATCACCCAAGCTGCTATCGCAACTTGGCGGTCAGCCCCACCGTAAAAAAAAACAGCGAAATACATCTAGCAGAATTAATTTAAACCGTGTTACATGACAAACGCCGCATGAGAGATTAGACATTCGAGAACGACTCGACGAAAAAGAATGGCCCTCCTCTTTGAGATAGCGGCCTTTGTTTAAAGTAGAAAAGGGATGTTGCCGGGCTAGAGAGAGTTACAACTTCGTCCGCACCCCTCACCTACGACCCTTCCTTCACTCCAATCTAAACCCCTTTCCTTCGCAGACAAACCCTACGATCCCATCTCCACCCTGCCCATTTTTTATGCCCTTTTTTCATCCCCTTTTTTCGTTCCACCCTCTGCCTAGAATCCCTCTCTCCCTGGCCATATCCCACCCCAAGGGGATAACAGAGCTCCGCCATAAAAAACCTTCCCTCCCCTACGCAAGGGGTGAGTCACATGCCGCGGCGATGAAGGGGTGAATCCTTCCTTGAGATTCACCTCGAGTGAGAATCGCCTGAGAAGTTACTTCCGCGTTGAGAAGCGAATGCGCCGAGATTCGTGGAGGCATATCCATTCTCAGGAATCTGCGAAAGAAAATGTTTGTCTTCACCTGCGGTGGAACGGAAATGAAACGCGATGTAAGGATACGAAATTCATATTCAATGCATCACATATGGATGACTCTCAACTCTCTACTCCGTGAGAAAAGCGCAAATGGTTTTCGAGGGAAACATGAAAATTACAAGCCTCTGGATTCGAGGAAATTAATCCGCGAGTAGGCAAATTAATAACTCGTGATTAGAAAATTACGAGTTGTTCATTTTCATGCAAATCGTATTGACCATCTCAACTAGAGTTCGAATAGGATCGGAGACTCAGAAGATAGCGTCCGCTAGTACATCATAATCTTCTGAAATTTAAATAAGCAAGATTTTTTTGATTACACATCATATGAACAACACATTTCTCTTATAATATTCCCGAGAAAAAAAACATTCGCTGTATATTCCAACGCCGACTAAACCTCTAACCGACTTCCTACCACAGTGAGAATCAAACACTGATAATCTTTTACAAAAATTGAGCTCAATACTGTTTCATAATTCTACACTCGGAACATCAATAAAATTGAAATTTTATCAGCATTTATGCATGAAACGAAGACATGGCGATATCTCTGCTATTGATCCTTTAGGTTCTCATTAACGAGAGCTGCATTCTGTGATTCTCCAGACTATAGTATTATAATTAGAGTTTCCATATCTCATTACAGGGGTAGCAGGTTCGATACTTTATTATTAAGGCTGTTTATGCGTATCCAAAAATGTATTACCATTGACAATATTCCTATCTGCTATCTTTGAATTGATACAATACAATTCACCCGCAAGGTATCGAGTCATCTAGTTGAAAAACACAATCATATCCTCCTGGGCTCCCGGATAGCCAAGCGGGCAACACGTTCGACTTCAGTGAAAGCGGCCCCGAGTTAGAATCCCGGTGGGAGTCTACGTGCGAAATGAATTCAGCTGTCAAAGCACTTTTAACAAATCTACTACTCATCCTTTTTAATGTAAGTATAGTTTATTTCAAGGATTCGACTCTTGTCTTTAAACCTTATAATTATAATTATGGCTTATAATTATTGACGATTTCTTAATAATGTCCAGTGAAATTCGGCAACTCTGAGATCATTACGAGTAGCTATTGTAAGATGCCTAGAATATAGAGGCGTGTGTCAAAAGAGAAAGGGTTAAATCTCGTCCTCCAATCCTGTAAGCAAGGAGTCACGTAACGAAATACAGGACGACAGGGAGTACCACATCCGACCCTCCCAATATGTCACCCTATATGACTTGCGCAAGGTAATCTTATAGACTTTTTGATATTCGCCTAACCGAAGCATCATCCAGCTTACGGATCCAATTAACGCGCTCCTGAGCGTGTCCCCGGAAAATTTCCTCTCCCCTACCAACCATCTCGTTGTTTAGCTACCACAATAGCCGCGTGATTGGTCAGGAAGGACCCTCCTCACAATGGACCACTTGAGTGACGTGGCGGAATCATACGACGCTAATCACTCCCTCAAACAGTCACAGGCCTACGAGTAAACGCTCCGCACGAAAAGCCACGCTCGAACCGGGTCACAAATTAACACCAATCGATTCCTTGATATCCACTCCTTCGGCCTCCTGGATATTCCCTCTTTAGACTAAAATAAAGAAGGTTTTCCCTTCGACTGAGGCTGAATGACCGCGTAAAGATCTAGAACGACTCCAGATGACTTAAAAAAATTACTCCCCCATCGATCAATCGAATGGAAAGGCTCGCTTCGAGTACTCATCAATCAACGTCAATCGGTGCAGTTGTCACGCCTTTTCATTGTAGGAGCCGAGTGCTATAAATAAAGAAGTGATCTATTAGACCGTATCATGATCGGCGTTGGCGTCATAATCGTCATTCCTTCGCTGTGAACGCAGTAAAAAAACTGTTTACTCAAAGCGGCCTGGTCTTCCATAACTGTTATCCGTGATGAGAATCGATGGAAACCTTTTGGATATAATTGGAACTAATCTGTCGATTAGTACTATATCAAAAAAAGGAGTGCTGCAAATGAGTGACAAAAATATTTGTTTTCGATGATAGTAGTGGCTTGAGAAAAGATTTACGTAAAGCCGAATTGGTTATTAATGCCGCAACAACATTTATTATTTATCATTACTAACAATTTCATATATTTTATACTTTTACATACGTGTATAACAAGTATATATACTTCCCTTTCTAATCACTCGCTTCTGGAAAATGTTTGCTTTAATCTTCGAAGCATACAAGTTAGCTTTTAAGAGTATTACTTAATCGTGATGAATCAGTGGGTATAAATTCTGAGCACACAGGAGAATCCTAGCTTATAGTTTCCTATGGAATCAAAATTATCTCACTAATTCATAAATGGACTTAAGTCGTTTTTCTCCATCTTTAAAGTCAGCTTTCTTCGTTTGATGAGATTATCTTTTTTCAATTTCGAAGTTAATACTGTTAACTACCCAAGAAAAAAGAAATCGCATATCAAAAATCAGGAAGATATATTTAAGTTGATGATAGACGATAATGACTTGAGCCTTTTCCACATCTTAAGTTTTAACGGCTTTGATTCCTTTTACCAAAATTATGTATGCATTCCAGAAGAAAATCCTGTAAAAGTTTAGCCGAAATCTCTTCTCAGGACCTTAACGAATGAATAAAGTCTTTATTAGTAATAGTAATAAGCACGTTCTTATATGGCGAATTTTAGTCCATTGTGACTGCTCTTACAAGTGAACCTTTATTAGCACACACAACCACGCCTTGACAAGGATTTGAGTCTTATATCCGTTTTGCTAAGCTCGCACGCTTACCCTTTGATTGCCAAGTTTTTTTGATAAGATATCGCGAAATACGAAGAAAAAGCTGCGAGGGTTTCAGCCTTCATCTTCATACTTGAGCTTCCTCTCTCGTCTTCCTTGTGAAAGATAAATCTTGAAGGTAATCTATGTGGAGTAAATGCTTTTCGATACAACTTTATGATACCATAATCGACGCAGTGATGTATGCACCCTTCGCACAATCAATTTCATCTCAAACTCGCTTGCCAAGAATGATACAATGGAAGATCCTCTTTGGCGATGAAACACTGGGTATGCATCACCGGTGGGGAAATATGCCAGCGATGCATTTTGGACAGCGAATCTTGCAAGACGAATCGCGGGCGATGGATTTACCTACACCCCCCGACGAGCAGCGAAGCGTCGTTTTCTTTGGAGCCGAGGAAAGGACACAGAAGAAGCAAAATTAGTCAGAAAGGGGGAAAAGAGAAGAGAAGAACACGTACGTGAGCAGTAACAAATGAGATGGCGGGAAAAAAGAAGGGGGAGCGTAAAAAAGGGAGATTGAGGAGAAGTGGAGAATGTAAAAAGGGATTAATGTGCAAACACACACTCACAAAAACGTTTTTGCGCGGGCGAGGAAGGACGCTTAAGTATTAGTATTAAGGGTAAGGCGGCGGGAGTTTTACGCAAGGGGGAGGGTATAGGTGTGGGGGGAGCGTCGGGGGAGGAAAAAAAGCGCGAGGGGTGGAAATAGTGAACGGGTCGATATAGGTCTACGCAACCCTCCTAACGCGTAACGCACCCCCTTTGCATCCTTCTAAAAAACCCCTTTCCATCCCTCAAATGCACCCCTTTTATTTTTTTCGAACCCTCTCTCTCCAATCTGCTATATGGAAACCCTCCTCCCCCGGGCTCTCACCCCTTCCTCCACAATCCGCACCCACCCCTCGCACACCGATGGGTTTTTTATGCTATTTTTTCACCCCTAGCAGTCTGCCAACGTCTCCTTCCCCCGCAGTCTCGGGGACCCCACCCAGAAGAAAGGGTGGGTGGGGAATTCTCTCTCACTCCCCCCTCTTTTTTTTATACGACCCGTGCTCACGAGCGTGGGTCTATCTCCGCCTCATTCCCCATCCGAGTTTTTCTCTTCCGCCTCGCTATCGCGCCCCTTCGCATCCTTTACTCCTTCGTTCCACCTTCGAGACCACTGCATCCCACCTATATCGCCTTCCCTGCTCATTTTCCTCTCCTTGTTCAATCCTCCCTTAACGCTCTTTCCCTATTTTTCTTTTATATCCTTCCCCTTCTGGTTAACTGGATAGATGGATCTCAAAACTTCCGACTGCTCACGAACCTCTCCAGTAACCCCATTGTCTCACGACCTAAACACCTTTTTGTTTTGCTTTCGGTACTTAGTGTTTCAAACAGCGGATCCCAACCTGTGTTAGCGTAGTTCCTGAGGTAAATAACATGTTGGGGTTCTGTGTTACGCGAAAAAGGTCGAATAAAGAAGCAAATAAATATGCATTTTATTCTGCAGAGATTATGAATTCTTCCTCTACCATCTATGTTAAAAATTCCAATAAGAAATCGATCTAAGGCGAGAAAAATGGAATAGGAAGTGGATATAAGAAATATCAGCTTAAAAATTCATTTTTCGATAGGACAACTCCAATATAGAAAGAGTAAACCTCCGCATGCCCGCAGTTAGTAATATCTATGCGTCAAAGCAGAAATACCTCAGCATAACATGGAAACTTTATTATAGTGCTATTTTTTCGTTATGTGTTAAATATATCTTAATGATAGAAAACTTAATTATATGATTTTAATTGAATATTCTTGTCAGATACTGGGAAAACTGTTAGTACCACAAACTCAACAAGGGTGGGGGAAGCCCCCTTCAACCCCCGGATCCACTAATCCTTCGCAACCTTATGTTGTGTTACTTCTCTACAAAAACCTAACTTTAAAGTGGTAGATCGAACCTTGGGCTCACATTGGCCAAATCGAAATCCAGCGAGGCCTCGTCACCGTCGCCGAACAAAACGTGATAAAATCCTGTATTGAAATTACCATAACATTTTAAGCCACACTTTATATGATATCTTTGCGTTTCTGTTATTAATGAACAGATCTGAAATAACATAATAAAGAACCATACAGTGAGTCCACCAACAGGTTTGCATGTTTAAATGTTTGAGAACCACGGATCGTTAAGAAGGTGAGTTAAGTATTTTTATAGTTGAATTCTAAAACTTGATCAACTTGATTCCTTTCATTACATGGTGGATCGAAAGAAGTTGTCGATTCGTTCTTTTATTTTTGCACCTGCGGTTATGCGTCTGATTCATATTCGCTGTTTTCGTTTTCGTCAAAAGATTTTCAGTAGAATCAACTGACATTTGATCGCGCGCTTTTACCTTCAATCCATGTAACGCAAAGTTATGAACAGCTATTGAGGGTTGAAATATTCGCTCAGCACTGTTTATCTCAAGATCCCTCAACTTCACTATGGGGAGAAAGAAAATTTATGCTTAAAAAGGAGCAACTGACATTATGCTCAATTAGATTATCGTAATAGATACTTTTAGCGAGATGTAAATTTGAATATTTGCCCATGGCTAATGGACAAATGCGTAAGATCTCTTGTTGTGGAGATCGAAGTCCTCAGTTTGAGACCGTATTACCATAACTGTGATCGACGTATCTCAAGATTGCTCGTATAAGTGTCATGTGACAAAAAATCATAATATTAAAAATTTACTGGACGCGTCCCTCAGGAATTTCGTACATAAATATCCATCGACCACATCTCCCGTACCAAGGCGTCCATGCATTCTGCCAGTCTCACTTGTTCGTACATTTGCTACCCTTCCCTCAAGTCCTTCAGCCTACGAGTTTCCATCTCGAACAGTTCCCCTCACATTTTTGCCTTTCCTCCCCATCCGAAATCCCTTCTTGCCTATTTCCCTTCGCAATTTCCTTCAACCCTACCTTCATAACACGAACTGTTATCCATCCCGCTCATCCTCTCCCTTTTAGCTCCCCTTTCTCTCTCAGCCTTCGAATTGTTTTCTCCTCTTCCCATCGCAAACCTTTCTTTACGACAGTTGGACTCTATACCCCGTAAAAATTCCCGAATGACTTCAATCACCCATGTACTTCTTCCCCTCTCCTTCCTACCCTCCATTTCCGTTTCGTACATTGCTTTTCCCCTTCCATTCACCGACCCTCCTAAAACTCACGCTCCCGATGGCTTCGGGTGTTACTCCCTTTGGTGCGGGCACTTCATTCCGATAAGAGAGGGGAAGCAGTGGGTGGGGTTACGTGGCTTTTGCTTGTTATCGAGGGGCTTTGAATGAAGTAAGGTGAGCTTGGTGTAGAACCGCATAGAAGAAAATAAATGGAATAGTTGTGAATAGGGGCGGATTTTAGCAATCGCTTTGAGTCCTCACTCAGACATTATTCGCCTTGAATACAACAGAACTTACTCTTTTGGACCCCTTTAACGGAGGACTTTCATCTAGCGCCTAGTAATAATAAAAAAATAATAAATATAATAATAATAACGATCGTGTATTTCTTTAGGGGAATTTTGGTCTAATGAGACCACACTTACAGTTAAATACGAACATCAACAACCATTCCCTGACCAGGATTCGAACCCAGGACCTCGGCGTTGCTAAGCTAGCACGCTAACCACTACAACACCAAGGCCGGCGACGGACGTACTATGCGACGTAGTACGCCTAATAGGTAATCTGCAGCTGATTGTGAAAGTAATGCGTACAAGAAATGATGGACTTTTTACAGCGTTTCGTAAGTGAACTTGGCTAGAAATCATATTTCACAATTAAAATACAGTATTCCCCTGTAAGAGAATATATATCTCTACCGATAATGGAAAAAAAAGGCTGAGGAACGACAATCCCATCCATTTTTCTGAAAATACTGAAATATCACGGACAAAGGAAGTTTGCCTATTTCGTCTGTCTATAAAGTATTTTTCTCGAAGGTCGGTTTGCACCTCAACCCCTCTACCATTAGCTACCAAAGGCCCTGAATAGGACCTGATATTTCATTGCTTCATTTACAAGACTGTATAGGAGCTGAAGTTGTGCCTTGAGAATTTTACTATTGTATTGTTGCTGCAAGAGATCTTGCATCTCATCACGCTTCCACCGAGCATTTATGGGGAAAATTGAAACGGCGGGTGTACTGATATGCAGCGGTTTAAGCAGAACCATGGCATCATCATAGGACAAGCATGGATTTTACTCCCACCTTCATTGAATCCCTCTATCCTCTCAGCCACAAAATTATTCTTTCCCGTGGCTCCTATTCTTTTTCTTCCATTACTGGATGATCGCGTCCATTTCGATCCTGTTATTTGATGTGTGTAGTCTATCAAAGACAATCAAATTTTAAATCCTGTCATTGCTTTATGTTATTTAGCCAAGATGTTCTTCTTTTCCATTTTCTTCACGTGTCTCCGATTTTACTTCCTAACTTTAACTTCCCGGATTCGAATCTCGGCTAGTCGGATTTTTCCAGTTAGAGAATGATCGTGTGTGTTCGTCCTTTCTTTTTGTTTGAAACCGACCACTGTAATAGTCCAGTAAAAGGATTTTTGTGGGGGCATTGGGATATAAATAACAGTTTGTATATTCCATTGAGTAGTTCAGCGTGAGTGAAATCAGGCCTATTATTTTTACTATTTCTCTTGCTGCCTTTTGCTAGCACGGTAATTCCACACTTCGAAGACCTCGATCCTCTTTGCTGTTACAATCTTTAGAGTTCACTACAATACGCCGAAGGGGGGCTTACTTCACACATATGCAAATTTATATGTACCTTAGTACATACCTTATAAAAATATAGACTTTATGTAACATACAGCATATCGAGCTCTTAGGTTGAGGTCTAGATTTGCGAGAACTTTCGTGAATTTCACGAAAACACTGGCATTGAATCACCATTTCTGATCTCCGAACTTCGCGCAGCTATGTTTTATGTAGGTGTAGCAGTCAATTCTTATTTGTGATCCAACCTGATGATGGTATGATTTGGCCGAAAACTAAAAAAATATTTTAAAGTAAGAATAGTACTCGATAAATTTCTTTCGGTGCCACTCGTACAATCATACATGCTCCCAACTTTCGTTAGGCGAATCGGTATAAACCGAGTCCAATGAATAAAAAAATCTTCGTCAGCCGAAAAATTCGTCAGTAGGGTTACTCGTTTGCCGAAGCATCATTTATATACGTATCACCAGCTTTTCGATGAGGAAACTCACCTAAGAAACATCCGAAAAATCTCTCAAGATACTTTCCCCAAAAATAAAAAATAGAGATAATAGTAAACGGCAGAGAGAGGAAAAACAAAATCAAGAGATTAGGAATTCGAGTGGAAAATAAGGAAAAAAGACGTCGAAAGGGAAAGTGTAGTGTGGGCAAGTGTTGAGGGGGCTGATAGGGAGACTCGTGAGGATGGCGTTGACTGAAATCTTCCTTCGGCTGTAGGCTGGAATCCAGAGAGGATGAAAAGATCTCTGGAGTTGAAAATGGGTGATGGAGAATATCGTAGCACAGGATTCCGTCCAAAAAGGACTCAGACTAAGAAATTAGAAACACTTTCCGAATAACAGACTTTTGGACGTTTCGCTAGTCTCACAATCTTGTTGTGGAAATCGAAGTCCTCAGTTTGAGACCGTATTACCATAACTGTGATCGACATATCTCAAGATTGCTCGTATAAGTGTCATGTGACAAAAAATCATAATATTAAAAATTTACTGGACGCGTCCCTCAGGAATTTCGTACATAAATATCCATCGACCACATCTCCCGTACCAANCGATCCTGTTATTTGATGTGTGTAGTCTATCAAAGACAATCAAATTTTAAATCCTGTCATTGCTTTATGTTATTTAGCCAAGATGTTCTTCTTTTCCATTTTCTTCACGTGTCTCCGATTTTACTTCCTAACTTTAACTTCCCGGATTCGAATCCCGGCTAGTCGGATTTTTCCAGTTAGGGAATGATCGTGTGTGTTCGTCCTTTCTTTTTGTTTGAAACCGACCACTGTAATAGTCCAGTAAAAGGATTTTTGTGCGGGCATTGGGATATAAATAACAGTTTGTATATTCCATTGAGTAGTTCAGCGTAAGTGAAATCAGGCCTATTATTTTTACTATTTCTCTTGCTGCCTTTTGCTAGCACGGTAATTCCACACTTCGAAGACCTCGATCCTCTTTGCTGTTACAATCTTTAGAGTTCACTACAATACGCCGAAGGGGGGCTTACTTCACACATATGCAAATTTATATGTACCTTAGTGCATACCTTATAAAAATATAGACTTTATGTAACATACAGCATATCGAGCTCTTAGGTTGAGGTCTAGATTTGCGAGAACTTTCGTGAATTTCACGAAAACACTGGCATTGAATCACCATTTCTGATCTCCGAACTTCGCGCAGCTATGTTTTATGTAGGTGTAGCAGTCAATTCTTATTTGTGATCCAACCTGATGATGGTATGATTTGGCCGAAAACTAAAAAAATATTTTAAAGTAAGAATAGTACTCGATAAATTTCTTTCGGTGCCACTCGTACAATCATACATGCTCCCAACTTTCGTTAGGCGAATCGGTATAAACCGAGTCCAATGAATAAAAAAATCTTCGTCAGCCGAAAAATTCGTCAGTAGGGTTACTCGTTTGCCGAGGCATCATTTATATACGTATCACCAGCTTTTCGATGAGGAAACTCACCTAAGAAACATCCGAAAAATCTCTCAAGATACTTTCCCCAAAAATAAAAAATAGAGATAATAGTAAACGGCAGAGAGAGGAAAAACAAAATCAAGAGATTAGGAATTCGAGTGGAAAATAAGGAAAAAAGACGTCGAAAGGGAAAGTGTAGTGTGGGCAAGTGTTGAGGGGGCTGATAGGGAGACTCGTGAGGATGGCGTTGACTGAAATCTTCCTTCGGCTGTAGGCTGGAATCCAGAGAGGATGAAAAGATCTCTGGAGTTGAAAATGGGTGATGGAGAATATCGTAGCACAGGATTCCGTCCAAAAGGGGGCACGGACTCAGACTAAGAAATTAGAAACACTTTCCGAATAACAGACTTTTGGACGTTTCGCTAGTCTCACAATTTGATTCATCCATATACAGTTCAATTCCTACATTTTATCCGTAATCATGTGCATTCTATCGTATTTATGCTTAATATTGAACTGTGATTTGGCGAGTAAGGAATCAAACGTTATACTTAAGTAGGATTCCTAGGATAATATATCGAAGGTTAATAGGAATTCTAAACCCACCCATCGGAGCGTTAGCTTAAATCTACTTCGTTTGTTACATTTTATCGCGTATCGTTGGCGACAAAAGGCGATTTTTATAAAAAAAATCTGTCCTTTATGTGTTTTAGTTCTTAACTCACATACTTTTCCGTTTTCGAATGAAGTAGCACAGGCGCCACATAAAGTCTATTATTTAATTCGAGAACGTACTTTGTTGTATTTCTTTAGCAATCTCTACCGTATCATACATATCTGTGAATTATATAAATTGGAATTTATGAATTTCTAATGGAAATTCAACTTTGAAATCAATTAAAATCGATCTTGGTGGAGAAGTGGCAAACCTATCAACGCTAAGGTTCCGGATTCTACTCCTGGATAATCGAATGTATAATTGTTAGAGCATGGTTATACGTGTTTTCCTGCTGTTGCCGTTTACGCTCCCTCTATAACTTTCTTATAAATAGATGTATGGGAGTGCTGTGAAATTTCAAAAATAGCCCTCAGCAAATTCATTGGTATTCTTGTTTGAAAAGGCATTTTTCAGATTACTCGTGATTTATATTTTTCGAATAGTGACGTAGAATGTAATCTACCCCGATTTAGGAAACCATATCATCTTATTTCTTTCCAGATTTTAAACACTTTATTTACGTCTGGAACACACAAATCATACAACGCAAATAATTTCTCCGATCATTATTTTACGACCATGTTCTATCCATGCGTCGTTCCATTTTACCCTTTTCTACGCCATTACTTGAAGTCCTTCCTTCAATCTCCACTTTATTCCACTCTCCTTCCGAAACCGGTCGAACACCTTAGCAAAAAAATTCACATTCCCTTCCGAATATATCCCTTCCTTAGAAAACCCTTTTCCGAATTCCTTATTTCTCCGGATGGACGCTCTAACCCAACATCTTTTCCTTTACTTTGCCGCATCTTCTCCGCTACCCATAACATCTTCTTCCTTCATCCTTTCCCTCATTTCATCCTTTCAATATCTCTTCCGCACCTCTCTTAACTTATCCTACCATATTTTATTCTCATCTTTCACCTACACAATTTCCTGCCGCCATTAACGGACGAAAATCATTCCAAGTATAGAGTACTCTTTTCCGTAATGATTGCCTTCTAGTGCTAGCCGTCCCGGGATCCCTCTTTCCCAGATTTTTCCCAGTGTTAACTCTATGTCTTCCGAAGAGTTACAAAAATCAACAAATACAATAAAGTGATTTTAAAAGTGTAATCGTAAGGTTTTGTGATTTTGAGGGACATGAGTAAAACTGTTAAATTTCTTACCTCTATTACTTTATCCTCAATTTTATACGTAGTATTATGACGCTTTTGTAAGCTTATGATGATTAATTTTTGTTTTTATTTGCAACTTGAGAGATTTAAACAAAACCTTAATTTGTCTGGTTAGAAATTAATCAAAAAATGAGAAAAATTTGTATCATTTCACCGTGAATTTGATTAAAAATTTTAATCCCGGGAGATTTCCGGGATCCTGGGATTGCTATAAATCCGGGAAATGGTAATCCCTATCGCCTACACAATGAAAATGAATTTTAGCTGGCTCCAAGTCTCGCAAGTAAATTTGGAACATTACGAGGAAGAAATTTCAGAATAAATCCCAACTCCTTCTATAAACATCGATTAATGGATTAATTTTGGGGCTACCTAAGAGAGATTTTAATTGCGAAACAGAATAACAAAACTGTGAAGTAATGTCTGAAGTAATGGAAATTTAACAATAGGCTTGACTTAGGACGAAAATTATCAGAAAGTGCGAACGGAAGGAAAAAGAAGTCGAATATGGAGATGGAGGCGGGAGATGAAAGACGGGAAAAAGAGGAAATTCAAGACGGGGAAGAGGGAGAAGAGCAGAAAGTGGAGAGGTGAAACGTAAGAAGGTCTTTCCTAGTTATTCGAGCGATTTTCTCTTGTTTGTACGAGGAACCCTTTTTGGAGCTGACGTCCATCTGGTGATGGAGAAAGTTGAAGGAGAGAAAGAGGAAGGCTTCGCTCTTATCGACGAGAGAAAGATTGGAGGGTGTGGCGGAGAGGAGGGAGTGAATGGAAGGGGGGATGAGGCAGCGGAGGAAGAAGGAATGAAGGCCAATGATGGGCGGCGGAATTACTTGGTGATTGGGAAACCGAAAAGTATTAAGAATGGAATAAGAAATAGAGAAAAGGGAGTTTTGGGTGGAGAATAGGTGTGAGAGGGAAAGAGGCAAAGTTTGTGATGGGTGCGCTTGGCAGTCTCTCAAGTGAAGGATAGTTTGTTGAACAAAGAAAATAGAAGCGGAGAGGAGATTGACAGTGAAGGGGGATGAAGAGGTAGATGGAGGAAAAAATGGCCACCGAAGAAACAAGATAGATAAGAAAGTAGTTCGCACATTGTGAAAGTAATTGCAGGCTTCAATTAATCATGGTATATATTATCACCATTGTCATTATTATTGTTGTTATTGATATGTTATTGTTATTATTATAATTAATATTATTGTTGTTATTATTATTGTTGCTATAGTTATTGTTTTTACAATTATTTCTGTAAAAGAAACAGAATTCCCCCATTAAGTTACGTTACGGCTATAGGACCGGTTAAAGAATACAAATACAGATGACGAACCCAAATCCAAACTCTAGGTAAGAAAAACCCGGATAGTCGGGACTCGAAAGCGGGACATGGTACATGGCACTCCGCATCGGAGATCGGTATGAAAAGGCATTTCGTCACTGGAGGCAGTCTTGAAGAATGATAAAACACAACAGATAATTTCTTATTTTGTATTTATCCCACTTATTCCGAATAACTCTTCAGAGATCCACTATTGACATGGCTGTAACCTTATCCAATATTCTTCCTTCCTAACTAAGAAGTGAACTCAAGATTCTCTACTGCTAGCCTTGCTACGTATATAATTAAATAATGCTAACCAGGTATACCTCTCTGTAAATCAAAAAATATCCGCGAGTTTAAATAGAGAAAATAATAATGAAATATTTTGATTTGTTTTAATTTTATCTGGGTAACATAATATATCTGAGTCAGATAAAAGCTCCTAATAGCCGTTGTTTGCGTGCAAACTTAACCGTTGAAGAGTTCCCACCAGCGGGGGTTGGGGTTCTCCGAGGTCGCGCTTGTAAGCAAGTATTGTTCTCGATACGTATTTCGACTCATCACTATGGTAGTGATGTTTGGTATGGCAATGGATCAACCATCTTAGAAAACCATCTTTTGCAATTGTATTCGTTCTCCGTAGTTCTTATTGCGTATTTCTAGAGATATTTCGCATTTGCTTAATACATAAGTACTTTTGTAATTGACTCTAGAAATAACTTTGGAAATGACGAAATAATTCCATAAAATTATATTCCATAAAATGGAATTATTTCGTCTTTATCAACCTACAGAATTTAAATGTGTCTTAACTTGTGTGTATTTCTTGAATCACAAATTTCAAATAAAATGATTTTTTATGACTTCAGTGTTCGTCGAGTATACTCGTTTTATTAGCTAAGATTTGGCCTATAATCACTATAATATAAGAACAGTTACATAAATTATCTTTATTTCGGTTAGTTTGGTTTGTATCGTTGTTGTTTTACGTAACATTTAAGAAGCTTATAGGGTGTCGTTGTCGACGTTAGTTATATATATCTTAATTTCATTAGGGAAGGAACACTCGCGTATTTTTCTCGCATATGATTTAATGGAATATCTTTTCCGCCAACAAAAATGAACATTTTTCAACACTGGAATACCGAGTTAGACGAGAGTTTCACAAGATTTGGTTGAAGAAAATGTAAAATGACACCTTAAATAAAAAATTTTTATTTACCGACGTAGAAATAAACTGAAATCGATAGACATCCAAGGAAGAGGGTTTAGGTGACTTGGCACTATAAGGCATGCACCTAGGAAAATTCCCAAGGGAAACGGTCATAAAAATAGTCTGATGGGACCGGGACTCGAACCGGGGTCTTCCAATTGCCGGTTGGTAGGATAGACACGGATAATATGGAGGTGTCGCAGGACAAGATTAATTATATTTATTTATCTTACATTTTTCCTTTTTTGCCTGAAGCGATTTTTTTCACAACTTAATTTTCGCCACTTTAAACTTAATACTTTCGCAACTTAATACTTAAGTTCAAGTTCCCGTTAACGTAGATAGGTGCCTACTTCAGTCTGCTTTTCAAATCAGCAACCACAATTAGCGACGGAGGAACTAATACTCATCAGGTAATTAATTAACCGAAGGAAATCACTTTTTAACGCGATGAACCTCCCCTTCTCATTTCTAATTAAATATCGGATCCCGCGAAAAAGATACATATCTCGATAGATTCATTCCGAAATCCTCTCTCATCTCTTTCATCGCACGCGCTCATCGAGCGAACGAACGAGAAAGATGCGAATACATAATATAAACGATTTCCTGTCCTCTCTTTCATTATACTGCTGAGCCATTCCGGAACATCTCCCGATGGCCGGAGGCGGGGATGAATTTACATTACGGGGAAAAGATATAGAAGGGCCTTAATTAAGAAGAGACCCTCCGACGGCCGAACTAATCTCCTTCGGCCGCGAAAAAGTAAGAGTGGGTGTCGCGCAAATTAGACGTGAGAGATTACCCTCGATTGGCGGAAGAGTTTTGACGCAATCAAAACGAGAGGCTGCGGAGGGGGGAAGTTGTTTTTGGGGGAGAGAAGAGGGGCGTTGCTCGGCGACGAGGCGATTGTGAAATTAAAAAAGGAAACGGCGGAGAGCGTGAACTGAGGAAATAAATTAAGAAAGGGAATAAAACGGGGGCCCTTCCATCCTTACACGGGAGTGGGAGTTTTTTTAATTTAAATTCTAATCTCGTGTCATTACCCTAACCGGGATTTGGCGCGAGTAGTTTGGGTGCGGGGGGAAAATCGAGAGGGGGGCGTATAGGGTTGGGGAAGTTTTTCCCGGGGAGTGGCGCTGTTTAATGGGCGTTCAATAAAGGAACTTCGCCCGCCCGAAAAGGGAGAGAGGAAAGTTTGCTGAGTGACTTGATAAAAGGAAATGAAGGACCGTCTCTTCTTCCATCTCCTTTCCCTCAACTCTTCCTCTTCCCTTTTACCTCTTCCTCTCCTTTCCGTCCTACTTAACCGTCCCCAATCGTTTAATCTCTCTCTTTCCCCGCTACTCATTCAGCCTTTCATCCCACTCCCTCTCTTCTACCAGCAACGACATTTTCAGCCGTGTTCATTGAATTGGGGGAACAACATCTCTTCCCCTTAAATTAGAAACATCTTGCGCGGCGGAGAAGAAAAGAATATGTTACGTTTTTCGAATCGGAAATTTATTTCCTTTCCTTAGCTGAGGGAAAAAATAGTCGGAGTCAAATTATTTGCGCCAATTAATGACGGAGTAGGTCGTATATAATCTTGACTTTGAATCAAAATGTCCTTTAAAAGATGTGCGCTGCTTTCATATCCTTTTAACTTCTGCTCTAATTTGTTTCAAAGGTATCGTATGCACAATCACAGCCTTCAGACAGGAGAAGATGTCCTTTTGAAAGTGCCCGAGCTGGATCATCAATGTCTATGCCGCTAGGATTAGTGGAATGTTGCTTGTGCTTAACGTATTCATTCAATCACCATATGTTTATTTATTGATGAAAAATGAATCATACTTAAGAAAAAAGATAAGCCAAAAACACCTTCCGATCGTTTACTATAACGCTAACGACTCGTGATAACAGATGGTATACTTTCGTATACATCTTTTAAAGATATCGGTCTAAAGAATAACTAGACACTAGAATTGGGAAAACAAAATTATGAAATCAAGATCAAAATTCCTTCGGCTCGGGATCCTTCTTGGTATTAAGCAACGCTCTGATTTAAAAACTACTTATTTATCTTTCTTTAAATCTTAATAATTTGATTATGAATACTTTACAAATGAATTCCATTTCCAGAAACTTTTATTGCATCGCACTCTTTAGACAATTCTATTTCATATAAATTTTACCGGAGAGTGCGCTAAAAACCTCCCTGCAAGCTAAAAACATTGGGCTCTTTCCTTTGACACCCGGATTGATTCAATAACGATTCATTAATGATGAATTTACGTTTTGTTAAGAAGTGTTACGATAAAAAAGCAAGCGTTACCAAAATGCTGTCAGATGCAGGTTGGGAATCGTTAAAAGACAGGAGACTAGAAGCTAGATTGCGATTGCTCGATAAATTTAGGGAAAGTACATTTGCGGAAGATATAGTAGATATTATGAGACCCCCCTGCTACCTTGGATGATCCGACAATGAGCGCAAAATAAGAGAAATAGATGCTAGGACGAGTCGTTTTAAGAATTCATTCTTTCCGCGAACTATACATGATAATAATAGGCTAAAAAAATAGTCCGAACGCCCGGTGTTTTCACCCCCTGCCACACGCCGTAAGGCGGCTTGCAGGGTATTTATGTAGATGTAGATGTAGAAATTTATAAACTATGGGTGAATGTAGAAAATTCTTTAGAGACATCAAGGGTAATGTACACATGAGAAACATATATTCAGTAATTAAATAAATGGAATGAATTCTAACAACCACTTTTGAGCATGCTGTTCTTAATGATCCGTAAACCATTGAGGGAAACCAAAGGGGAGCCGATTGCTTCCTGTGAACGATGACGATCATTTTTTCATTAAGTTTAATCCTCTAAAGTTACCAATTCCCGAAATATAGCCCCGAATAAATGCAATTAAATCTGTAATCTTAAACAAGTATTACTTATCGACAGTAAACAAAGCAATGGAGAGGAAATCAGGTGCGGAGCCCGTCAGACCCAAGAGTGCCGCTTAGGTAACTCTTTCGTAACAGTGTTGTCCTAGGGTTAAGAAAACCAACATGGGAAGTGATGACCTCTACCTCTAAGGCCGAAGTGACATGTCTTTCGGAAAGAGTCGTCCGTCGCAACGAGACAAATAGGAAAGGTCACAAGACTGTTATCTCGCGTGTCCACGGACGAGTCTCCTCGTGATGCTTTCCGACCCGAGAGAGACAGAGGGCGCCAAGCGGACACTTCCCGAAACGAGGGTCAACGTTCGTTGAGAGACACCCTCTACTTATCTCATACGAGGACAGAAAAATACCAACCGCCTGTAACAAACGGTGGAATGTTGATGAACGATAGCATCGCATGACTTAGAGGCTTTAGAAGCGTTCCACAGATTCAGATTGGTATTGATAGACATAGTAATAGCTGTGGTAGGTCAATAGGATTTTAAACCCATATCGCTTCTAATTGAACGGAACAATCCTCCTCCGGAAGAATGAGATATATTGGGAAAATATTATGGATGCGTATCATGAAAGATCCGTATTTCGATTGAAGAATGCTACAATATTGATGTTGGTGATCTTCCGCTATACGTCTGTACAAAAGCACATTACTTGCATTAATGTTAAAAAAAATTTGATCGAAATTTTTCGGTTCATGACTATCTTTTGGAGAAATCGTTATGTGACAACTAAAGAACGATCACTTCCAATCTCTTCTTTGCACAGTTTTATTCGTTTGTCGGTACATATTTCATATTTTAATGATTTTAAAGGGAACTAAGTCCTTACTGTAAGTATCTCACCTCTAGGAATTTTAATCTTCCGTGTTATGCAATACCAGCCCTCGCCACCCTTTCGAGGCCCTATCAAAGGATACCCGTGGTTCGCATAATTTTGCGAGTGAAACTAATATTGTTCAGATTCAAATCATTATGAAAGAGTATCCTTCGGCCATGCATTTCATAGATTCACGTAATTGGTTTGGTATGTAATCATGCTTAACATTATTCTGCTTTCAGTCTTCGTCAGTGTCGTACATATTAATTTTTGTCAACTTCTACCAGAATGATCTCAGTCTCTGGTAGTTACTAAATACTCATATCTCCTCCCACAATGCATTTAGGAAAAATCGCCCTCGCTTATTTTTCTAAGTCATTTAAATAGTATGTAGTAAAAATTTCAATTGCGTAGGATCAAATTTGTAGAAGGAGATCGATTTTTAATTCAGACGCTTATCAAGGGTCAATAAATCACGGTCAGATCTCAGAAACGCTGATTTTGCTTCGCGGCTGTATATGACATTTCTACTAAAAGTTTGGTTTCTGTGACTCCTGGTCATTGTTCCACAAAGGTGTGATGATGACCGAGTCATGGATTTGCGCGAATTTAGCGTGTTTTGATTTGGTTTACGTCGACTCACATAAAGCAGGAGATCGGTATAGACTCTTAATGTATATAATTTTAAAGGCAAATAAATGCTCTTTCGAAAGATGTATAACATATCCCAATATAGTGGCAGATCATCATTGGGTAACGCGTCAAAGTCCAGGTCTATACTATTTTCAATCCGACAGTAGTTCTAAGATCTTAGCATTGTTTTTATGCGACCTATTAGCCTCAACTTGTGGATATTACTTTTCCATTGAATGTCAAAGGGTGTTCTCGACAGCCTCTTTTACCAAAAAAAATCATTATCATCAATACTGCCCACATGACAAAAAGCTTCGGGGGTCCTCACGAATTTACGAGCTTATAAAAACGTTTGAGAAGCACTGACTACACTCATATACCCTGCTATCATCTAATTATATTAGTAGTAGCCTCGGATGGAACGGGAAAAATCGCCCCGAAGAAGGAAATAAATTGGGAAAATATTTTGGATTCTTCACGACATTCCTGGTTAGGCAGAAGATCGCCATTGATGAGAATTTCGCAATCAAATTCGCGGAGCAGCGATCAAAGCCCCTCCTCCCATTTGTAATCACAGATCCTCTCGAAAACTTTCACATTTATTCATTCACCGCCGCGATCACGGCGGTGCCATTAAGGAGGGAGAGTCCGGCGGTGGAAGCGGTCAGGCAAGGAAGGTATGGAGCTGGAAATGGAGGGAGAAAGGCGATCGATGAAAGAGAAGGGTTTCTCGGCCCACCACGGAAGCGCTGTCAGCCAATCGCATCCTGCCCCCTCGCTACCAAGCCACGCCCCCTCTCCCTCTCTCCGTATTTATCCTTCCCTCTTCATTACGCTCTTCGTTCCCTCCTTTGATGGCTCACCAGCGAACGGGTGATGAGACTCATAGCGGCGATTTCTAACAAAACATTAGACTATCGACTGCATTATACACATTATGTAATTCAACCCTCGTATCCTTCCTGTTGTAATTAAAACCCTGTCTTTTTCTTAAAGTATGTAAACAGAGTTATGATTCAACAATTTTAGCTTTAGATGGAATTCTACGGCCGGAACTACCAACGCAAATCATGCTGGATTCCGAACTTATTACTTAAATCATCACTTAAAAAAGCTCTAGAAATGGAATGAGGCTTTTTAGACAAGATGAGGTATTTCTGCCTGGCTTTCCTTACTGAACCAGAATGCTATGGGAAGACAACATACCCAAAAGTTTAAGATGAGGAGTGAAGTTATTTGCCTTTGCTTTTCTCTGAGCGTCAGAGTGCTATGAAAACTCCGCTCTACCCCTCTAAATTTCAAGGAATGGACATTTCTTTCAGGTTGTCCTTCCATGGAACTACAAATATGTATGCGTTACATTTGTAACGTTCAGTTCTACATCTATTCCTTCCATGCATTCTTCACAATCCATCTAAGATTATCTCAATCATAGTATAATTTAATGGCCCATTTCTCACTGTACAACTTTGGGAAAATTCTTCGAAGAAACGAATATCGGTTTCCCGTATACATCTAATCCCACATTTGATACATTATGGTCAATTTTGGCCATAAAAAGCTTTGGCTTTTATGTGATTCAATTTCGGACTCAAATTTAACGCGACCCGATTTACAATAACATACGTATGTTGTAACCGATTAAGGAAATGCACTTAAGGGGTGCACATACCCGCCATACACGAAAATACGGCTCGAAGGTTATATATTTAGATTTAGAGGAACATGAGTAGCGTACGATACTGTCGGATGTTGTGAGGAACACCTAGTGTTTGTCCAGTATGCCGCGGCGCATATGTTTGGTGATACTGGCCTAGCAGCATAATTTAAAAACCGGGGGTCTTAGCGAACCCAGAGGGATCTGTGGGTTACCCTTCGGGAGTCCCAAGTAAGGTTATTTTCTACAAATACCGAGGTTAATTATCGCAGGCTCATGTCAAACCCAATCTGGAGTTTTTTCCTTATTTCCATCACTTGATAATTGTAGACGATGATAATGGTTTGAATGAATTTGGTTTTGGTGCTGAATTTTACCGCCGGATGCCCCTCCTGCCACCAACCCTTATAGGAAAAATTGGACGAACACACACAAAACCACTACCTGACCAGAACAATTAGCCGAAACTCGAACTCGTGATCTCGGAGTTAAGAGCGCTAGCACACTAACCACCCCGCCACCGCGGCCGGTAAACACAAAATAGTTTGCGTATGATAAATGGCACCCTACAGACTAGCGTTGCATTTGCGAATTAGAAAAGGTTCGGTTTAAATTTGGGTATTTTTTGTGCATTGTTTGGTGACGAGCGTCAACAAAGTGGGAGCACTGGAATCGTTATGAATGAAGAGCAACTTCCAGATTAAACTTGCTCCATAAATACGGAGATGATTCGTTTCCAGAAGATGTATTGGATATAATTTAGGATTTCTTGCGGAAGGAAAAATCTCTTGCTCATGGAAATGGCAATGTAAATAAGAATAAAATATATATTATCTTCATCATGAACGCCCGGATGATTGTAGTCTTTCCAGACACCCTGCTTGAGTTTCCCCGACAATTTTCAGCGACCACATTGCTTCCTGTGATACAAAATGAACTTTTATGGAATGAAAATCAGATTCAGAATTCGCACGAGTTTAATGATAGAATTAGTTTCTGATTAAGATATCCGAATATCTGCTCCGTAAACTTCCTTGCTTAGCTTATCACCTATCTTTCTATTCCACGTGGTCGTAAACTTGATTCTTATATCGTGCCCGAGAGCTATTAATTTCTGGCGAGCGATCTACCACGATTATTACTACTAACTAACCGTGTACATCTCTGAGACGGATGCTTAGACTAAGTCATCTTCATTATGCGAGCTATTGTATATTCCCATATCTGACCGAACTGAAACTGACTATTGTGGAATCAGAGAATGTTTTGTTTTAAATAGGAAATAGTTTTCTTATTTCTAACTCCTAATATTTTTTATTCGGTGGCATTTTGCAATCGCTTTGTGATCTCTTGCGTTTTTTTAACTAGTCTTGCCCTTTTCTCTCTTATACATAATATACTTCATTGTAAAGATCTAAAAGCTTTTAGATAGTTGCTGCTTAACTCCTTCTTCTGTACCACCGATAATTCATCTTCTTAAGAATTCCCCTTATTCCTAGAAAAGTAGGATGTGTATCCAGCATGAGTTTCAAAAATCAAAATACAAAGGAACATTCGCAATTTGTACTGTGAAGAAGACGTCAGCAAAATTTTCCACAATGAGATTTTTAAAATCGCCATCTTGTCACTGTAAATTGAGTATTTTTGTGATTGTGAAGTAACCAAAGGATTTTCTTCGGTATAATGACTAACGGCGGTCTCCAGGTTTCTCTCAGTTTCCATGAAGGACTTATGAAAAAGTATAGTATTCATTGCAATTTCGGTATTCTGGGATGCGCAAAAATAATATATGGCCTACTATTCGAGTAAATTATAAAAGAGAAACTTTTCGGATTACGTTAGATTAACCGTTATTACTAATTGGTTAATAAATGTAAATCTCTCCTGCGTGAACCTTGAAGATTATGACTAAGTTTGTTTAGTTGATTCAATAAGACTCTCTCCTTTCCCTATTCATCTGCTTTTTCATATTCAACTAAATTAAGAACTCATGTAGTCGGAAACATAAACTTTACGTATCCTAAAAAGTGAAATCGATTTGTAACTAATTATATACAAAATCAAGTACCTAGGTAATAAATAACTGAAATTAAAGCAAAAGTTATTAAAGGTAAAAAAGCTGATTGCTTCTTACATTAACAATATTACGCTAATGTTTCGCTTCGGATACATATATAGAAGTTCCATTTCTTGCATTATCTCCTGTTCCCTTAACTTCAAACGTCTCTACTCTTGAAGATCACGTTCATTATATTCCATCTACTTTTTCTTGATCATCTTCCTTTAGAACCACTCGTATTCTCGCCACAAATTCGTCTCTTTCTATGAGTTAGGCTTAGAACCCTGCAACAAGGGCCACAACGTACGGATCATGTAATTTAGCATGTAATAAGGACAGTAACAGTGGTAATAAATACTTCGAAATCTACTTGGTCATCCCATAACCTTCGCCACGGCTTTCTCCATTGGCCATACTATTTCTTCTCTTCTTTACGGTTTTTTTCTTTCCTTGCCCGCATTTCTCTGACCACTTTCATCCCCCTTTTCAACTTTCTCTCGCCCATAATAATTCTCCGCCGCCACCCTCCTTGCCAGCGTACCCACCCAATAGTGCAATTATCCATGCGACCCCTCTCCTTCGAACTCCATAAATCTCTTTTCCTTTCCATCCCTCTAAATAATTTTTTTACCGAGCTTTCTTTCCCCATACCTCATACCAGTACCCCTCCCTCTCCCTTCAACTCGGGGTAAAAGATCTATCGTAGAAAGAGACTTGCCTATAGTCTGTTGAGGTAGGACAGTGGTTGAAGGGTGGTAACTGGATGGACCTCCGAGCACCCGCTGCTGAACCATTGTTGTCCCCCACCTCTCCCATATTTATACTTTTTTTTACCTTTTTCGAGATTTTTCCTACCTTTTTACGCGTTGATGGAAAAGGGCCTTTTTAAAATCCGTTTTTTTCCTCCTCGCGTCCCTCATGCATCGTTGTTTATATGTATATTTCTGGATGAGGGATAGGTGGGTAACGTTTTTTCACCGTATGCACGCGCGGAAAATTCTGCGCATGCGTTCTTTTTTTAACCATTTTTTGCCTTTTTGATGACCGCAGGATTTCTCTTCGTCCATTATGCCACGATGGAAGCACCGGCCGAGAGGGAAGGAAGCAAGAATTGTTAAAATTTGGTTAGGCGCGGGGTGGGGCCGGCTGATGCATAAAGTCCCTCTTGGAACATACGCCCAACATTTAAGGAATGGATGGAGGTAAAAAAACAGCAAATCTGAATATCGTGCCTCGTGTCCCACCCTTAGGTATCTCTCGATATTTTTTCCAGCTTTCCTTCCATGAGTCATTTTTTACCAGGACTTGCGGTCCGGCACGAGCCTGGCCATGGCTCGTGGATGGAGTTTTTTAGGGTGATGCCGTAGGGAAGTACGTGTGGGAATAATGGCCTTTGGGGAGGAGAATAATTCATCGTGAGACAATCCGGGATCGCAGACAATATCCATTACACAAATATCCTCACGTCGAACGCATCCCATAAAGGTAGACGACCATTTCCCAGAGCTGCCCAAAACCTATTCCGCCTCTGAAGCGTTATTATGCATCACGGGTCCATATCCCCCTTTTAACAACCAGATTACAGAAACGGCTGCCGCTTCTACTTGCAACTGAAGCCTCCTTTATTGTTAGCATATCCGATTTGATACTTTTTTCGGAATAATTTAAGGGATCTGTCCTGCTGGACTATATATCTTAATCGTGCTATATGCTTATCATGTATATCTCTCTCCTTCCGGTAATTGATAAATTAATTTATGCCGTTTCCGATCTTTCATGAAGTGATTACACATCACAAAAACGGCTTCAGAGGAGGGAATATAACAGTTGTTTTATCAGATTATTCCCCGCGTCAGTGCGAATTTCTCCTTAAATTTAGAATAGTGCTGATTCCTTATCGCTCGATCCACTTTTCCTTTGTTTTTAAAATCATCGATAAAGTAATAATATTTCTGGTCATAAAAAGTTTGTGCGACGTAATGATACGAATACTTATTTGTAGTCAACATGCAGTTGACAATGGCTATCACTATTTAAATGCCGTTTGAATAATCTACTTCTCAGAGAAAATATATCGCTGCAGTGAATTAATGTAAGCCTCGAAAATTCGATTTGCTTGAGCTCACAAATACAGCATTACGAAAAAAAAATCCTAAAAGCTTGTATTGTTGATGACGCTCGTGTAAATTTAACATCTTTTGCAATATGCTTCAACTCTGCTTCAAACAGGGCAGATCCAGCTAAAGAGAATGTCTTTCGAATGGCAGGCATTAGACTAAAGAAGTGAAGCAGTGACCTCAGGGCACGCACCAGATGGGGCGGCCCAAAGTAGCGCCAAACTATTTAATCTCAAACTAAAAAATATTGCATATAATAATATAAATACAGCACAAAAAAGACGAACTTGTATAACTCAATTATTATCATATTAGCAGTCTTTTCGAATTTTTGTCTCCGAAGAAGTGATGTTTCTAAGACCTGTGGAGTGAGATTTCACGTTCCTTTTCTGTATTTCATCCAACAAAATTTAACATATTGCGAGAGCTACTGAACATAAATTACTTAAAATTAGAAATAACTGAGGAAAGATTCATCATTAAACCGGTCGAAACTAATATCCGACATCAGTCGCCCTGTCACCCTGGGGGATGGCTGAATGTCTTAAGCCAACCCCCAAAGTTTCTACTAACATTTCATACAGAACCTAATTCTCGAAAGTCTTATTAACACATATTTGGACGCTTAAAATAAATTTCTAAAGGCAATATTTCTTATGATGAAAATCAATTATTTCACATATAATCGTAAACTGGAAGGAGTTCATAAGATTATTAGTTACGATCCTTAAGTTTAGCCCCCAAGCGAAAATTCCGGATGCGCCCCTGATCGACAGTGATAATTCTTAATACCGGTGCTCCAGAATAGTCCTCTCCTCTGGCTATAGGAAGCGTATGTGCGGCAGGGGGCGGCTGGAAACCTCTCACCTCGCCTCGGGGCGAGGGAAAATCTGAAGCTTGCCCTGCTCTTTGGCGTGATGAAGTCGTCTCGACGTGCATCTAATCCTTCCTTTCCTATACGCGTGTAATGTTAGCGACGACGAGTGAGATCGTAAGAGCCGCCCTAAGTGACGCACGCGCGATACAAACGGGAGGAAGACATCCCTTACCCTTAGCGGGAGTCACAAATCAAAACGGTCGAGCGAGCAGCGCACCCTCTGGTTCCCTTTTTTACGGCCGCGTGAATGAGGGCCCTAAAAAACGCTTCTTTCCCGAAAATAGTTAGCCTTTAGTACTTTATGATGACTGGTCCCATTGTCGCAGTGATTACCGGAGAATGAGGACCCATCACTGGCGGCAATCGATTCCGGAAGCTCGTGATTTTTTTAAGGTAGAGCTTCCTTAGTTGGTAATTGACCGATTGAAAATTCATCTACAGCATGATACATACATAATTCTGTAATGTTGATAAAGTGATTTTGCTCAGTGATAATTATGTGGCTTAATTTAGGTTAAACTAATCGTTTTCTATTGGCCGGAAATAAATCTCATTCAATCTAACTAACATGGCCAACAGCTCCGGATGTTCCTAGTTATCGTGATTGCAATAAATGATGCCTTGTTATAATCTTTCCTAGCTTAAAGGTGATTAATGTTGGTGTTCTCTGTAATATTTCTGTAGATCATTTATAAATCGCAATTAACTTTCTAATTGTTTTATTTAAAGAATAAACTTACAGAGAAAGAATTGAAAGTGAAAAGGAAAATATATTATGTACGCCGATTCCTCAAACCAGAATTAGTGTATAAGTCAGACTTTCTTTATCTTTCGATTTTCCTCTAAAATGTCTTTCAAACATGCAAAGAAGGTGTCACCCAAGGCTTATTAGTAAAATTTAATTCCCAAACATTTTTGTAATCGAAATTTTGCCGATGATTTCGTTGACCGAAATCCATAAAATATCCAATTCGTAGAAATATTTTTTGTTTACTAGTTTTGGAAATTTTAGATTTTAGATTTTTGTACTCTTTCGGAATATTTCCCACGAAAATTTTTGAAATTGATTTTTATTCTTTAATTTATTTCAACCTCACTTCATGAATAGTTTAAACTTACTTCTGAACGAAAGTTTTATATTATAGTTAATATGAGTCTCTAATAAGTAGGTTCTCGGGATTATATAGAGCCATAGCTCCCCGTCCGCAGTTTCTCTTTGAATCTCGTGAATGAGCTCTTTTCGCGACAAAATCGCCTAAGAAATATTGTCAATAAAACAAGCATAATAAATAAAAATTGAATAGAATCATTTTTAAAATTTACGCCTGAAAGTTTTTTACTGTGCAACTTGAAGTAACCATCAGCTAAATAAAACATCTACTTATCACGAAAAAAATATATTTGTCATATAGAACACATAGAAAAATAAAACTTTTTATTGAAATATCTTTTATTTGCCTAATGATTCCTTTCACTAACGAAACTCAAGTCCATAAATAAGATATTTCAAACGGAAATTTATTAACTTTGTTCTGTTCTTTTACCCTCGATGCGAATACATTTTAGATAAGAATTTATAACTTGATTTCGATGTAAGAAAAGAATTAAATTATCCGATACCTTTAGAATGTCTTCCAACATTATGCTAATTAAATGTCGATTGAATATAAAATTAGATCGCAGCAATTCATGGGCAGAGATTGTTTATTAAAACAATCATGAAATTAAGCTGTCTATCTAAGAAGTATCACACATCTTTTTCCCAAGGATAATAAAAAATAACACTCGTTTCGCAACGAAAATTGGGCGTCACAAAGTTTGAACCAATCATAATCCTCCGATACCATAATTCATAAACGATAGAAATTAAAGGGTGTCGGTCACCCATAAACACTCCATAAATTTCCTCGGAAGCCAAGTTTCTGTGAGAGTACATTTTTCATTAAGTGGAAGAACGCAATTCGCAGAAGAAAACTCCTGCATTTTTAGTACTTCCTCGGTGGGAAAAAAGCGCGTGTTGTAAAACTGGAAAGAGTCTCAGGTGCGATGTTTTTGTCGAGCGAGGAAATAACACCATCTGAGGGAGTCGGATAAGAAGAAGAGGAGCCCCAATCTGGGATTAAGTCCCCACTCAAGAGCATGCGGCTGCGGAGGCGGAAGTAGGTGTTGCACGAGATGGAAGCCCGGTAAGAAAAGAAGAGGGGTAGCGAGGGATTAAAGAGTGAGCGTAGGTTTTAGCGAACTCGAGATAGAGGGTGCGCGTGTTAGAAATAAAGGGATGGGAGAAATATTTGCAACGGCGAGGGAGTTCTTAGAAGAAGTGAGGCGATGTGGGGGGGGCGAGAAAGATGGTAGGCGGAGGGGGATGTAGTTAGGGCTGCCAACTGTGCCCGAACCGTCGAAGGACTCCAGGATCGTGGATTTTGACAATTATCTTAAGATCCTCCGGAACACGGAGTTTTCTATCAAGATTTCATTCAAAGATGAGATTGACCTTTGGATAGAGTATCAGAGCTTCGGCAACCATACATTGTTGGTGAAAACAGAAGGTAAAAGACGAAACGAACCCATGGTAATGGAGGATGATAAAGAAAAATTCATGAATTAGTTCACTAATTATGTTTTCATCTTAGTTCACTAATCCATGATTAATAAAGAAATTCAGCAATGCAATTATATTAACTTTTAACACAATAAATACTATAAAGTAACTTTTACAGTCTTAAGTTCCCGCTTATTAAAAGCAAACATTGCCACATTGCCATGTTTACATGTGTAATCATTTTTGTTTTACTTTAAAACATTCCTGCTGATATAATGATTCAAGAATAATTCTCGGCTTTCCACCCAGGTCAATTTATATGCCGCCTGATTTAACCCAGGAAATATTAATGAAGATCATTATAATAACTTGCTAATTGCAGACAGAATAAATTAAATATGTAATTACTGCTCACTAATAACTTATCTGTTATTAGTAAACATGCATTTGTAACTCAAGAATCAACCGTTGGATGAAACAATGAATGAATTATTAACACATAGTGTTTCCTGAGGTTTCATAAAGGTCTCGGCATTTTTCATCAAAATTAAATTTATTTCGAATATGAGCTCCCAACGGGTAGACCTTTGATCCCTTTGATGATCATAAATTTTCGACATTAAATATATCATCTCAGCGCTGTCCGCTAAATAAAGGGTCATAATGGAAAAATGACTTCTTAAAATCAAAATAACATAGAACTGAAAGAACGGAGCGTATTATTGCCTTACCAGTAGTCTGAGAGCTTTCAAGAAATTAGTTCTTTAGTGAACACAGCTCTATGAGAGAGATGCTGTATCAATGTCCAACGCTGAAATCAATCTCTTTTACCAAAAGCTTGAATTCCTTGAATTACCAAATCAAATATCAGTTCCTTATTAAACTGATATTTGACTACATGAATAGGTTCTCTTTTATTTTGTTGTTATGTTTTATGATTCTACTGCAGCAAACCAGTGGAGTAAGTGCTGAATAAACTTAAATAACAAGATTTCCTTAGCAGTTTGCGGACTATATATTGTATATATTTTCCGCAAACAGTGTATATTCAGAATATATATTGTTTGCAGAATGCATATGATAATGAATATCTCCCAAAAGTTGTGATTATCTTGGAAAAAAATGTCGAATTGTAAAAAAATCAGTGCAAGATGGAGCCTCAATTTTCCGGGATAATGCTCGCATTTTTTCTATTATGACCTTTAGAGATATTTAGCGGCTTCCTTTAAATCGCAGAGATCAACACAAACTTACATGAATGTGATAATATTGAGCCACATACATTTTTACAAACGCTTTCATTTATTTAGTTATTTAGTTATTTGTTTAGAACTTTTGACGAGTATTTGTTCTCTTCTCTTGCATATTTTCGGTTTTAATGACACGCGGAGTTTGCAAAGACAAAGTATCACTAAAATTCGGATCATCTTCTTGACCTGCAAGTATCTAGCAAAGTACTGCACGCATATTAGCACGAATAAGTGATTAAATTGCATACTCGCATATGACTGTTGACTGCGATGGCAAATCAACCCATACTCTTCAATTATGTGGTTTAATAAAATGTTTTGTATCAACTTTGTTTGATCTCATACAGCCAGCTCACCATGCTTCTGCGATGGACTCTGGAAATCAACTCTTTAGAGAGGGAGTTGGCAGCACTAGGTGTAGTTAGGGGTGGTACGCGTGGGGTCACGAAAGATGGAAGGAAGCTCGGGCGTGGGCAAATTGAACTCTGGAGAGAGAGGCCTAAGCAAGGTAATTGGAAAAGAGGAAGACTTCCAGCGAGCGTAGAGGGGGAGATGTTAAAAAGGATTGCGATAAAAGGGAAAGAGGCGGAATATAATGGAGATGGGAAGAGGGAAGGGAAAAGGAAGAAAATGGACGGAAAGGAAGGGTTTGATGAGGGAATAGAGGGAGGAAGGAGATTGGGAAGGAAAAAAGAAGGGAAGTAATACGAGCGAGGAGTTGGATGGAAGGAATGGAAATTCTGGAAAACGGGGCGAAAAAAGTCGGGGAATGAGAAAAGGGGAGAAGCGAATTGAGCGAGGAGATAAGCAGGAAGACAAAATATTTTGATGTGTGGAAGGGATTCCTTTGAATGAGAAAGGAGATAATGAGAAGGGGTGTTTGAAGTGTATTGGGAGAAGTAGCGACGCGAAAGGAGGAAAACACTCGGAGAGTAATGGAAATAATCAGATGGCGAAGAACAAAAGGAACGATACGAGCAAAGGACTACGAGTTGAATAAATTTTGGCGTTCTTTGGCATAAATGGTTTGGTAGAAACAAAAAAGTCAGTTAAAGGCATTTTTCCTCTTTCGGCGGATGATTTTATTTGCATGAACAGGTATCGGTTTTTGCGTCCCACGTTCCTCTAATTGGTTGATCAAGGGTCGTCGATCTAATTGACGAAATATTGGTTCCCGAAACGTTTTCTTAATTCGACATCATTAAGATAATCGCTCTCTATATTGTTTCCATGCCTAAGGAGATTTCCCATTGCCTATTCAAGAAAGAATCAATAAACGGCTGTATAATGAATTAACGGAAGCCTTTTTAAGAGCTTCGAGGAAAGGATATTCCGTAAAACAAAAAATACGAAAATTTTATCCTTATCCGATTATCTTTTCCATTGCAGCTCATCATTTTAATTCAAATAGCTAATAATGACCTACGATTTGAATTAAAACTTATTTTAATCGTCCACAGCTGTCATCAAATGTGTGATATAAATTTTATTTAACCCATGACTTTTACAAATTTAAAGTTCGCAGGTAGAGTCGGGCATTGAAATCCCTCCTTAATACGGCTCAAGTTTTACTATTACAAGTCAGACTAAAGAGCATACTAACGTATAACCGATTTCTTGATTTGCTTTTTTACGTGATCCGTAAATATGATGAACATGGAATTATTGTAATGAAACTCACTTCTGTAAAAACGTATAAAAAGTTCTTGAGTTATGATTAACTTTGGTAAGCAATCGCTGAGGTCATATCAATAAAACTTTTATTGCTAGAGTTTTCTTTCAGTTCTACTTCAGTTTCTGGATCTTCTACTGCCATCAGATTTAACATAAAAACCTTATAAGATTTCCATTTTGTGGACATCGATTTTTATTATCCCCTAACTCAAAATGTCTTCGTAAACTCTGGACTTCTTAGTTTCAAGATAAATTCAAAGCCACGGTAAGATCGGTATCATTTTCCAAATCTAAGATAATTTAGGTTTTATAGATACTCATATAAACTGAACTTCCATTGAGAATCTTAGAAGAATGAATAAGAAAGGTTTTTGTCTTTTGGGAAATACTTCAGAACTATAAAATAAATACCTATTTTTATAAAAACTTTGTACGACCTCGGAGATTATAGAGGATGATTTCATGAATTTACAGGAGTATATTTCTCCTCCGCAGAGACAACTTGATTTAATTTTAATTCCGTCGTTTACAATTTATTTAAAAAAATTAAGAAGTAATTTTAAAATTTTACTTGAATTAAAATCTTTAAAAAATATGCCATGTAGGTGTATTAGGAATTAGAAAATAAAATTAATAAACATTCTTATTGCTATCATCAAAAGTATCCTCAAATTCGCGAAAAAATCAAAATATATAGCGATATGTTGTAAAGTGTAGCGATTTTTACAAACTGTCCCTTTGACCACCAACTGCATCGTTCAACTCGCTTCTCTTAGGAACGTATTGGGGAAAGAAGTACCGCGAGGAATCGACTGAGAAAATTATCTTTCCGTAATATTGAATAATTCCAATGGCAAATTAAACTAAGCCACTTTAGCTGATTACATAGAACTCAAACTTGGAGAGGTGGAAGTGGAAATATAAGCTACTAATTTGAGGCTTTTTTTGTGGTTGAGAGTTGAGTACCAAGTTGAGGTAAATCAAGTGAATGACGCACTTGAAAAATAGAAAACTACGTTATACAATAACAAACAAATAGGCCTCAATCAGCGAAGCAAACAAATTAGCCCGCAAGAAGAACACACCAGCAATTCTGTAACCATAGTTCCACAAAAAACACCGAAAATTTAAAGCCAAGAAACTCCTTGTGGGACAGTTTCGAGAACATCCATCCTTGCTCTCCTTACCGAAATAAATTCCGACTGCTGCAGAGGTCGATGCACTTTCGAGATAGAGTTTCACCTTACGGAACCATTTGTTGCGGCACCACTCAGGTATATGAGGAAACTACCCATTCGCTCTTTTTCCATCCAGAAACCTCCGAGAGATCAGCCAATGAACAAATATCCTACCTTCCGGGGCATCGAAAGAGTCCCCCGCGCCACCCTACCATCATCCCTTATGGCCGACGGCTACTCACTTCTTATCTTCCTGTTTTGCGCCCCAGAGGAAAAAAGACTTCGCAAAAGGGTCGTTAACCCTTAGAGGCTCTCCTTCCGCGCAACCTCCTTACCCTTGGAACGGTCCCTTTCCTTGGAGCCCCTGGACTCATCGTCTCCCACGCAAGAGGAAGAATGAGGCCATCAATAATACCACATCTGCCGCTATCCCTTATCCTTCCTCCCGACGCCTTCAAACCACCCCTTTGCTGCGTCGCCCTCCTCAACCGATTCCTTTGTCGGCCCATTCCTCCGGAGGAAGCCTAAAGGACGGGGGAAATTGGAAGCTTCGGGAGGGTTGTTTGGCGGAGCCGTGGCGGTGGTCGGGGTTGGCGAGGAAGGGGGTTGGGAGAAACATCTCGAAATTCAAAAATTCCGCACCCTTACCTTTTTTCCCTTCCTTTTTTCTCCTCCTCGAGGAGGGTGCTCGAATTTTTTTCTCCTCGAAGGTTTTCATAAACCGTTAGGTGAGTTCCACTTAAGGTAAAATTTCTGCAACGAATGCTCTCGAGAGGTTTTTGAACTCATTTTTTTGGGATGGGAACCGATGAGGAGGAATCAATCGCTTGCCCCGGGGAAGACGGATAGCGGAATTCTGCTTAAACTTTAGCTCGAGGCGGAGCAATAACAGTCAAATGTACGACATCTTCATCCTAATGTACGGAACGCAAATGCTTACAGACATGAGAAACCTTCAGGAAACAGCCATATAAATATTTCTGATGACTTTTGGAGCCTTTTTGTGAAAAGTGCGAAAAGCAGGTATCATTCACAATTATTCAGGATTCCTCCGAAATGAAGGCGAAATGTGAATCTTTGAGATCGAATCCTGCACAGAATCGGTTCATGTAAGTATTCTGCGATAGCCTAAGTGATTTTAATTATTTTATGTGCATAGTTAACCATTAATTCCATCTATCGGAACACTCTGCTTGATCATATCTGTTCGGTCTCTCCTATCTTCCCCGTTTCTCCTTTAATGGGACTTGTTCAGGGTGAAATTTTCGTTCTTGGATCATGTCAGACGCCTTTGAGCCAGTAAATGTTGGCCCCTACCGGGAATCGAACCCGGGACCGAAAGCAAACTCGCTGTTTCCAAGTATCTGGTAATTCCAAGTTATTCTCCTATTGCTTAATATGAGAAACTCACTGCCCATAAAGTGATCAGATATATAAAAAATATGCTTTAAATATAAAATTTAATCATGTCAAGTCTCTTTGGGTTCGATTTGGAGCTGAACAAGGCAAGCTCTTGCATCTTTCTGATGAGTAGCCAGTGAATGTATTTCGCTCCTTATAAAATCCAGTATTATGGTATTTATAATATCAGCATACTGTTTATATAAAATCGAGTATGGTTGTTAAAATATTGTAACTGCAAGTCTCATTCTAAGAAAATGAGGTTTCTTGAAAAAATATCCTCTACCTAGGGAATAAATTCTCCCTCAAATCTTTTTTTCGTTTCCAATACTTAGGAGTTAATTACTTAGGGAAAAAAAGAAATCAGAATTTTAATTAAAATAAAGTTCTACCTTCTTCATAAAAATATGTGCTGGTCTATTATCAGGATAATGTCCACATTTAGAGGAAACAAGTCTCCAATAAAAACATCTACACAAGTATAAATGTTTCATTTGTTGGGAAAGACCATTTATTAATTCTCTCAATAACTTTATCATTGTTACTTCGTTGTAATGGAGCACCACTGCATTAGTACTTCCACGATTCATCGTTTTCATTCTCATTCGAATTTCTGTCACGCGTCCCGTTTCCTTCGTATTTCATAAGCTCTTTCCTCTCCTGTCATATTTAACAGACACTTCCTCATCTTTCTTTCGATCCGTCGAACTTACTTTCTCCTTCTACGCCACACCTTCATAAGTCCGCTTCTTTTGTTTCGCCGACCTCTCATAGAAATAAACTCTCTAGACCAGAGCTGAAGAGCTTACGACCACATGTGGCTGACGCTCATACTCCGAGCATCAGGAAATTCAATTCAAATTTTATCAATTCAATTCACAAAAATTGTTAATTACTTAAAAGTACTAAAAAATAGTCTTTTGAAGAGCCATTTTAATAATATTGACCTCTCATTTAATTTTTTATTGCGAGAAGCTTATTACCGAAAAATGTTTTTTACATTTATGTTATATATATATAATTGCAACTTTTACCTGTATTATGAAATATTTTATTAAGTAACCATGGTTTCGATGCTTCGTGTCATCAGGCGTCGCTTAATAATATAGTAGTAGTAATATTGTAAAAAGTGCTTCGACAGCATAGGTCATTTCGCACATATTCGAACGCGTTGCCCACTTGACTATCCAGGAGCCCACTTAATAATATATTTCGTGGCACGGGTAACAGTAGAATATTCTCATCCTTCACGTTATGGAGGCCTACTACAAAGTCATGCCGGAAAGAATCCATAGTGTGTTATAAATGTGGTAAAAAAGATCTCAGAATCCTCCATCTGCGGACCGCGATATTTTTTCATATAGCCATGAGGTCTTCCTTTCTCATAAGTTGTGCGGCCCTACGCTAGACCATCCAGGGTCTGCTCTGGACGATGACGCTAATGCCCTCTATGTAGGGAGGCGCTCCATTATCCAGACAAATATTAAACGAACTCATACTAAGGGCACCCCTAATACGCGAGAACCTAGATGCTTCGCTTACCTCGCAAACCACTTAGAGACCTGCCTATATCCTAGAATTATACCGTTTTCTTTCAAGATCTCTATATATCCTTCCACGCATTAACTCCTTTTGCAAGAAAATAATTTATGAATATGACACGAACTGGTTTCATGTGAAAGAAGTGAATGTCAAAGTTCCTAAGGAAAGAGTTTCTAAGGAAAAAATCTGAGCTCGTAGGGTGCACTCCATTACTTTTGAATCGGTACATCGGAAGTTGACTCCTGGTATAACGAATTTTTGCTTCAGAGATCATCTGCTGATCAGTTTCTCAACGATAGCAACGGACCACTTCCTATCTGCGTGCATCAGAAGTCTATTTCCTCAACTTTTTCAATGGCACGTGGTAACCCACGAGGTGAATGAACAATGAAAATGTCTCCCGCCTCCTGAAAGAAATAAAAGAGCTCACGAAGAATAAGAGGGAGTAGACATGATCGCCACGCCCATGCATGTGGTCATCAACGACGAGCATAAGGCGAAATTCCGTCTAAAATAAGCGAAGGTGGTTGGGCGAAAAGATCTGGAAAATAAAGCGGTATCTGCGGTGAGGGGGGAGGGGAACTGGGGGAGGTCTTTCCTTACTTCCGGAAACTCGCATCAGAAGTCCTTTTACCAAAAACTCCTTAAAAAAGGAAGAGAGAACAATGTTTGGCCAAGAGGGACCTCTCTTCCATTCTGGGGTAAAAGGGAGAGAATTGGTGGACAGGCCTTTTTCTCTCCCCCCGCACCCCCTCTAACCTTTACCTTCATACTCGTATTACGCCATCCCTCTGTTTTGCGAGGGCGGTGGGTGAGGCATCTTCTCCCGTTGCCTCCCTCGACAGCTGCTCCTTCGCGATGGCGAACAATGATTAATAGCCGCTCGGAAGATGATGGCCTCGTGCAATCCATGAAATTATTTCGTCCCTCTCCTTCACCCGATGGATACGTACTTCCGTCTTTACGACGGTGTTACGAGGAGGCAATTATTCGGCACGAAGCAATAAAGTATTTGCGCAAGTGAAGGAAAAAGAGACACCGGCTACGTTTAGGGAAGAAATAAAGGTGAAGATAATCTCACGTGCTCTAACAATACCAGGGAAAATACCCTGCCAAAAAAATTGAAGAAAGGCAGAAGGACTTTGTGATGAATTGAAATTCAAACATCGGAACTGGAATAATAAAATTTCAACGAAATAAAAGTTAGTAGTGTTGTTGATAAAAGCGATTCGGCAGCTAGGGTCATGTCGCACATTTGGGCTTCCATCGGGAATTGAACTCATAACTGCTTTGCCCAGATGGGTATCGAGATCCCTGAACAATCCAAGTTTCTACTAAAAGTCGTACATGGCCGATATTCTCAGACCCATTTGTTACTGCATGGGTGTATGCAGTCAAAGAGAGTTGCTACCCCGAGTATGGTTAACACTTACTAATTACCGCAACAAGCCATTTAAAGACCTCAAAACTTACTCCGTTTATCTCGCGGAATAGGAAGTTTCTAGTGTTATCACATATATATGAAGTGGACTTGGGATTCCACGTAAAAATGGCAGTAAATCCACCAGTTGAGAATTATCAGGAGTGATCACTCATTCATCTGAAGAGGTTTATCGTAGAATGTCTCCTTCTCCAAGTATATTATAATATTTGATTCAATGCTAGTATAATTTGTTATTACAAATGGTTGTTATGTACTCCATGTCTTTCTTTCGCTAGAATCAATAATCTATAGAATCTAAAGGAACACGGCTTCCAATTCCAATTATTCTTCTCTCCCAAAGATGGGAACGCAGTTGCCGATATACGTATTGAGGACAATACTTGCGAAGCGCGACCACGGAGAACGCTAAGCCCCGCTGGTTGGAACTCTGCAGCGGTTAGTTTGCTCGCAAAATAACGGCTATTTGGAGCTTTTCTCGAGGTCTATGTTGCTAAATAATTACTCTATATGACCTTCTAATTACTCTATATGCTTCTAATAGCTATTTTATTGACTCACCAATTTCCCTCCCCCAAACGATGAAGCATGGATCCGCCTTTGTGCTTAAGGATATGCTTTTCTGGCGCCAATCGTAAGACGCGGAAGACGATGGGAGTCATATTTGATACATTTCTTTTGTTTGACCAATTGAAATTAATCGATCGATTCTATATTTATCATTCTAAAGCCTTTTCACCCACGAACACCAGAAATTGCATTTGGCCAGGAAGTTTTAGGAACCGTTATTCCTCAGTATCTTAGCAACGAATAGAAAAAGCTGTTTTTCGAAGCATCAAGCCATTCAAGATTGTTGTGTGTGAGTTCTCTGCAGCCCTTTCGTCAATATTTTCGCATAGGTGAAGTAGATTACCCCTTCCCCCGATAAAATTCACCACTAAGGGCTATTGTTACGGTCGTCCATAGCTCGAGCCTGAACTGTGAATACTTATACTTATAATGATCTACCTATTGATAGTGCGAATTCACTTCAAATTAAATTTTTGGCCGTTATCTATGCACCTAAAATGTTACCTTTGACGGATATTGTAAGCAGCGGTCGAAATTTCAGTTTGGTGACGATACATTCAATGGACTACATTGGATTACAATGTACAGAGTAGTGAGAATATTATCAGAATTGGAAAATATTTCATTCGTATAATCAACAGGAAAGTACCACTGTAATTTAGTGGGATATTATATCAAAAGTCTCATGTTTGCTTGCAAAGCCTATAAGTTAATTTTTCCCTTCGAAATTATTAAAAAATTCTTCCTAATATCCTTTCAGTATTACTTCTTCTGTAATTCGATGATATTATGATATAATTATGCTACCATCAGCATAGCTGAATTGCGGAGCATCAGTGCATGCCATAAATGTCTAAGACATAATCGATAAACTTTATTACAATACTATGTGAATTAACAACATTTACTTTAAATATGAGATTTCTTTTTTTATTCAGTAATTTAGAAATTTGCAACCTCCACCTACTCCAACGATATGTTATTCTAGTTAGCGGATATGAAGTGAAGTAAACAAGTAAAGATTAATACAAGAGTAATACTCAAACAAATTTCAGAGCTTTCAACCAGTTTGCGGCGATATGCCTTCATTTTAGGAAAAAACCATTTTTCATAAAATTTCCACAAGATTAAAATGCAAATAATTTTACATTTAAACGCTTTGATTTGAATTATATTTCATTATTTATTGGCATAGCATGTAATGCTGCTAAAATAAGTTGTGATAATCTTTTATCAAACTCCTGAGAGTTTTAAAGATGTAAAACGTACCATAGTATTTATTATTGAGCAATTTATTTGTATTATTAGTAATGAAAATCTGCTTTCAAACAAAGTGGAAGGATTATGCTTTGTAGTACTGCGAAGCTTAGTACTCGAGCATACATTGGAAATTAAGAGTTTTGGAAGCGTATCACTCTTAGTAAGAGAATATAAGGAAAAAAGGTAAAAAAATAAGGAAAAAAGGTGAAAATATCACAAAATCCGTCAGACCAAAGGAAACAAAAAACGCTATCAATCCTTTTCAAAAAACAGTGCCATAATTCGTCAAAACGAAGCGAATGAATTACTTAATTAATCCCCTTGTGCGACAACTTAACTATCTCCACGCAAGCTGTATCTCCTAGACGAGCCTAAATTAACCCGTTCTTCATAAAAACATTTGGTCGACCCCTTATTTCGTCGCACATCATTAACGGGGGTATTTCCAGGGAAAAAAGTAAACGAGACATCTCCTCCGCGATTGCTTTCGAGATATCATAACTTTTCCATTGGGACAAAAAATGAATAAAGCCCGGAAAGGTCAAAATAATTATGCCCCCTTCTCTAAGAATTCTAACTCGAATTTCGTGGAGGAATCGCGTGCTGCCACGAACGTCTAAAGGGTGTCATTTTCAAAGTCGCCTCGATTCTTCCGACCCCAAAAAAAAGACACAACCGTATTAAAGGTCCTACGTAACCATTATCGCTACGTAATCGTTCATTTCGGTCTGCCCGTTTATCGCTCATCCTCTCCATTTTCCTCATTCTGTCACTTTTTTGTTCCATTCCTTCTCCCCTTGCCTCACCCCTTCCTACCGTCAAAGCCAACATCGTCTACGTCTATTCCTTCGACTCAATTACCAAAGCAAACCACGCAAGAAAATTACCTGAAAATGGCAGTAGAAGAAACGAGGCCTGCGATATTGCTTCTGTAACCACTCTAGCTTGTACTCCTCGCCAATCATCGAGGAAAATCCTCTCGATAATCGATATCACTTTTGTATGGTCACAAAACTAAGTAAGTTAACTCGCATGGAAGAGAAAATTTAGATTGTCAGAAGCCCGAGGCGCAAGGTCTACATGGAAGGTCAAGCTAGGAGAAAAGAAAAACTACCCGTTTTCTTATAAAATTGCTAGAAATATAAACTGTAGAAAATTGAATCGCTGCTCTATGGAGAGGAAAGCAATATACTGAACCGTAAAGCTAATTACAATGAATTTTAGGCATATTCAACATTTAAAATAGACGTCTGAAATATGAAGTATTAACAAAAATTGGACACTACGCAAAATCTACTTCGATACTATTTTTATTAGAATTCCACCATTCAGTGACCGAAAAACCCTCATTTCCTTACAATTAATTTAATAATAATTTAATCAATGAAAGTGTCTTTTATACCCTTCGAATGATATCTCAGTCCTTTACTCCTTCGAAAAACTTACTTACTTCATCTTTTATTTTTTTACATTTTTGGTTTAACTTTCTTAAGGTTATTTGCAGAATTCTTTTGTGCATGTCTTGATTCCCTTAATTGTCAACCTTTACTTGAAATATCTGGCTGATACTTCCTTAACCTTTCCAATGTACTAGATGACTTTTCTTTTTATCTTCGTCGCTTGAATCCTTAATCTTCACCGCGAAAGGTTCTTCCTAACCATGCTTGTAATTTCTGCCGAATTTCTCCTTATCTTCTAACATCTCTGCTTAAAAGTCAACCCCTTCATTCCCCATCCCCTTCCATCTTATAAAACACCTTATGAGCGTGTATTTGGCTAGGGGATATTCGAGCTAAGTAACGGATAAGTGCGCACTTCGGAAGGGGTAGAAGTGAAGAACCTATTTCCGACGCCACCTCCTCTTCTGTGTTAATTTCTTATTTGCATGCTCCTTCCAAATGTATGGAGCCCGGTGTTTTACCAAGCCAGGGCGCTCAGAAGGGGTATCTTTCCCTCATCGCTGGCACACCGTATCATTAGGGGCCAATATCTCTGCATTTATTCTAGCGATAAAATCGTGTTTGTTATTTCCTTCCGAGATCTCGCGGGATAATGGAGTGCATTTATTAACGTTTACCAACCCTTTTATTTCCCTCAAGGGAGTTATTAGAATACTTTTCCCTAAATTGCCCAAACAAACGCTTCGAAATTGCATAATCATAGCTTCTGACGGCAGATATGCCGCACACGAAATCGAATTCAAATAACAATTAAAAGTGTAAATATCCTATAATTTTGGAGTGCTTTTTGTTAATACAATGCCTTAATAACTGCTAATGCTCTTACTAATACACATTAACTGCAGGTGAAACTTACATTTAGAATATCTGAATGACTTCACTTTTTTTTTCTTTTGATTTGATGTTTAATCTTCAACTCTTGCTACATATATCATAGCCTTTTAATGAGAATTTATTCAACACTTATCAGGCAAGTCTCAGAATTTTATTGTAAATAATTTTATTAAAAATAATACCTAAGCGAATGAATGAAAAGATTTATGGGTGTCTGTGTCGAAAAGATTAAAATCGGATAGGAAAGTATTTAGGAGTACTGTAATTAAAAGTGGCCGAACTTACCCTCATAAAATGCAAAGGCTACTATTACTCAATGATATAGTGGATTGATATTTAGAATATTCTTTTCAACGAGTTCGATTATATAAGTTATTTATCAGCTCTTTTGTTTAAATGAATTAGATCGTAAATGTCTCGTAATTAAATTTATTCAAAAAACTACTAATTTTCTTTTATTCAGAGCTCACAAATTGTCGGAACCCCTTCGGTGTTCCTACCTTCCTCTCGGATTACAAACAATGTCAACAGCCAGAACGTGTTATCATCGAATTTCTACGAGGTTACCCACGTAACCACTCCGATGCCTACGAGGCCTGCAATAAAGGAAACCCAAAGAGCAAGATGTTAGGTTTCGAATGTGTAACTGTTCTCAACACGTAATGTCACCTGCTGCCGTCGGAGCGTGCAGAAAGACTGATGGAGACAGATGGAGAAAAGTAAAAACGGGGTGTGGGGATAAAACTCAATTAAACCCCATCAAAGGTTCCCAAAAGATCCTCCAGAGATAGACAACACTTCCACCATCCATCGACCAACCCTCCACTTCCGCGAAGACCCTTAATGCCGCCAGCTTTTATAAGGGACCACGGAAAGGGTAGGGAGCAGGTTCAAGATATAAAAAAGGAGGGAAAAAATTTTGCGGCCAACTCCTTTTACCCTGATCGCCTTCGCTGGCCACACGCGTGCCCACAAAAACACTTCAATCGCGTGCCCATCCAGAGACAGCGCAACGGAAGCCTCCCTCTGCACCCGACCTCCCTATCATTATGGTCATTTATGGTGCCGAAATGCGTGTGCCCCGTGAGCTTAACCCCTCCTCTTTTCGGAGCATCCTCTCCGCTAAAAACCTCTCTCCATTCTTCCAGATAAAAAAGGGCTAAATTACCCTTTCCTCCCGCCCCTTTCCACCGTTCCCTTTATCCTTAGACCCTTCCCTACAGGGACCGATTCCTTTTTTCCTCTTTGCTTGCTACCTTTTCCCGTTAATCATCTATTGGTCGACCGTAACTCTGTTGTTACTTAACGTTCAAAATTTTCATACACGATTATTCATCGTAATTTTTTTATACTATATAATAAGTACTTAGATCGTACATTAGACGGCACGCTAACGTAGAAAAAGATGTAGAAATTAAAAAAATAACAATCAACGAAAAAATAATTTTTAAAAATAAATTACTATAATTATAAATTGTATATAATGAGCGATATATTAAAAAATATTAATTATTACATATGTTCTCAAAATTCAAACCAGTTTTACTTCACAACCCTCTTTACTCCACAACAACTTTACAAATTATCTCAAGAACATTGGATCGCTAGATATCATCCCCATTAACTCTACATTATATCTCGTGTATGGGGAAAAGGTATAGATTAATATTTTTTTCGAAATCCCTCGGCAAATTAACCTAACAAAGTACCCCTAAGGCCTAAAAATTTATGTGGATATGCATGCATATTAAACTTCGGATATTATTCGTTATGATAATGGCGGTCCGGGATAAGGGCATTTAAAGACAAGGAAGTACGGTGGCCAAAACTGTTTGGAATCCCTTAACTAATACATTTATCTTTCACTTCAAAAAGTGTGAGAGGAATAAATCTGCGCAGGGGCAAATTATACCGCAAGAATATCGTCTCCTACATCGTTTGCAGAGGTGGCTCAGTTTTGATAATGAAAGCCCTTAATTTGAGGTCCTCCCCGGTCAATCCTCGCGTACGCCATCCCCTCTTCCATATAAGCTCTCACTCGTTCATCTCCGTTCCGTCTTCCTTCTTGTGATCGGCACACGATCCTTTTTTTGCGGCCAGCACCCTTTGCCTGAAAGGGTGTGGAGAGAGGAGCAGGTAGATGGCGGATGCGAAAGGGGAAAATGGGCGGGGCTCTGAATACTGGAAAGAGTCGGCGGTCGGCGAAAAAAAATATACTTGGTTTCCACAGAAAAAGAGTTTAGGAGAATGGGTTACGCGCGTGCGGGGATGATGGGTGGGACTAAAAGGAAGAGTTTTTTGTGAGCTCGCAAGGTGCCTAGAGAAGGAAAACCCCTTTTTTCTCCCCTTTCCTTTGTACGGGGAGCTTTGGACTGTAGGAAGGGCGCGATTGTGGCATTTTTTGCTGTGTATTATTAATCTTCGGAGGTAGATATAGAGTGGGTTAAAAAGCCGGCGGGAGGGAAGAATTTTCCGCGCAGGTTCCACTGTTTGCTAAATCGCTCTACTCGATTGATTCCATTCTTTATCCCTTTCCGTTCTCCATTCCCTCCTGCTGAGGACCACCTTCAAAGCGTTGAAGATTCGCATATCCGTCAGAATTTGACTGAAGAAACGTTTTTCAAAGTATCCATGCTGACAAATTTCCCGCTTCTGGGATAATTTACCGGAGAAAGCCCGACTGAGAAAAGCAATGAAAGGAATACACGGCAAACGACAATTGATCGTTAAACGCGGTGGATTAATTGAAATATTATAACCACCAACAAGGATTGACTCATTAATGGATATATTAAGTAAATTTCATATATGATTGAAAGAATTATTATTATCCTGAATTTATGGGTACGAGTAGGAAAGTTTGAATATGAAAGAGAAAATAAATCATCAAACGGTTTATTTTAGAAACTGATTACGACGTAAACTTCGTCTTAGAGTGTCTGAAGCAAATCTGGATTGGTTCTTCCCAAACACTGAAGGAATTATCAGTTTTCATGTAAAATTTATTATATATCTTCCCAAGGTTATTTCAAAAATATCCTCCTCTAATAGTTCTACAATGATGATGTAAACCAAACTCTATCAATATAGGACTCGGGCAATGTATCTTAAATACCATATCACAACATGGATCATAATAGGGAAACACTCTTAATTATTAACTCTAGATATACCTTTAAAAGTATACCAGACAAACTTAAACAAAATGTTATATACTTTTAGACTAAAGACTTCAAGTTACCTTCATCTCACTTTCAGTTGTTCCTGGACTGCATTTGGAATTTACCCTATATTCCCTCACATTACATTCTCATTTCGTCTCAACCTGTTCGCTGTACTTGAGTGGGGCACCAAACTCGCTAGCCATGATAGAAAAAAATAATCATAAACGCATAGCCGGCCCGCTGTGCGTAAAAAAAGGCATTGAGACCCTCATTGCTTTTCATTGGCGGAAAATTCTCTTCCCCGGATCCAGGAAGTTCCACCCGTGGTGAAAGGGTAATGACCCGTCCCGGCGTGACCTTCATCCTTTTCCCTTTAATCCAAAAAAGACCTTTTATTTCCCCTTTTAACCCTCTCGCGCCAACACCCTTGTATCCCTATCCTAGCGCTTCTTCGGTAACCCACCGCCAGGCTCGCACGAGCCGGCCACCTTACCCAAAACACTTCCTCAAAGGATATCCTTTTTTTACCCTATTCCCCTTCCTAAACCCTTCCACCACCCCTTTCACCGAACCCTCTCCATCTTCATCCATTCTATAAAATGTATAGCCATCCGAAACCATTTTTGACCCAACCCATACCCTATCCCTTCACTACAAAAAAGGGTTGTTTTCGGGCTCTTTTTTAGGAAGCGGCTTAAAAAACTCGTAGCCCACTGGCTGGGTGGGAAGGCATCCCCGGGAAAAGAAAGGGTAAAAAGGGATAGGGCGGGGTGGGACGGGGCCGGGAGGGTGGGTAAAAAATGAGGAAATACATATATAAAGGGTTTTATGGATTGTGCGAAAAAGGGCGGCATCCACTACGTGACCCTGAGAGGGGTAGATATGACCGGATCAATGGAACGTGAGGGAATGAAAGATAAAAGACTGAAAGTAAACAGGAAAGAGATCACGCTGGTGCCGCGATATGAAAGGAAGTGTGGTTTTCTCTATTTGAGAACATCGATCTTCTCTTTTACTAGTTTTTTCAGTAAATATATACGTTTATGTTATAACCTTTCGTTGAGAGGGACACTATGCTGTTTCAAGTGTACGAATGATTTATCCCTAAACAACAGGTCGTACTATAATGCAGGTAGAGAAATGAAGCATATACTTTTTCATCGAAAACATTTTAGCTACATTTTTTTCGAATAAAGGGTTCGGTTTGGCGTAAAGTAGTATCTCAAGAATTGTGCCGCAAGATCTCTTTGGGCGAATTGAAGATAACTTAAGCATGGGAAATCTCGCGAATAATAACCTGCCGTAAAACTAAACAATGCTAAATGAAAATTTCCAAATTAGTATATTACCGGGCTTCACCGTTAAGATTTCTTAAGGCGGAAACGAAAATCGTGACTCTAAGAAAGTGACACAAACAAAAACTTTATAAAAATGCCTTCCTTCGACTTTTCTGGTTGGAGTTTGTTATCAAATACGGGCATTAATCTCTGTTGACTGGAGCGATCTTTACCTTCAAAATTCAATTATTGTTTTTATATTTTACATCACTATATTTACAATATTCCCAGTTTTATATTTTCATGCCAGAATAATCTGTCTGTCCTAATGCCAAAAATTTATTGTAATTAACTTCACAAAATAAGTAATTAGCTTCAAGTTTATAGTTAATAATTAACAATCGGCGTTAATCCGAATATAATCGGCTATCAAATTCATCATCAATAGTAACTTTACCTCTCCTGATAAATTTTATTTCAAAATTACATGACTGACTAGCGGAAAATACATTTACAACAGTTCCTGATACGAGTATCAAATTCGAATAACTCAGCATAGCGCATCTTTCTAAGTCAAAAGAATTTTCACTTATATTTTGCTAACTGGTAGAAACAAAACTTAGTAAGTTCTACATAATATTTTTATTACGACCGGTTCCAGCCAATGACGTTCATCATCAGGTTTTGTCATTGTTTTTACCAGTTGCCATGGAGTTCCACGAAGTACAGCCTTCCCATATCAATTTTATAATTTGCTACTTTAAAATCCAAAACGATCCTTAAATATTTGTAAACACGCCTTGTATATTTAAAAATTAGCAGCTCCTTAAGGCTAGCCCCCAACTGTGAGCACTTATTCAACTCCAAACATCCTTTCCTCCCGTAAAAAATAGAGGAGGCACGCGACCATTCTTCATCTTTTCCCTCCCGGGTAGGTAAGAACGGAACACGAACCGCAAGGAAAGGGTGATGAGGGAAATCTTTTTTTGAGAGGGCAACGGGTTAGTGGTATCGGAGGAAGAAAGAAGAGGTCTGGGAAGTTTAACAGGTAGCTGGTGATGAGGGAGGCCCCACGAGGTTAGATATACCATATACGTGCCTAAAAAAATATAGGGATGGGCTTGATTTTTTTCCTCGACCTTAAAGGATGAGGAAGGGGTATATTATGGTTGCCTTACGGAAGGGTGAAGGATCCTAAACTTCATCCCCCGTTATAAATACGCGTGGATTCTCCGCCTTCTCCTCCATCTGTGAACCGTTTCGGGGCACGCGCTACGCACGTGCTATTCCGTAAGATGTCGAATTCGGGAATAGCGGTGGGATGAAGGTAAGTTTTTATGCGTTTCTCCGAAAGGATTTTGAGAAAGACTGCGAACTCCGTAGCCAGAGCCCCTCTTGTCGTCAAACTTCTTCGGTTTCGGGTAATTAGAGGGCTCGGATGAAACGATAGCGATGGGAGGGCATGCTAAGGAAATGCTTTATCGTTACATCTCTGTGATGCGGCGGGAGTTTGATCTCAGGTATCTTCTCGCCATCTGCCGTTTCCTCCAAAAGCAAATGTTATTGACCAGTTTTGATGTACGGGTTGATTTTTATACCGGGAAAAGATAAACCTCGTGTTCCAGGGTGCCGAAATAGATGTGGCAGATTACCAGATGTCTCGTCAATGGCGCTGTCAGGTATTTGCTGCTGATGCTTCTCCTCGAGCAAAGTAATCACAAATTCCTTCAAAATTTGATCTGAATTAAGGTTTTTGTTATGGTAGCAAATAGTAGCTGTTACCTTTGTTAAGGTACTTCAGTTCCGAAACTTCCATTTTGGAGAAATCGATACCCGTTAAACATAACACTAGAGCATATAAATTATCAAAGAAGTAGATATATAATATTTAAGTGAAGCTAATTTACAAAAATTCATTGGAATACACAAAATTCAGTTTTTCGTGAGATAAACGATGAGTTCGCAAGAAGAAAAGACATATTTTAGTAACAATTAAGGGCAAGATAGAATGAAGAATATTAAGTAGATAATTAGATATTAGATAAAATATTGAATATTAAATTATATCGATTAATAATTTAATTCCAGGATTTCCAAGGCGTTTTTGAGAGTTGACGCGTGATGTATTTCCAAACCAAGCATTTCTGCTGTCAGAATTCTTCATTAAAATTGAAATTGTAAAATTAATCGAAATGAAGAAGCTGACGATTGGATAGCAAATTAAATTGTAAAGCGATCGATTGCATGTATTTGGGAAGCTTGTCTTAGTAGGTGCGAAAACAACCTAAAGTTTCATCGGAAATAGTGAAATGATGTCTTACTCCTATATACACGTCATCTTCAGAAGGAAAGACATTTTAACGATATCACTTTGAAATTATTAGTTATAAAACATTAGTTTTTATCTTTTACTACGCCATTTCAATTATTGTGAATTGCAGCAATTGACGTTGCTTAAGCGGTATGGAATTCCTTAAGATTTTTCTAAGTCACTAAGTATGATAGAAGAAAATGTTACAGATATGATTATTCTTTAGTGCGTCGCCGCTTTTGTTAACTTATTGTAAAGATTCTTATGATTAGAACCCAAGATGATATATTCACTTACTCTCAAACTGGATATGACAAAGAAATCGTGACGATAGATATCAAAAATATGTAGCAAACACCTATCTCTTTGCTCTCCAATGCAATCTAATTAACCTTGCCCGTATTCTTGTTCTTCTTCCGGTTTACACCTCTTCCTACCTCGTTCTATCTCTCTTTTTTCATGTACCTATCTGAAATAACTTTCGTTTTCCCTTACTACATCATATAGCTATTTTCCCGAATGTTTCCTCTTGTAATGAAAATTGCAGAATAGTCTTTTTCAAATCTTTCGCTGGAGGTGTCTCCAGAATACGCAATTCCATAATCTCCAAGTGTTTCGTCTAGTATTTCTTAGGCATTGAAATTCCTTTTATAAGGCGAAAAATCGTTTGTTTATATCTAAATTCTCTAATCTAGTTAACGCTTCTTTCTCTGAGACATCTCAATTTGGAGGCCTCTTTCTCGCGGGATTAACTCTGGAACCACTTTTCGGGGAGGAACAAGTTTCGTCCTTTTCAAAACTCTCGTTTTCACGTTCCGCAAACAGAATCTTTTCTAAAGGGCGACGGAATTGACGCGACACTCGCATTCTCCGCAGCATAAAGCGAGTAGATTAGCGATGTGAACCAATATGGGGATTGAAAAGAGGAAATGAATGAAGCTGCGAGGCTCAGCCTGCAGATGTAGAGGGAAAAGAAACTGATGTGAAAGACTCGTATTTCGTTTTATCTAAATAGGAACTAATATAAATTTAAAGATACTTGAATAGTACTAACAAATGATTTATTAAAATACGTTTTTCTTGATATGGAGCGAAATAATTATTAAAATATTAGTGTTCAAAATAGATTGCTAGATAAATATTTGAATCTTTTCATTCAAATTTAAATTCGGAATATTAGCTGTGAAGTTAGAACGAATCATTTTCTTACAGTTAGTTACCGCGTGATTTCTTGCGTATCAAAGATGGGAAACATGCCGTCTTTAAACCACTTGTGGCCTTTCCAAAGGTCCAACGCTGTCTTTTCGTCACTCCCCGAAAGAAATGTACTCATTTAAATGAGTTATTTTCTCTTTAGGTTTATTATTAAAAATTGAAATAATTTTTAAATACTCTACTATTATAGTATATATATTAATGAAACTGTTTCAAAATTATAATGATAATTCAACTTATCCCAGTGCGCTCTAAGAAATACTTTGGAAAAATAGGCGTGCACTCTTATTGCAAATCCAGTATTATTCTGACACAATTTTGGCCACAATTTATTCCATATAAATTTCTCCTCCAATATCAGCTGTTGTTGTTCAAATCATACTGAGGGATGAAAACTGAGGCAAGCTTCTAAAAATTTCTAAATCATGCATAGTTATTTACAATGACGGATCCAAAGGGATGGGGACTATACAAGCAACTTGCTCTGGGTGTTTTGAGGAACTCAAAGTAAAAAACATTGCTAAGTGTTTATACGATACACCACTATCTAAACAGCTGTTCGATTTTTCGAGACACTATGGAATTTTAACAATTCACTCAGAGATAATTGGGACACCATTACTCGTGTTACTTAATATTGGTACGTATGATGTAGCAGGCACCGCCCCTTGGAATCTTTTTGGATCCACCCATATTTTGATAATACCAAACGCATTTATACGTACTGCTTAGGTACTTTGAAAGTGTTTTACACGTTTTAATTCAATGAATCAATTTTTGTGATGTTGCCATAAGTGTGATAAGTATTCTGCTTATGCGAAATGATGGACTGGTGATTATAAATTTAAGAAAATATCGTCCTGAAATGTGACATGAATGTTCATTATTGTTTATCGAGATGGTTATCTAAACTCGTCTCGATACAAAACTAATCATCCTGGCATCCCTTGAAACGAGAAAACACCCATCGCTTTTCTCTTCGTCATAAGCCCCAGAAACTGTCTTTCATAAGAATCAACAGATTGCACAGCCTATTAGAGAAGAGTGCCTTCGCATTCTAAACCACAGTCAGCATCACCGAGACTAATGGAGACGTTGCGAAAACATGTAAATACCCCTAGATGCTCGTGTTTCCGAAGCCCTTGTAGCGTCCTTGTACCTCCCACTCATTCCCCTTTCGTCGTCGCGGCGCGAATGTTGACGCCGTGTCCTCTCTATCCAGTAATCCAATCAGACGGAACACCTCTAAAGCCGTGTCCCGCTGTGGCGTTGGCTGTAACTCGAAGCCGAAGACCCACAAGATCCAATAACCGGAGGAGAGCCGTTGCCATCGAAGGACCCGAAATCTTACAGAGTGAGGACGAGAATTACTCCAGCATTGAAGCGTATTCTCCAGATCGAATGACCCTTCCTGTAGCCTTTCTTGGGGGACAGTTAAGACGATAACACATCCGAGATCCACGGACTTGTTACGCCAAAGACAACGAATGTCACCCCTCGCCCATGACTTTTATCTCCGTAACCGGAATCATTGTCATCGCCATCCATTACTAAGGCTACCTTCATTGACATCTCCCAACAATTATTTTCTGCAGACTTTGCAGTTTTGTCACAACCACCTTGATAATTTTACCAACTTTTTATATTTGTAATCCTTCCATTTTCTTGCTCAGTACTTTTATCCACAAATTCTCCTAATTTTTCCGAGGAAATACACTGATTTTTTTCCTATACAACATGGATTTCATGTAAATAGTCGTTGGGTTAGAGGGAAGGGAAGACTTTTCTGTCTTAACTAGTCTAAGACAAAAAGATGATATTTTGAAGGATACTTTCTATCATAAGGGAATATTTTTACCTTATTTTATAAGATATTTATTTATTTTATAAGAGGGCTGGAGGTGGGGACGAAAGAAATACAGGCTCACGGAAAATGGGGAGAAAATATGACTTGCTGGAAGATATAACCTTAGTGCCGCCTTTGTCGATGGATTGCATGAACGATTAATAAAATCAAAACCTAAAACCTTATGTGGATACTGATTTAAGTGCCGAGACGTAACTATTCCCAAAGAAATATACCAAAAGAAAATTAGAAACGTTTAAAGAATAAAGCTATTTAAACATTAGGCAACATGGTGGTGATCACATATTTTCCTAAAGAAAAGTAATAACCACGTGTTTTGGAGAATAGGTTCTCGATCATACAGTGAGTCCAATGTAAATAATACTTTTTTTTATCTCCAAGATAGCTTTTAAAAAGTAGAAGTTAGGTAAAAAAACCCTATGTAAATCCTAAGGATTGACGTGTGTGAAAAAGTATGACAAGACCGGACCATTTTACGTTCATCCTCGGATTTTTAAGGCGTGTGACCTTACATGCAAAGCAAATGTCTTTTCCTCTACCTGATGGTAAAGACCAGCGCGTCGACAATGATTTTGTCTAATCTGTTACAGCGACAGGGCCAAAGGAGCTTCAGAGTTAGAAGAGCTTACTTGAAAGTTACTAGCTATGAGGAAGCTGTGCTGGATTAAAAGAAGCGGTACAAGAAAACTCAAGAACAGGACGTCCATAAGAGGCGGGGGAATATCGGAAGACATTCCTCCAAGTTGGAATCGTACCTCATAAATCTTCCCTTCCATCGTCAGAGAGAATGGCGTTGATGAACAGGAAAGAAAAGAAAAGCAGGTCGTCCAGTGTAGATAAGGGTCATGGTACAAAATGTGGGGGAGGAAGAGGAGGAAAAATGAAAGATGAAACTGTGATGTATTAGTACAGGAGTGAGGTGCGAACGACAAAATTGAGATCACCAAGAGGCGTTGGAGAGGTTTCTCTATCCGCCTCCCGTTCACCATTTGATCGATTAATAAACGTCTCTGGAGACAGGAGGGATAAGAGAGTGAGCTGGAAAGACTGGAAACACTGCTTTGTGGAAGTAGTGCCGTGGAGCAGTGTTTCCCAACATGTTGTCTTCCACGGCGCACATACGTATTAACTCAAAATTTGCGACATTCTAAACCTCAAGCTGTTCCTTTAAATTCAAATAATAATAATGAGACTTCATTCGGGCGAGATTGACGCTATCAAGTCTCTTCTAATCCTTCATCATATGAAATTTAAAAAAATAATTTGAAAAATACTTTGTGGGTTCAAAACCTAAGTTTGCTTTTAGAAAAAATACACCACGGCAGGAAAACACCCACAAGAAGAAGGGTGTGAAAAACCTGCGGAACCTACTGAAAGTTACCAAGGTTTTAAGGAAAAGGCAGGTTTAATCACATCTGAAAAGCAAATATAATTGGTGCAGCTATATTACATCACAGAGATAACTATTAGAAATAAAATTTCATAAAAAATAATCTGAAGAGAGAATAGAAAACACTAACATTGGAAAAATATTTTTGTATACAATATTATTACAAATTCCTATGTAATAAAATCCACATCGATAACTATGATGCATATGTAATGCGGAATTATGCGAATACCACTGGCAAATTACGTGGTACACCGAGAGCTTAATCGCGGCACACCATTATGCCACTGCAAACCAGTTGGGGAGCATTCCATAGAGGATGTGCGATTGGAAGAATTACACGAGGTATCCGTTCTTTCCTCACCTCAAATATTAATGGAACGATGCATATTTTAGCAAATAAGTCTGTGTAATAGAATTGGTAAATATTAAAAGCTCAATAACAGGTGCTAAAACTGATGATGTTTAATGTGGGTGGTAAATTTGCACATTGAGTCGAGAATGTCCCAAAGAAGTTAAATATATTGAAATTATCAAAAGAAAATTTATAAATTGTTTCTTCAAAAGCGGCTATTTTCTTCTTAAAAGAATTCCGCAAAACCTTCAGGAATCGCGTGCTAGAATCATTTTCATTCCGTCGCAGCTTCATGGTTTGAAGGTAAACAAAAATCCAGTTCCAGCTATAGCGCCAGATCGTTCAAGGAATCTGACGCGAAAGTATTTGATCTTACTATAACTAAGTTGAAAGGATAGTTACGAAGCTGAGATAAGATAAGTGGGCCGGAGAACCTTCGATTACCCTCAAAATGCTCCGAAATAAGCGTGCGAGAATGACAAAATGGGCCATGTTTATCGACTCTTTAATTTCTTGTATCAACGATCGTTCCATTCACGCCTATATTCTAGCGCCATGAAATGTTTCTATAGCTCTGGTAGCTGGAGGCAGACTGACTGAAAACACTTCGTGAGGAAATGATTATTGTTATAACCTATGCAGATGCCGAGAGAAATGGATCACGGAGACGTAAATTTCGGCAAACGAGATAGAGATATGAATATATAAGCAAAACAAGGGTTTACAACGGAAAATCTTGGTAAAAACCGGCTAGAGATATATGAGCTAAGCAAAGTTTTCACAAAATTTCAGTCTAAGAGCTTAATGTAATTTTGCTGATATTTTTGTGAATTACGGCGTTACCCTAACAAAATCATCTTTGTTTTCTTTTCATTTAACCTGAATTCATCACAAATTCTCTGTATATATTAAAGTAAATTTTACTTTACACCACATTTTATAGTTATTCATCTTTCAATAGTGCTATCTTTGTCTTCTCTAAGGATCTGCAGCACGAGTCAAGTATCCAAAAATATACTGGAACATTCTAAAAATTGCAGTAAGATATGGTACCCGTGTACAAAGAGGTACAGGAGAGAATTTGTTGGCCCACGGAACCCTAATGACACTAATTTTTTTACGTAATAATTGCAGATTCTATTAGAAGTGATGATAATAAATGATTATTTATGTCAAATATAACGTATTAATTCCATCTTGGACATAATAAATTGATAATATCAGCATCTTACTGATGACCATACCACACGGGCAATCAAGTCCTTTATATTTATCAAATACGGCACATTTGCCACAATTGGTTCGCCATCCCCGTAATAATAGAGCGGAAAAAATCGATATTTTACTTTAATTCGAGCATGGATGGATCATACCCGATTTATTTAGCCCCTGCAATTTCGAAATAAAGAGCTTTTATTGTAATAACACGAGTTCCTTTTGACTTTACCGACCGTTTTTTCTTTCCATTCAACGCTCAATCCACACAATGTAAGACACCGTAAACGGAGAAACATTTTCCTTTTGTACTCTCGATCTTATTCTGAGTGAAGGATGGGGAACGGTAGAACTTTCACGAAATTGAACGACGGATGGACGTTTAGGGATTGGGGTAAAAATAAGCATCTGCGCGTCAGTCAGTCAGTAGATGGAGAGTCCTTTCGTGTTATCCCATCGCCTCGTCGTCCGCGGCAGAGCGAAGGGTTAAGAATAGCCAAAAGGGAACTTTCCCTTCCTCGATCTCCCTCTGGGGTCACTTCTCAAACACCGCAATCGAGTTACGAAATCGACTGTCAAACGTCTCAAGACCAAATGGATTGATCTTTACTTCCACTTTCTCGATTTCTTTTGTCTTTACCTTCATCTCTTTGAAACCCGTAGAATTCTTTTCCGCCTGATATCCTCCTGGAGGGTTTGATGTATTTCCTCTCAACGGGGAACCTACTTCTGTCTGAATAAATTTAATGATAAAATAAAAATAATAAATGAATATATATAGGGATAGACTGTAATACATTAAAAGCTTTCTAAACGAAAGGTTAGCTTTTCTTAAGCATCAGTTCATCTTTAATATGCATAATGAAAAGTGAAAAATGTATGATTATTACAAATTTTGCAGTTAATGCTTTTTGTGACAATCATAGTCGACGAATTTAGTTATAAATTATAGAAAGGAGAATATCCAATCCATCTTTAGTAATTCCCAAGATATTGGGAATCTTTTTTGTTCAATTAATGCTTCCATGTGAAACTGTAAATAATGAAGAACAAGCTGCGAGAAATTCATTTGTAATATGAATTTCGTATATACTATTCGTTGATATATTTTCGCTTTGCTCTAACAGGATGACTGAGATGATTTGTTTGAGACGAAATTGGTCGATAGTTAAAATTACACGCGGAAGTCACTAGTGTTTGTTAATACAATATTGCATAGCGTTCAACTAGGTACAGCCAAGCCTCTTGGATATAAGAATAAAGAATTACATCAAGTGCTCCTTTCCTTGGGACACACCGAAAGGCGACTTGATGTAGATGTCATAGAAGAAGGTGGATGTAAATGTAAAATCAAATATATTTATTCATTTATTAAAATGTGCATTGCAATTTGGCCATTTGGCCAGGTGGCAACGCTGGAGGGAAGTATAACATGTCAATTTGAAGCCTGCCCTCCATTCGCCCAAAACGGGAGGGAAAACCCTCCAAAAACCTCCCGTTTCTATATCTGTATCTATAATTAATTAATATTATTTTCCTATGTTCAGGCTTAAGTTCTTTAATCAACATATACCTATGTAAGAAGGAACTGAGAAATCTCAATTTCGCCTTTAAATAAAGACGTTTTATTATTATTATAACCGAGCTCCCGCATAGCCAAGTGGGCAACGAGTTCGACTTCGGTGAAAGCGGTCCCGGGTCCGATTCCAGGTGGGTGCCTACGTGAGAAATTACCTCAGTTGTCGAAGCACTTTTAACAATACTACTACCTACTTATTATTATTATCTTTTTTCCACTTCCTTTTATCTAGGTTTTTTCTAACCAAGCAACATTTCACAGCGGGTGATAGATACTTGGTCAGAACGGGGCCTTATTCACCGAAGAGAACGTGCTACCGCATTACACTTACATGGAAGCCTATTTTTTGACCCACCCTTTCCAAGTCTTCATTCTCGATACCAAATATACACTCTCAACTCAAAGGAACCGCAATCGAACGTAGTTTAAGAACCTAAATGGGAACCGAATTAATTTCCAATCGAAAGGAAAGGAACTCCGCATAATCAAATTTCAATCAGTCCGCTTCGGATTTAATCTCCTTCAGAATCGGACGATAGAGGTCCTCACAAGGGCGATCGATTATTTATATTCCCTCTCGTTCTAGTGGACATGAAAATGACTTTTGATACGATAAAAGAAACGTCATTGATGCACTGCCAAAATTGAGGGAGAGCGTGGGAAGGCTCATCTATGCTCTCGACCGTACACACATCACACAGAGAAAAAGAGAAAAGGGGAACACAACCTTACACCACCTCAGGCTAATCTTTCGCCTTCTTTTATACGTCCGATATGTGTCCAAAACAGGAGGCAGAGGGCGCTGTGGATGGACATGAAGAGTCCCTTTCCAACTCCACTTTCGTTCGAGGATGGATACCTATTCCCGGAAGGGCTAACTCTTCTTACTTCCCCCCACCGATTTCATTTTCATTCCCTCCTCCCCACCCAGATACTCCTTCCCTTCTCTTCCATCCACTCTCCTTTCTCCTCCTCAACCCCCCGAGTAATTCCATTTCAACCGTCACTGAAGTTGGAAACTTTTTCCGGGAATGGGATGTGCGGCCCCGCCCCCTCTCGATAAGCTAACCGCAAGGGCATACACGGAGGCGAAAGTGTATTCCTCTGCAGACGTCAATAATTGAGGAGAGTAAAATGGATGAGGTTTGGCAGGTGAAAAGTGATGCGTTTATACCCAACTGACGCACTGGACGCCATCGTCGCTCCATCGGCGAAGTTTTTGCTCGATATGGGAGGTATTATGTCTAGATGAATCAAATATGTTTTATTTTTCCTTTGATACCGAATAGAGATCTTTCACTTGCTTTTTCCTGTCTTTTTCGTGGCCGTGGTGATATAAAATCTACTGAGGTGCGAATGATCTTGAATAATAGCGTTTTTTGTCACTGCTTATAATGTCATTCTGTTCATAGGTTCATTGTGCTGCACATGCGTAGACGTTTTTCACTCATAGCAATCTGACCCATAGAGGGAAACAAGGGAAAATTACGTCAATGAATTCACCTAGTAAGCTCCACTTCCTCTACAAAGTTTTTGATAGCTATTGATGAAGAGTTTGAGGATCGAACAGCCCTCAGAACTGAATACCGCGCAGACAAGGAAAGTCGCTCGAGTGATACATATGCTTCAAATTCTAACGAATGAAAGTCGAATTAGCTTTGTAATTTTACTTTTTTGCGTTTCGTGCATAGCTAGGGCATCCAGAAATCCCGCTTTTCCAGAATTTGTTCTGAATTTTTATCACCTCCCCCTGTGTCCCGGTTAACATTTTCGAGACGCTCAAATGTCCCTGTATTTAAGTTCTCTACTAAAATTATTTTCTGTTATTTCGATTAATAACTGAGGCTCTTTTTTAACTCAACGGAGTTCCTCAATAAAGGTAATATGAGCGCTACTGTAACTTATTTCATCTTATAATGGAGGGATTTCAACCTAAATATAATCACGTAAAGGATTTTTTTTCGGTACTCCGGTTAGCCATGTGAGCAGCGCGCTCGGCTTTGGTGAAAGCTGTCCCGGGCTCGATCCCTGGTGGGAGCTCTAACGTGCGAAATGACCTTAGTTGTCGAAGCACTTTCAACAATGCTATTACTACTAAGGATTTCTTTGCACTCCGATCCGTTTTTTCCTCGCTCTTTTGTGTAGTCTCAGTTGAGTGACCGCACTTCTTGCGTAAGTCAGATAGTATATGTTACGTATATATCCTACCTGTGTATATGTGGAGCATCGTTTGAAACCATAAATATATTTAAACAACGGACTGTGACAATATTTTGCAAATAACTATACTTAATGTCTTAATTATTATCGCAAAAATGAGAGAGTTTCTAAAACAATTTGTCTACGCGTTTATCTCGTATTTTAGGTTTGGTGTCGGATTTGTATTCATTCTGCTCCCCCAGGATTCAGATCCTGCGTTTGAAAGCATTTTCATAACGCTGGTATCACTGCCAGAGCCTTCTCCAAGATCCGTGGGACCCTAGGTGAGGATGTTGACGCGGGGCCCCATTTGAATGAAAAAAAATTCTCATTTAATTTTCTAATTCCCAAGAAAATATATTTTAAAACCATATCTTAAAGTCTATTCACATTTATCGAAAAATAATGAAACCATAAGAATTATATGATTCATTTTTTAGATATAACATACCTAATAATTATATTAAAAGCTTTCTAAACGAAAGGTTAGCTTTTCTTAAGCATCAGTTCATCTTTAATATGCATAATGAAAAGTCGTGAAAAATGTATGATTATTACAAATTTTGCAGTTAATGCTTTTTGTGACAATCATAGTCGACGAATTTAGTTATAAATTATAGAAAGGAGAATATTCAATCCATCTTTAGTAATTCCCAAGATATTGGGAATCTTTTGTTCAATTAATGCTTCCATGTGAAACTGTAAATAATGAAGAACAAGCTGCGAGAAATTCATTTGTAATATGAATTTCGTATATACTATTCGTTGATATATTTTCGCTTTGCTCTAACAGGATGACTGAGATGATTTGTTTGAGACGAAATTGGTCGATAGTTAAAATTACACGCGGAAGTCACTAGTGTTTGTTAATACAATATTGCATAGCGTTCAACTANGTGGCTCAATGTTAGAGAAACCACGCAATTCCATTCCAGTTCGAATATTCCACGCAAGTGGAATATTCGAACTGGAATCCCGGCCTCTTCGCACTGTTTTTTCTTTCTCAATATATTTTAATAATAAGTTATAACTAATAAATATGTGTTTCAAAAGAATCTTTCAGCCATAGTTGCTGGCTTTATTAGGATTATTCTACTAGTTATTCCTTTGGTTGGATTTGGTTCTTTCAAACTTATTTCGAATAAAATTTCCTAAGGAGATCCTCAAAAGCTCTTATTCCCAGAGGCGTTGGGCCCCCATAAGTGCGGGGCCCGGTACGTCTGCCCCCAGCACCCCCTTCAGACAGTTCTGATCAGAGCTCTCTTTCACAAAAAGCACCGCTTTGCTCTGGGCCTTCTCTAACTCCTGGTTTCATAATCCATCCACAGAATCTTATTTGCGATTGCGACCTGTCGTATATTCTTAATAAGGCTTGGTTATGGTAAGGCAAAACTGCTCCCATCCCTTTTATCGCACCTACCGATAATTCACTTTATGAAACTAAGTTTTAAATTACTTCACCTCAAAATATCCCTATGTGCATTTACTTTAGTTTAAGCTCGAGACCCCGAGATAACAACTTATCTTATTCTTATCGTATTCTTTTAGAATGGAACTAGCCACTGGTGATTAAGTTAGTTAATGATGCAAAATCTCCAAAAACCATCATCAATAAAAATTTGATCTGTTACATTGTTGATGGTTTTTGCAGTTTTTGCTGTATTAATGTTATTCCTTTGAACATCAGTTTCAGTTATCTGATCAGCGTAACTTCGTCCATCTCGTAAAAGAAGCTCTATTCTGCTAAACGATGGCTGTTGACTCACATGTAGGCACTCAACTATAGCGGAGGAAAACGTGCAGATCGTCACGTTAACCCCCTGAAAAGAACTCTTCAAATCCTTTTTCTGCCCATTTCCACGAGTCCCCGTATTCTTTTCATGATTATTCACCCGCCCACGCCAATATTTGTAGCGCATGGAAATATCCGGATCCGTCGAACTTCCTCGCCGTACACGGCGTGGAACGTTTTCATCTCATAAAAAGGTCCAAACCTTTATTCATCTCAGAAATGGACTCGGGGAAATCCCTCTTTCCCTACCGCGTAAAATCCACGTTTTCCTCGGATGTTCGCCGTCCCGGAGATGCCAAAGGAGGAGAAGTCAGCCAAAGGTACGGAAGAAAGGACGCCAAAGGGAAAAAGGGACCTCGGGGTGGAGATAAAGGGATGGGGGGCATACACGTTGAGCCCCCTTGCGAATGTGTGTGCAAGGGGGTTAAGACGACTGTATAGCAAAAGGAATGAAGAGTAGAGATGGCCGAACATTGACCAATCAGCGGTAGCCGCCTCTTCGTCCGGGGGACCAATCAATATCCCCTGTGATGAGGGAAAGGGATGTGGATAGAAGATGCCTTTTCCCTCTATCTCCTTCTCTCACATCACCCTTCTTCCCTGTCTCCGATGATTGATCGTGAAAGGGATGAAGGGGGTGAGTGTGTGTACGGTCGGAGGGCATCGGCCGGTGGCATCTCATCCGAGGGACTGAGGAATTCCCATCCTTCCCCCCGAAGCACTCTGCCTCCCCTTTGCTCCCTACACCGGCTGACCATCGTCAGTGGGGAGGGACCCCTTTTTGCGGAATCCGAAACACGGAGGAGACGGTGCTTTGATGAAAGGAAGACCGGGTGAGAAAGGAATAAGAGCTGGAAAAGGATAGGAAAGCAATAACCATTAGGGAAAAACTGACGCTTGGAAATATCATACGCTGTCGCGAATAACAAATGGTCACGTCCCACACATTCGTATGAAGATTGTTTGTTACGTAAACTACGTCGATAAATGGGTGAAAAATGGATTACGGAAATGTAGCCCAATTTCCTGCGAAACATGGATTGAAACTTTAAAGGAAAGGTTGATATGAAGTTGATTATCCAATAACGATAACGTTAGGTTACTGCAAAGCGATGCACCTTAACCTTCTTCTTGCTAGACATAAGACAAGCAATCCTTAAAACAGCGAGTATAAACAGGCAACAGGCATTTGTAAGCGCACGTAACATTTTCTTCAATACCCACCCCCAAACGAACGTAACCCAACCCAATGATGAAACCAATAAGAAACCAATTCTTAGTACTAATTTACTATAAAGGTTGCAACTCATAAAAGCTAAATCGAAAGTGCGATTAGCTTTTCCACTGTCACTGTTTGGATTCTTGCAAAAACACAGGAAATAGAAAACCCGTAGCGTTGAAGAAAACTCAAGTCTGAAAAATCACCCGACATAACAGAACATCAATTCATGCAATTTCATAAAATGTATGCATATATGAAATGTAAAACTTCAAAATTGTACCCACTGTCAACAGGTCATGCACCTACTTACAGTGATAAGTTTGTAATNCCCAGTCTCCCCTTTTTCTTTCGCAACCCTTAACAACCTGAAACCCCTCGCATCACTCCCCTCAGTCCACTCACCCTAAAGTCTCCCAGGCTCTTTTCTCTCTTATTCGAGAAAACTTGGGGTTGGCTCTACCACCAACAGCATTCTGAGGGTCCTTCCAAATAGACCGCTGAAGAACCCATCCGCCCGCTCCGGTGTCCGTCCAATAATATAGTATCCACGATTATAAGAAATATGTACCTAAATACAATTCTGCGATAAGCCCTCCAATTTTTTTAATATCCTCGCTTCACGTACTTCTATAGAATAGAATGGAGAGTGAAAGAAAGATGAAGAATTCCCATTCCTCTGCAAGTAACCGTAGTATTTTTAACAAATGTCTTTTACGATAATATTGACTGATTTATTTCGATGAATCACTCGTTCTCACTTCAACTTATAGATCAATTCTCCTCTGTTCTCCTTGAAATTTTCCATTACCTTGGTATACTTCTCGGAAGTATATTATCGAGACAGATTTTTGCGGCATACATTGGAACGTGGCATTATTTATTTCCTCACAAAGGACTGGAATAAATGCGTGCTCGTTATCTATCTGATCTGTCAAAGTCAAAAAGTTTTCTTCTCCTGGACAAATATGGGTGCTGATGGAATACATTTTCTCCTTTTGAATAGAATTCTCTAGACTTGATGAAATATGTTATGACAGTTTACGAGTTCATGAGCGAATAGTCCATGGTTCTCGATTTCCTTTACTATCTGTTAGTCGCATTAATCTGAAATAAAAATATACCAATTATTGTAAAGATATATTTTTTCCCTGGAAACTGAATATTAAATTCATTTGTTTTCTTTGAGGATGGCATGGTAAAAGCGTTCGCACCGTTATGGTAAGTAAAAGGATTGGTAGAAGATGCTCATGAAATATTTTGCAGAGACGATAAGATGTGCAGGATTTCTGTGAACATTTAATATTTTAAAAACAATAAATATATCCTATAACTTTGATGTCTGTTTTGCCCATTTATCATACGACCTTCAATCGCTTTCTTTCACCATTCATTCCTTCTCAATATTTGTTTCATCCAATTCTCCTTCTTTTGCTGAAGATATATAGTCTTCGATCAAAACTTTTCCTCGTTTACCATCTCCAGCATATCCCCTTTCGTTATTCCGTCATGCAACTTAGAACTTTTACTGCTAGCACTACATCTCACTGTCACTTCAAAAGCCTCCGATTCTTTAAGTCCTCCTTCATTAGGGTCACTTTTGACACCTATATAGGAAAACACTTTAGTCTAAGATTTTATGGAGTTTGATGATATTTTCCAGTATTTTTTTTTCGAAAAAACTGAATTCAATCCAACGTATTTCCGGCAAACTAGCTGAACAAATCCGAAAATGTGTACTGAAGGATCTCTCGAGAATGAGAAACTGACTTGTATGAGTAACTGTACAAGGATAATTTAACCTTTGGAAGCGACTCTTCATTATAAAGAAGTAGAGAAAATGAAGGTCATTTTATGAAGGAATAATGCTAACCAGTGCTGCAAAATTACAAGTCTGTTATTCCTCTATAATTAACCAAAAGTAATGCAGAACTCTGACAAAACTAACACTAAATGAGTTTTCGCCAAACTTTCGGAAAAATTAGCAACAATGACACTAATTCATTTTTGTACGCACCGCCACGTATTTTTATCATTGAACTAAAAACTGTGCTTTCTTAGTTCACGCTGCCTGACATGAATGGCACGAAAGCTTTAAATTGGAATCAGCTCGTCTATAACTTCGTCTTGTCTCTTATTAGAGAAGCTTCCCAAATCTTTGTCCTCCTCAGTAAACTTGAGAAATAACTCAAATTCCGCAGTTACTAATTCTTAAATTCATTAGTTCTGAACTAAATTCCTATTGAAAAATAAGACGGAACTGAATGAGAGGAAAAGATATTGGTAATATAATAAAAAATTCCAATTAAATGAAAGAAAGTGTTACAAAATGTAATACTTGTGTAATGGGTAACTAAAAAGAATATGTCACTCTCGGACATAAGGCGGTACACCAAGGGACTTTCCTTAAGGGACATTTATTTACCACGGCTCACCGGTTGCGAAGAGCTGCATATAGTACATGCATAATGTTAACTCTGGATAAGCAATATCGTGTAGATTGTAAACAATGGTTGTTATCTATTACACATAATTTGTTTGATTATATGTGTTATGTATTTAATTGCGTTAGTTATTAATCGAATTTCCAGCAAATCTAGTCGCAATCTACTGAATGAAAATTCTTCCGCAATGGGAGAGTCTTCCACAGTTATTTTCGCCAAATATAATGGACAAAAAGCAGCGCCGATGCTTCATCCTAAGACGGTAGAGAAAGACGCGTTTTTGAGTTCCAGTTGGAGCTTTTCCTCCATCCGTGTAGATCTATCTTCCCCCAGTCTCCCCTTTTTCTTTCGCAACCCTTAACAACCTGAAACCCCTCGCATCACTCCCCTCAGTCCACTCACCCTAAAGTCTCCCAGGCTCTTTTCTCTCTTATTCGAGAAAACTTGGGGTTGGCTCTACCACCAACAGCATTCTGAGGGTCCTGCCAAATAGACCGCTGAAGAACCCATCCGCCCGCTCCGGTGTCCGTCCACTCCCCCCCTGCATCAACTCCTTAACCTACGATCCTCTCTTTTCCCCAACTCGGTCCGTCTTCTCGTATTCAGCTCTCTCCTCCTAACGCTTCCCTTATTTCACTCCCACAGCCCATAACTACTGGCACCACTCGAATTCACTTCAAATATGATGCCAAGTTAGAGACGATGGCGATGTCCAAACGAAATCGAAACGGCGTTATTTGAAGAAGAAAAGTTTTACGAAAGCTATTTCTTCATAAGAGACGATTTTCAGAAAGGAAGTTAATATTTCCGAAAAGTATAAAATGATCTCGTTTAGCGTTAGATTGTTATTGTTGATTCTTCGTATATACTAAACTTGACGATGATTGAAGGAACCGGGCGTTTCTTAAGGCTCATGTGATTTTGTGGAATATGTTTTTCATCGTGCGAATGTCTGCATAGTCATAAGCCAGAGGCTGGTTGGAAGGTGGAAGTTAGATTACCCCTTCATAGCTAAGCCAGGTTGCAATTAGTGGAAAACATCCCCGAAAGTTTAGCACAAGGAACCTATGAATTATTGCCACAACATACGCAAGTAAAACCGCCTCTAGGATCTGCGAGGTCCTGGGCGAGAGCGTTGACACGCGGCCCCCTCTTAACACGTTCACCATGAATACCTCAATATCCAATCTATTTACCACTCCAACGGTGGAGAGATCCGCAGTGAACGTGTTGAAAAAAGAACTGTCTCTCATTCAATTTCGAATTTTAAAATCTGTAATGGTATTATTTTTCCGAAAAGAGAAAAATATATTTTTTAAATGTATGTGAATTTTCAGAAAGAGCGATAGAAAAATAATAAAACCATTGTAATTTAAAGATTTATGTTTCTATCTTTATTACTCGCAAATTTTTCGATATAATTGATTTATTGATCTTATCAACGTCCTCCAGTTGGGTTGGCAAAATCCATAAAGCTGTCAGACTCTCGAAATTAAATAGATCTCAAGTAACTTTTTATTAATTTTAACTTAAAAGGGGTCTTTCAGCCGGCGACACTGTTACTTGCATTGTTATAATCGATCTAAGTATTCCTATACTCGGGTAAACTTCTTTTAAACTTGTTTCGAGGGCAATGTTCATTGGATATTCTCAAAGACCCTAACACAAAAAAGCAGGGCCCCACTCCATCGCCCAATTCAGACGCCACTGTACGCAACACTACATGAAATGAGACCAAATAAGTAAAAGATAGATTTTTCTCTACCCTGTACGAAAATAAAACAAATGAAAGCTATTCAATTCATCAAGATAGCAAGTAGCAGGAACATATCCGTCATAAAGCACCCGATTTAATCCATTTAGCGATGTTTGAGGACAGTGATAATTTTGCGGTTGCGGAAATAATTCATTTCGAAACTCTATTCACGTTTAGGCAGCCCACATACTTCAGTAGCTTTCACGGTGTCATAACCATGAACGAGACTGAAACTGTAAATGGAAGATACATTTTCCTCTGTCCGAAAAGTATGGGAAACAAAATCTGAGATTGGGAAATGAGATAATCGCACCTACTTAGGTTAGCAGCCTCGATAGCCTTAAAATCTTCAAGTCACGAAATAAGGTCTTGGGAAAGAATGGCGAGTGTTTAGATGTCTCTAACCATGGATACATTGGTACACTTGGAGGCCATTTTGGGTCTCCTTGCCTCATGCGTGGGACTTCACTCTTTTTTCAGTTGGTTGGACAACCTTACCGTGCGCCATTGTTACGTCTCCTCGTGGAAAAGAAGGACACTGAATTGTCGCGATCTCGTGGTTGCAAACCTTCGCACGGCTCCTAAGTTCCCTTTCCCGAGATTTCTTGGGTCGCGTTTCCGTTGTTACATCGCGTGTTTTCGCTTCAGGGTATAAATTCAGGTCGATTTTCGATTGTTTTAAGGATTGCCATCAGACGGCCGATCCGGTTATGATTGGAGATACTTATACTTGGCACTGGTTATTAAATCAATTTTATTCAATAAAGTTTACCCTCCAGTTGTGGGCTTAAATTTCGATATGATCTGGAGATGATTGACTTATCGTATAAAAGCCTTGTAACCGGTGAATTATTTACCGATTTTTTCGATTTTAATCGACCTTTTTCCATTAAGATACCGAAATCATGATTAGATCTTCCAACTTTTGCAACATCGAAAAATATCTTTGGGTTAGAATTAAAAGATGAAATAAGAGCTAATAAGGAAAGAATCTGGGGTAACAGTATGATAAGGCGTGCAAACACGTACCATGTATAAAAAGCTACCCAGAAAAACGGCTTTAGATTGCTCTGTGAGGTGGCTCAATGTTAGAGAAACCTTGCAATTCCATTCCAGTTCGAATATTCCACGCAAGTGGAATATTCGAACTGGAATCCCGGCCTCTTCGCACTGTTTTTTCTTTCTCAATATATTTTAATAATAAGTTATAACTAATAAATATGTGTTTCAAAATCTGTTATGTGAGAAAATTTGTTCCAAAATTAATTTTATGAGGTGAAAAATCAGCCATCAATCGATCCGATTTCATTCTTACTGCCTGATTCATGTAATAATAACGTTAATAACCAAGATCTCAGAAATCAGCCTGTCCTGAAAAATTTGTGGCGCACCAATTCACATTATATTCTGTGTACTAACCAGACGCTTATTGACATGTTTACCACCGTGACTAGTCGCAAACCTGGGCACCACAGTTCAAATACTTATAAAGTCAGATCTTGGGTGCAGCTTTAATAGAAGTTATTTTTTCAAATCAAAAAATTAGTTTTACAAACTTATGTATCTCTTGCCATTATTTAGTCGCATTTAATAGCCATCAGAAAACGTATCAGAAAGAGACAGGTGACTTTATTTTTTGTATTGATGAGAATCCAAAGGAAGGATATTAAAGGATTGAAGGCTTTTTATATGTGGGTGGGGATAAGTTGGAATAATATTGTTAAGTAAGTAGAAAAATGAGGAAATTGTGATGGGGGAAGGAAGGGTTTCCATCGAAGAAATTAGAAAAATGAAGGAAACAAAGAAAACTAGTAAGGTCAGATAAGTTCTTTATTACGGCGAGCTTGAGTCTAGAAAGTCTCTCCTTCCATCTAACCTGTCATCATAAATAAAAACAAATAAATTTGTAAATAGAAATAGAGAAGAAAATTTAAAAAGGGTTTATGGATGTAAAAATCCTAATAATATCTTAGGAAGTAAATATTCACAGCAGGACACAAGCACAAAGAAGAGGGGTATGAAAAACCTGCACAAATCTGGTTATCTGGTGATGGTACAAGCTGAAAGATGTTAAGGAAACCGTGTGATGGAAATCACTTGAGCAGTACCGTAAAAGAATTAACATAAACTAATTCACTGAAACAATTAAAATCAGTTAGTGAAAGTGGATGAATAGTTCAGGAAATTAATTGAAGGTAGAGTGCTGGAAGGGAGAGAGAGCCAAAATAGTTCGGATGATGTAAAGCATTGAGTTGCTATTAAGAAATGCAGAAAAAGACGCTGAGAATAGATTTACAGGGCGCATTGGCTTAATGAGAGGTAGATGTATCGTCTGTGTGTTACATCCACTTAAACGTGAAAACGGAATACCCGTCCAAATACAATTCCTGAAAAGAGCAATATCATTGGATTCGTTTCCTTTTTTGAGAATGAACGGCTGAACCCATGTGAATTTATGGCAGATTAAAGAAATCCCTCTCTAATTCAACCTCAGAAATATATCAGAAAAAAAATCCATTTGAAAACAATACACGAAAAAATATTTTCGACTGGTCTCGATGAAGCATAATCATCCCAATAAAATTCTCTTCTTACGTCAGTTTTCGTAATTATCGACCTAAAATGCTCTCTTTCTCGGAAAGATCGGAAGATTCGTAAATTTTCGCAGAAATTCGAACAAGAAACTGCACTCTAAGGAGACCTTCTCGACAAAAATCGCATCGATAGAGTTCGAATACCGCCTATCATTTTACCTAAACCTATAAACTTAGTTCTCCGATCCTTTGATGGAAAGATCGTTCGATCATTTTCTTAGACACTCCTTTTCGGCGGAGGGAAAGGTAACTCGAACTTCCTAACATCGCCAACTCTTTCTTCTTTTTCCGAATGTGTACCTATCTATTCTGCGACCCCATCCCTATCCCGTTTCCTCGCGTCTTTCGCATCTTCAGAGTCAACAAAGATGACGCTTCGGGTCACCGTTCCCTTCCCTCACAAATGACACAAATCCGTCTTTTGTGGATCGATTGAACGGTTCCCGAAGTTCGGGCGGCCGTTTACTACTTTGGGAGCATTCGGGGAAAAGGGCGATGGAAAGAGGGAAATTGGTGAGTAACCGAATGGGCAGAGAAAGAAACGGAATGGGAAAACAACGATGGAAAACGGGGAAAGAGAGATCAAAGGATTAGGGAAGCGAATGAGGGGATAGAAGGAGTTACTGACCGATGGAGAACGAAACGTGGTAGAATCACCTTGTGGCATTCTTCCATATGGAATGTTTGTATAGCAATACATTCAAGTTCCGTTAGAAAACACGACTAACTCCTTCCTAATCCTAATTCCTTCCTCCTAATACGAACAAGGTAATCAGCAGCTAGTGATCACCGAAGAGTTAAAAAATCAACCTAATTTCGTTCCATACAATCGACCTAACAAGATGGGTCATAGTGATATAGTTTTTATAAATCCAGGAATTCCGAGATTCAACTGACCCAATCCAGGGTTTTCGAAGATTTACCGGGATTTATTTTCACCATACCGTTCATTGAATTTACCAAAACGTGAATTGCTGTGAACTCCACTTCTGGCATCTAACCTGAGTTAAGTATACCGTCAATAAGCGACTGCCAAAGTTACTCTTTGCCTAAATCCGGGTATTTGAATGCCAATAAAATACAAATTCTTGACGGATATCTTACAATTGGTAACACAAGCCTATCCTAATTTCTTTCTCTTTCGTTGCGTCTACCATACCCTAATTCTTACATAAACCTTATAGATGTAACGCTCCAAAGTTACTGGAATTGTCAACAAATGACAGTATCAAACATAATGGCATCGTTAAAAAGATTTGCAGAAGCTTTTGGCTTTGAAGAATATATCCTGCTATATTTCAAAATGAAGATATAAAAATGAATCCAAAATAATATTCCCAAACCTTTAACCATCTCTAGTATTTCTTTGGATGTAACCAAGACTTTCATTCTCTCTCATATCCGATAAGTTGAAAAAGAAAACTATAAAAGATGCAGGAATAAACAGTAAGGACACATCTTGGAGTCAACGGATATAAATCGGTAAGCTAGAATTGGTGATAAATAGATAAATGTGAGAGGGAATGAAAACGGAAGCCAAAATAGTCCCATTCATGACGAATTATAGATGCAGCTCTGCTAGAAGTTCGAACCATCTGGCGAGTTTGGGGGACGGCGGGAGTAATTTGGATTCCGCAACATTTTAAACAAGGAGATACAGAGGCCTAAAAAAAACTTAACGACTGTAATTCTACCTTTATATTTGGGGAAACTTGGGAGTTTATTTTTCGCGTACATAAATCCTTTTTAAGAACCAGATTTTTTTAGACAAAGGCATTAGTATATTTGAACAGCAGTGTTTAGGGGTGAACCACCAATATAACTCTGCCTCAGCACATTACAATTTAAACGATTAATCCTTAAACTGGGTAAGTTCGTTTATTCGATATTCCGCGCGCTCTTCGTTTAATTTGAGAAAAAAATTGATCCTTCTACCTTTGTCTTTGTGTAGTGCGTGAACCCTCTAAGGGATATTTTCTTTGCAATGATCGCAGTTTGATGAGTATTGTTACGTTAATCTTTAAACTCTTCATAGCCAGAATAACCTCTTAAATGAGGAGTTTCTAAGCGTTTTATCATAGGATTAAGTGAGCGTATTTTTCACGATTTAGTTCAGGGTTCCAGTCTTAACGCAGACTTCCATTCTAAATGAAACAGTTATCTTTCTACACCTGGTGGTCTATTCCCAAGATTTTTGTCATAAGGACCGCTTTTTAGGATCTTCTTTAAAAATGTGGGCTTCCTTACTTTCTCTCCCTTTGGCAAACGATACGTTAAGGAAAATTAAAGAAAAGCTGAAAATCTGAATTATGGATGCATGATGAAAGGGGTACATGCCTGTATAATGACCGATGAATTCCGCATAACGAACATTTCCTCTTATGGGCTGTAATCAAAACTATGGAATATTACGAGAAATACGGAAGAAGGATCTTAGAGGAATGAGTTATCGGAATTCATTATAATCAAAACTGTTGACACAAAAAAGATACGCCGACAGAACTCCAAAACCCAACAACAAATGCGCCAAGCAATCTATCCTAGAATATCGTTGGCATCCCTTCAACACCCTCTGGTGAAGAGGTAGTACACAGAACTACTACCACTAACTTTTGTTCTAAAGAAGAATATCCCTCGAAAGAAACTTCCTCTCATGGGAAGCGACAAGAGCTATTTTCCGCGTTCCTGAAAGAGGCTCAGTGAAACCTTACGTATCGCCAACGGAAACGAGCGCGACTTTCCCCACTCACTGCCGGATGGAAAATTCGTGCCACCGCGTCACACAAACACGATTCGTGCAGGCCGGGCGCCATTTTGTGTGCACTCCTCCTCCTCCTCATTCGCCATTGGTCACCCTTCCGCGGTCTGCGGTCCGCACGCGAGCGGTAGGGGCGGAGCGATACACAGAAGACAAGGAGATAATGGGGAGTCCCTCCCTTGCGGTCACTTCCACCCTTTGAGGCCAACCCTTTCTGCCTTTGGAAGGCCGCCCGGAGCTCATTGGTCCAAGGGCCCCTTTTTAGGTGGGGAGCATCTCTTACACCCTCTCTCCCCTTTCCATACGCAGGCGCCGCCTTAATTACTCCGTGACGAAGGGGAAGAGTTGATGACGGGGCGGAGCGTGATTTTTTTCTGAGGGCTTGAGCACGCGCAATGAGGGGTGCGTGAGGGTATGAAAGGGTTGCGTACGCAAGTTCGGGGAGGCGAACGTTTTGTTTCAGGGGGCGACGCCTGCGCGGGTGTTGGAGGAAAGGGTTCCGCGTCGACGCATTAATTACTTCGTTGAGATTCCCTTTGCCCTATCAGAATTGAGAATTGATTGCTTTGGTCTCTGAGTTCATTTATCGCCTCATCAACGCTGCCGCATTTATGATCCTGTGAATAGTTTCCGAATTTATCTTGTGGTACATATATCCCTACTGCATTGGGCCCCAGGATGGCCAAGTGGGTAGCGCGATCGCCTTCATTTAAAGTCGTTCAGGGTTCTAATATCGGTAAGGGTGTTGGTGGTGTTGACCCACCTTCGTGAAAAAGTTGGGATGTTATCAGAGTTGGTAGTTAGCGAGTGTTTTTCGGTCTATAAGGGTCAATGTAAATGCAAATGAGGTCTTCGTATCCTGACCGCAATACATCTGCTCGGCAAGGTGTTAGAGTTTATAAGGAGAGTGCACTGAGGAATACGGAAAATGGCAAATCTTTTTATTTATACCATACCAAAATACAGTAACAAACAGTAGCTACGATTCTATGTGTATCCACATGATGATGTCATTAATGTCATTATTTTGTTATTGCAGCAAGTTATTTTATTATGGTTCGGCCTAAGTAAATAATTTATATTCATGTTTTATCCTCTTATTTCATAATGAGAGCAATATCTGTTGCTACCAATGTTCCCCAACTTCAGCGATTCTCGACCATTTTTTCCGACGCGAATTCCCTTTCATAATCTCGTTGTAACGGAGCCCTACAATAATTCACGTTTATTAGACGTGCGATTATTAGACAATTTGTAAAACTCCGTAGATTTTCACAGATTTCTTTCAAGACGACTTATTTCACTACCTTGGTATCAGCTTCAGTAATTCACTGTTTTATTTTCCACCTGAGAGAGCTTTATACTAAGTCAGGCCATCCCACATTGATTACATACAATCCCTTTATTCATACATCTTAGGTACGTTTGCTGATCGAATAGAAATTTATATCCAGCTATCAAGTATGCGCCACCATTAAATTGTAAGTTAAACAGGTTTAAATGAAAATATTTAGAATATCGCACACCAAAACATCCTACCTCCCAGAATGTAACCCAAGTATTTTCAGCCCTCCGTGATTCATAATACCACACCTGTGAATCGTAGGAAGTTCTTTTTTATTTTTAAGCAATATTTCATTTCACGGCTGTTTCAATCAATTAAATGAAATTATTTATTAGAGTGACAAATCAGTTACAATGAGGAAACAGTATATATATTAGAAAAAATTAACATGCGAATCACCAACCGTCCTTACAACAGTGAACCTCTTTAATCTTTTAATCCACACGTATCCTTAAGTAAACCATACATTTAATGATTCTGTATTTAATATACCGAAGAAAGTAAAAGAGCGGAAAGAATGTCTTAAAAAGGGTGAAAATCTCGCAATTTAATCATCTTAGAGTAGGCTTGATGGGGAACATGAATCATTCAAATGAATAGTACTATAGCTAACTACTAATATATATATTCTATAAAGCATCGACAACACTCATTCTTACACCAACAAATCGACCGGAGAAGATAGGAAGCAAGGGCGGAGGACAGAGAGGACGGCAAATACAAAAGTAAATGGATGACATGAAAAGTGATGGCTGTTATAAAGAGCTAAGGATAAAAGGAAGTGGATAAGAATTAAAGGAAGAGGAGCCTGCAGAGAGATAGAAAACTCAAACTCTCCGCTTAAAAATGTATACGATGCGATAAATGCAAGATTGCGCGAGTTTCTATTTCACTTTCCATTCAGCATGTTCCTCCTAATTATAATAAATCTAATAATTAAATAATAAGCCTGGGAGGAGATATTTGCTTGTATACTTGCAGATCAAATAATTCTAACAACGTATCAGCGGATCGGGTTTCTTTGTGCTAATATCTAGATCTTGGAGGCTCGAAAGAGTTGTAAGAAACAGCTTACTGGAACGGAACTTGCATTAAATCGACCATCGCGCCGGGAGACAAGCGCAAGTAGGGAATGAACGGTCCGTTAAATGTTTTCTCTTCTCGACTACCCATTTCGCCTTAAACACACACGATATTTCATTCGTCCACTTAGATCGACGAAATTATATCCACCTTTTATGCTTCCGTACCCACTCTGTCCACACGCGCGGCCAAATTACCTCCTTCCCAACTTTCCGATGCTATCCTTACGAAAAACACGCATTCTCCATTATCTTGTATTTTTCTTCCTCCGCTCGTGTCTTAAGGTCTCGAAGAGCGGCACCATTCCGGAGTGAGTGGGAGGGAAAACGGAATAAGATCCGGAGGAAGCGATAGGAGATGATAGATACAAGGGTCACGTGACCTCGGCGGTTTACATTTTTTACCTCGACTTCCAACTGCCTTCGTGCCGCTTCGCATGAGAGGATGAGGGGGAAGGCAGGAGGGGAAAGGAAGAAAAATTGGATGAGGTCCTATCAATGTATAAAGAGTTCCTAAGTTTCGAGAGGCCGGAAGTTTACGAATTCCAGAATAAGGTGTCATCGGGTCTAATATGCATAACATATGAACTACTCCTCCTCAGCCCACAGGCCCGAGCTGAAATAATGGAAAATTTGGCTTGTATCGAGTTATATGTCGTACAGCGATGTTGTTGGCTAATAACGAAGATAATTCGTTCCGTAATCACTGTTAACCTAAATCTTTGTCTGCGGAAGAGCTGTAAGCTCCTAAAGAGCTCCCATGACATTCTAAATCCTATCATATCTACACGTATCATAACGGAAAATTTCTAAATTTATTTTTCTAATACTAGTGAGCTAGAGTTAGGCAGTTTTACTATTACTATTTTATTCCGATAATTTCAGCATTTCGTACGAGTGTAAGCAAATTCTAAAGTACCATTAGTCAGCCCAGTCAAAAATAGAGCGAAAATATCTCCCTCAGCAATCCTCAATGAGATAATTTGTCTGACGAGGTGTCACTATTTTTGTTATATTTATAATATGAAGACGTTGATGAGTTTCATTTTCAGTTTCATTTTATTATGTTCATTGTAAGATACTTCGGGTTCAATCTCCGGTGGAGCCAAGCTGTTTACCTATTGTCGATAAAAGTTGAAGAGCTACCTGAACTAAAAGGTAGCGAATCAAGTGAATGCAGAGGCGTAAAAATCGATGCGCTGACTTCCTGCGATGGCTTTTAATCCATTGATATAATTTTTTATACTTCGTATTGATTTTACATGAATTTTGATCGGATTTTACAGTTCGTAGTTCTCCCAAGTTATTATTTCATCTTTAGTAGCTTTATCCAGACTTCTTTGATATCGTTAGAAGACGGATCAATGGATTGAATTTAAACTGGCTGTACCGCGTAACTTACGGAAAATTACTAGGTCTCCTTTTCATTTCCTGAAATCGAATTGTGGCATATAAGGAGTAACAAGTCTTCGGATGTAAAATACGTGAAAAAGACGTGGTGAAAACATATGAAGTGAAAATAATGTTGGCGTTAAATGGTGAGGAGAATTAATCAAGAAGTGATAGTGCAGAAGGCAGTAACTGAAATTGAGGATATGGAGGAAGATCCAAGAGGGCAGCTATGTATAGAAGAACAATAAATGATGGGTAAAGTAACATGTGTTACCTGATAATAATGGTCATTACATAATTATATCTATAAGTATATTTATAGCGTTAGATAGAAAAATAATATTTGCATCTGAGATACAACGGTTTGAAGGTAGCGCTAAAACCTCTGTTTTGTGCGGTTAATCGTATTTAACATGAAAGAAATGTAACATCTAAACACATACATGATTTATTTTTTGTATTTATTTTTTAACTTGTCACTGTACTCTTGAACGATAACTTTACGTTAATTAAACAAAATGTTCTAAAGTGATCTACAGTCATCAACATTATTCCGTACAAAATTATAGTTTCACTCAATTAAGACAATTCTATTTCGAACAAAAATATTTCTGTAAAGTATCTTGATCGTCGCGACCACATTTTTAAGACAGGATGCCAAATCTTTTATCGTTTAGCCTCTAGGAACTTTTCCTCAATGGAATTAACCACCTTAATTTCTAATAGATATACGAGGTTAATAAGCTTAAATAGGTCTATGCCGGGTGAATACAAGTATTTGCTGACAGCTTCTCCTGAAGGAAACGGGATGGTCAGAGCAGGAGATCGAATGTAGAAAGCGGGACTAAAACAAAGGGAGACGGGTGAAGATGATGAACGCGTGTTAGCACGAAAGGGATCGAGACAATTCTAGGAAGCAAGTGAGCGAGCAGGTGCGATGGTACAAGGTCTGCTCTCTCCCATGCCTGCTTTGCTGCTACACCTGAACTTATGACAGCGAACAAGAAGAGAAATAATGTCAGCCAACGCTCCTGACGAGTTCCCGACAGCATGCTTTGTCTTACATGTATTCAAGTTCTTATAAATTGGTGAATTATTTATTACTAATTTGAATAACACTGTTTTGGCTTTCCACTCGTGGCAACGATAAGTTGTGCTTTGAGAAGCAAGCAACGCTACACACTCCATTTCTTTCAATCGATAAATTCAGAAAAAATTAGCATTGCGCAAAACTTTCAGTTGGGTAGTGTAATTATGCTTGCAACACAATTTAAGCACTGTAACTCCTAATTTGTTTAAGATGCATAAGCGTAAAAATATGGTATGAAAATTAGCATTCCTCTTGATATCTAACACAAGCATTTCTTTATCCGTCCTAATTGAGGGGTTTCGATTTTAATTAGCTTATACACAAGTAACTAATTAAACAAGTGTATCCAAAATAGATTTAGGTTGAATAGCTTGTTTTTGAGAGGTATATCACAGAGGGCAAAGATTTTAACACAATAATAATATATCTACTATCCACTTTGATAGTAAATAATATTCTACTATCCATGTTGATAGTAAACTTACATTTCCTCATAATTCATCGAATTAATTTCGTGCGCCGTCGGGAAAATACGCCAATGTTTTACCGTAAATTTCGTATCCTTTGAATTCACGAGGAGAATGAAAGCAAAATAGCTACTTGGAGGCAAAACAAAAAAAATATTTAAAAAATATTGTCGCCTAGAATTTAATAGGCGTTGAAGACTCACTAGTTATTCTGTAATAGATGAAAGTCATACGTAATGAGGCTCTCGCTTTATTAGAGATTGATCAAGCAAAAAAGAAACGCTTAATACCTTTAAAAAACGTTTTCTCATAGCCCAGATTCTTTTCAGACTAGCCATCATTCACATAAGCTGCCACCGATGGATGGACTTTCTGTTCGGTACTTTTCTAACATTATTTCAGAGGGTGGATCAGAGAGCTAATCGGGAACTGATACTTTCTCGCCATAAAAGAAACAGATCATTGACTATTTCCTCCTACAGACTCAACCAATCATCTGTGACAGGTGAGCAAAAAAATCTGATTCACCGATATGCCCACCATCTGCATACATAGACTAGTTATTCCGATAGGTCACTCCGGGGCTGTTATCTTATGAAGTCCGTGAAGTAGGCCCCTGTCCATCCGGCAGTGGACAAAAAACAACTAGAGCATGCAATGGTTTTTAGGCAATGCTACAAAGCCTCGCCGGACAATACCTCGTCCCCTGCTGAAGACCATGATGTTAGCGAAGGTTGGAAACTATAGAAGAGGCGGGCATCTGTTTAGCGAATTGAAGTGGTATGGGAAATGTCGCCAATGTCCACACCCCTGGCAGAATACACCCTACCCACCTTCCTTCCGGCCACCCAGAGTTATATGGGTTGCCGCGGACAATGGTCATCCACCCATTGGTCATGAGAGCGCCATCAGGGTCATCCCCTCCTCTCTATAGTCCTTTTTGCCACGAAAGAGAGAAATAGCGTGGGATACATATGTATATGTATACATGCGAACATAAAAAAATTGAAAGTGCTGGGGGTCGCTCCATTTTTTTCTGTCGGAAGAGAAAGCAGTTGCACATCTTTGAACATCTTTCCCCTGGAGGGGTCAACTCGGACAGCACCAGACGTCCCTTTCAGCGCACGATTCGTCGTGGATTTCCCCCCCTCGGTCCCTAAAGAGGGCGATGGGGGTCGCGGAAGCAAATGGGAGGAATGGAAAAATATTAGATGAGGAGAGAAAGTAGAGGAAATGATGAGATGTCAGGAGGGAAGAGAGAACAAGGAATACTGAAAGATGAAAAAGAGATAAAAGATAAAAGATATCGGTAGATCTAGGTAAGCAGCGACATACTGATATTTCAACAAATATGTGTACTTCCTCCAATATAATTTTCATATAGAAGCCACTGAATAAATTTAGACGTCATACCGATGAAGAAATTCTCTTAGTAAGATATCAAAATGAACTGGGGTTACCAGACGACCAGTATTACCTTGGATTGCCACCTACTTTCAACCTTAGAGTAATCGTTTGCTTTTATGTTGAGATTCGGTTAGCCTTTATACATAGTCTTTGAGAACCACATATTGCACCAAAATAAAGATAAAATACCCCGATACGAATTGCCATAAGGAAAATTTACGGCGGATAAGATTAATCAAAACTTAATTTTTTAACTTACTCGTATATGAAGAGGGGCAGTATGAATACTTATGCACCGAAGTAAATACATCATCTTACCTAAACTGAAACCTCTCACAGTAGACAGCGACGACGACCGGCAGCCACTCTTTCTACTCTATAAATATAAAAACAGCTATTAAAGTTTTATAGAGTATTTCAATGATTACGTAAAGACGCATGTATTTAATAATTACCTTCCATTAAAACAAATCTTCCGTGAAGAAAACCTTCTTATTTTGACGTTGAAGAAATAGAAATTTCCTAATTTGATCAAAAATGATTAATCGATCAACATATTTGTTAGTACGTTGTTAGTATTTATAACATTGTAAACCTTAAGAATTAGAAACGCATTCGTGGATTGGGCCTACAAAATGAGCTATCCTAAATTTTTAGCTCTTTAACAATATGCGTTCGTTGCCCTACCTAAGATCGCGCCTTGCTGTGAAAAGTGAAATAAATTAATAATAATGGAACAATAAGCCAGCCTTTTAGTCATCACATGTTTACAGAACCTTTCACGGTATATGTTATAGCGCATTCTAGAGTTGAAACCACGACAACAAAACTTTGAGATCTCGAACCACTGACTAAATGGAAAGCAAAATTTACTGAAGGCCTTTGGATGAAGCGGAACGTTGACAACATTCCGTGAATAAATACAAGTAACTCTTGGGGCTAAATGTTCAACTCTTAATCAAGCAAGACATTAAAACTGAGGTGTTAAATGTGCAATCCGTCATTGCCTTAAGCGGAATCTTGCAATCGAGTAAAAAACTGCTTTAAATTTGGCTCTTATTTCAGTCAATAAGGAAGCTTGGCTTACAAGAATTTCTCTGTCTTATGTATGCATTTCTATACGAGATGACCAAAAAGAAGACTCACTGTTACCTGTTAGTGGAGTTTATTATTTAAAAAAAAGTTGTTCCCTACTTTTTGATGAGGCAGGTTTTCCATCCCTCGGTGGGAGCGCCATCTGCGAAGAATGATCACCGACCTTACGTTTAATTGATCCATCGGCGGATCTTTCCTGTTGTACCCCATGTCTTCTTGTCCAGGGTGACTAAATCTCCAGCACACCCTCCTTGACTCTCCACCTCCATTCCAATATCATTTCGCCAATTTCCTGGAGGGCAGTGCATCACAAGTGTGAAGATACTACCTCGTGATTCATCTCAGTCGTTGTGTGATTCTTCGTTCATATAAACCTCCACGTCCACTGATGCATCTCTGGATCAACATTAACTTGTCTTCCTCTTCTTTTCAAAGTATACTTCCACAAATGTCTGAACGTCAACATTTAGAAACTGGAATAAATTCGACGGAGCGGCGATTTACTTTGTAGTATTCCATGACAGGTTGTTGAACATAACTACAACAGACACACGACATGTTTCAACGCATAAGCGTCATTTTCAAGTGAACTTGAAATTATTATGCTTATGCGTTGAAACATGTCGTGTGTCTGTTGTAGTTATGTAGTATTGTGCAAAATTATTTGAGATTAAATTTACCAGTTTCCCTTGAAAAGTGGTGATTTTTTTTCAATTTAGAAACTGGAGTTCCATTCCTCCTGAATTAAGGAATTAAAGTATTACGACATTATGAATATGATTGAAGATGGCAAATGACAAAAATACCTGATGTGTTATCAAACCATTAATTTTAACTCTTATTTCCAACTATATGAAAAGTACAATCTGATCTTGCTTTGAATAATAGACGATGAAACATAATTATCGGTTATCTTTTAGATTCGCTCGTTGACTTTCGGTTCAGTCATGGTCTGTCTTCTGTCAAGAAAAAGTATCTAACTTCCTTAGAAAGCGTCACAGCTTATTTTTACCCCCAAATTCCACACCTTTATGGATTCTTCTTTTTTCCTCATAAAAGCCCTAGAACTATTTATCTGAACTACCTTATTTCTGTTACCTTTATTGAAGTAGTATATAAATTAAACAACATTTAGATTAGAAGAATTCGCATAGAAGGCATTTAATTTTGTTTCATAAAGAAAGGGAAAGATTAGGTCATACTTATGACTGTAAGTGACGCAACCGTACGAGACGGCTCCATTAGTTATAATTAAATAAGCCATAAATATATTCAAACTGACTATCGTCATCTTCGATATTTTGTCTCTCTCTTGAAACGTGCACATTTTTAAACTGTATATAGCTGGGAATTACGTAAAAAAAAAGCTCGGAAATCATTCAATATTCATATAGATAAGGAATGAATGCCATTAAATTAATCTTACAGAATTAATGTGATGTTGAAATTACCATTAATATTCGCGGAGTAAAGTATCATCAAAACTTGTAGCAATGTATTAATATCAGTTACAATTCCATCAGCGAAAACAGGTTGGAAAATCACCGATTCCAATTTATTAGAACTCAGCATAATATATATATTTTAGTTCTCCGCATATCAACTGTAATTCAAGTTGAATCGATAGCAAGTAAACATAATACAACCACTATGCTTGAACATGGACGCATAAGGAGAATGATTACGGAATTGAGATGGACTGAGGATGTTGAGGGAATAAGAGGAGCGTGCTCGGGAAGAGAGAGGACGGTGTAAAAAATGACAAGAGGCACGAGCCGTCTCTGACCGTGATTCTGGGCACTGCCGAGGGATTCTTCCCCGTTGATAAAGCCGAGAAACAGGATTTTACCCGGAGAGGATTTTTTTCCATCGCCGGGAAAAATGTTCCGTGTTATATATTCCTTCTCGCCTTTGTCCTCTACTTTTTTACGTGTCTCCCGCGCGCTTTGCGGCTTCAAAAAAATAGTCATCCTCGTGCCCGAGTCCGATTTTCTTTCAATTTTCCATCTGGACCTTTTTTGAGGACGCCGCGCACCTCTCTCAAAGGAAGCGTGCGTGCGCCAAACTCGTTTCATCTTCTTTTCGTATAAATCGGCGGATGCGTGAGGACGCTTAAGGCCACGGGTGGAGGATAGGGAAGAGAAGCAGGCGACGCAGACACAATATCTTTATCATTTATTTCGATTGTCGAAAAAGTGTGAGGGAACGCTCCTTGAGGAGCTTTAGGGGGTTGGAAAAAAAGGGAGACACGAGTTTTAGGTGTTTGTAGAAGTATGTACAAAGCCGTGAAAGAAGATAGAGTGGTGGGAGAGGAAAAAGGAGCTGCAGATAGGTAAAATGTACAGGTGAGGAATCTAAGAATTGGGGATAATGAGAATGAACGGAAGGATGTACGATATGTAAGTATGCTAATCTCTGCGAGTAGAAATTTCAGAGGTGGTATCAATCAATCTACGCGAGTAGTATTCAGCCCGCAGGTCAGGAAGTCGATGCCGTCACCATAAACTGTAGTAGCTATGGAGAAGTAATTAGGCGACTTGGCAAGAGGAGTGAGAAATAAAATCAGCCGAAGAAGGATTAATTGATTAACTGTATTGTATGCTTTCGTCGCTGGTCGGATATCTTGAGGTCCTGGTGACCAGTAGAGCTTTTGAATAAACCTGCGGAAATATATAAGTGTGTGTTTCTTTTTATAACTCCTTGAGGAATGAGCAAGTTTGTTATGTCCCTGGGGTAATCACCTGGTAACAATACTTTCTTCTGATATTTTTCCCTTATTGACGTTACACCACAAAAGGCATACATACCCCACACCAGCCCCCACCACACCACATCTTCTCTCCTAAAGATGGCAACGTAGTTGCCGAAATACGTATTGAGAGCAATACTTTTCAAAGCGCGACTAAGAACCCTAACCCCCCATTGGCTGGATTTCCTACTGTTAGTTTGCTTTCAAACTACGTCTTTTTGGAGCTTTTCTCAAAACTCTGTATTATCACAGCCGGGTTCCTTTTCCTTATAGTTATAATGAAAAACATTTTAGAGCATTCAATCAGGAGTGACCATAGTTAACTAAATTTATTTACCCTCTTTCTTACTACACCCTATTTCATATTATCAAAGCCAAGAGCAAAGCAGAGACAAAAACAAATTAAAGATTTTTTACCTTTTATCAAAAGACAAATGAAAAATTACCACCTACCAACAAATGGTTACAAGAGCAGGTATAGTTCGATAAAGAATGACTTCAATGATGAATGAATAAAATTTAATTACTATAAGTCTTTTAAAATTTCAGGTTAGTTTTATAAGAATGTGTAGTTACAAATTATATTTTAATTTTTCCATCATAATTCCATTCTCTAAATGCCTGATTCTCCTACCATCTTCCACTTGCATATAAATTTTGCTAAATATATACGGGTAGCTACCATGATTAGGATCCTGAAGAATCTCTCTGTCATATGGGTCACTTTCATGGCTCCTATCGATAGAAATCTTATTTCAAATGTCCCGGAGAAGTATAACTGAATTTATCATGATTCTGACGTCCTTATTAATCCATCTTGAAAGGAAATCATGATTATGAAACATAATTAAATACAATTGAAACAGATATATGTGATGAACTGATCGCTTAAGGTATTTGTAAGTAGGTCTACCTAATTATTTGTTCTAAGAAGAAATAGTTAACAGCTGTTCCATTCTCAAAAACGATCCGCAATCAAATGCGGATTTAGGCCATCATAGTTCTGAGACGCTGAGGCCAAATCGATTACAAATTTTCAAGTTGAAAATGGAGAATTTTCTTTTACGTTTGGTAATGCATAAAAACTTAGAAACAGATGTCATATAAAATGTAATCGTTATGGAGAGAACGACATAGTTAATTGAATTTTAAGTGACATTACAATCGATTTTGTTCAAAAAGGGATGGATTACATTGTACAACCTGAGTTGCGTATAAGAGAAGCAAAATATTCGATGAAGCTTTCCTATGGACAAAGCCCTCGCCTAGCGCTTGCTGTGCCTAATTACAAATGCGCAAGTACCAACAAAACACCAAATCTCATCCGCACCAGTTACGGACACAATCCTGTCTCCCTTTCCTAGGCTCCCAAAGCAGAAACGGTCCGAGCTACGAAAAAGTGGTCGCCGGACCGCGGGACGGCTTAAACTCAAACCCACAGTTTAGCCTCTCATAGAGAAAAAAAAGGATGAAAAAAAAGGTAGACCGACGGCTACGGACCGGACACGAGGCTTCGATGCGCATCCATGAATTGGAGCGCTAATAATAAAAAGGAGTCCGTAAGGAGGGCCTTTCTTTCCTCCTCCAGGATGAGAAGTGTGAAGGGAGAGAGTGGACAGCGCGTATTCCGGGAGTTGCAAAGAAAAAAAGAAGAGCTTTGGAATTTGAAAGGGAAAAAGCGGAGTTTTCCAGAAGAGGATTGCGTGGGATTTCGGCGAGGACGCGCGGAGAAAAAAAAGAGAGTGAATTTGTAAGGGGGACGGGAAGGAAAGGATGAAAGAGTGGACAATGGGCAGCTTCCCAGGAGGCTGTGCGCCGGGGGAGATGGATTTGCGAGATGATGGGTTTTCCAGTAGAGGGAGGACTTTGCAGAGAGAGAAGGAGTTTTGGACCAATCCTCCATGAATGCATGCATAACTGAGACACTTCCCGCACCTGCCTGCTTAAAAAAGGAACCCAAGCGTCCGTCCAGAATCCTCTTCTGGAGCTATTTTCGGAAGGGGGGCTATGCGGAGCGGTTGCTTATTCATCTCGTTAAAATCTCCACTTTTTTTGCGCGACCTCCCTAATTGTCGGCCTTGTCCACGTTCCGACGCACGAGCGTTCTCTTGACGTGTGTCGATGAAGACGGCCACAAACTCTGCGCAACTGTTATTTCACTTTTTTCTGTTTTTTTTTCGTCGGCCCGGTGGGATGGCAGTCCCTCCCAAAAGAAGTCCAAGTAACCGTTGTCGATCGGAAGTAAGCACTGACCAAAACAATTTTTTTCGCACTCACGGTATGAATTCACCAGCTGAAACCGAAAATTCTTCTCTTGCATTAAAGCCGCCTGTCAAGGAGGGCATGGTCCACCGCGTTCGTGGTAACTATATTCATGTCTATATTCGGCCAGTTTTGTTCTTTCGAGACCACTCTTGCAATTATCCCTTAATTAAGGAACATAAACTACTAACTACGTCCGAGACCAGGACCTCGCTGTTGCAAGAAACGCACGCTTACCCTTACGCCACAGAGACCGGCATGTCTATGTCTATGTTAGTACCCTCCAAGTTGCCTTTTGGGGTGTGGCAGGGGGTGCATGCGCTATGTCTCTTCTTCCCTAATCGATTAATTTCGCGTATCCTTCGCGGAAAAAATAAATTCGTGAATCGATTGGTTCTAGCATCCATTTCTCTGATGTTTCAGTATCAAAACGGCTTATGAAACATGGAGGGCCATTGTATCAGCTACATCATCTGTAAACGTGCTATCTCTAGACTTTTTTAGTAAATTTTTCCTTTGTTTAAGTCTTCTATCTTCTAAAGATTCCCATCCTGCATCTAAGTAACGCTCACTGATTTATCGTAGCAAACTTCACAGAACGTGTTGGACGGTATGTAAATGTTTGCGGGAAAAGACAGATAGTATAAGAATAGGTACTCGAAATAAATATTTTCAGGTATATATGGAAGGGAATAAAAATTTCGATTGAGGCGCTCAAATTGTGGAAATGACCACCTGCTGAGTCAACATAATCTGATGTTTGAACCATTAGTCTATAAACCCTTACATCACTGTGCTACTCATTCACTTTTGTCTCCATTTTTTCTTTAAAAAATGTGAAATATGTAAATTTTGGTTTATAATCACTTTTAGAAACAACTTGTGCGGTAGTTTCGCTGCAGAATAAATATAAGCATAGATCAAAATTGCCACATAGAAGCTGCTTCAGGAGGAATTCCAAAAATGCTTCAAAAATAAATTTGCAGGTAACTTATTGCTGACTGTTGAACACCCAACCTATTCTTTATTATAAAACAGAACGTAATCAAACTGTCCGCATTTTCCTAGATAGTCCGTTGATCTATAATCGTTTATGATTAAGATGTTAATATGTTTCTATGAGATACATTTCTTAGCAGATTGAATTCGGGATTGAAAATACTCATCTGTGTGTGAAGTCTTCTCGGGTTCTCCACCAGGTTAGATATCTGTGTTCTTAAGACGAGATGGAAAAATGCGTCATCTACGTTTATATACTTGTAAAATCAAACTGCGAAGTAAAAGATACAAACTTTATTGTATTATCGCAAATATGATAAAAATGATTTGAGCTCCAGGCTTCCACACACAAATCCGAGAATATATTCAAATATTAAGGACCTCTGAAACGAGATACTCAGCGGATATCTTAAAAATTCGAATCGTCCCACTAAGTAAAAAGACTCGTATACATCCATATTTTGAAGAATATCCACAAAAATGCCATAATAGCCTAAACCAGGAACTTTTTATAATCAGATATTTCCGTATCGCATCTACGATTGGTTTCAATTGCAACTGCGCTTATTATATTCCTAATGACAGTAATGCTCTCGCCATAAAAAATATAGGAAATGTAGCTTAAATGACCGCTCGAATGTGAACAATTATTTGCAAAATCAAATAATCCGTATTTACGAAAAAATACCTGCAATATGAGTAGAGTTTCCTCTAATCTTTTCAATCTCTGAGCAACAAGAAAGTTTTATTCTAATATTCTCTATTCTCAAGGAATAATTCTAAGTATTAATTTTCTGATTTTCTTTATTTAAAAAAAGGAAAGAAACCATGTAAAATCACTATAGAATTCACAGCTAGCAAAATCATCCATGCACTGGCGGAAACATCAGCTATAGGCTTCCAAATTTTTGGCGGTTTGACCACTTGATGGAACTCCATAATCACAGAGAAAGAAATCTCACTTTGTAGAGTCCACAAAATAATTTTTAATAAAATCGACACTAGGTTTCGTTACAGCGTAACATCATCAGGTGAAAATACATGGAAACTGGCAGTTTCGAAACTTCGTCGATTTTATTGAAAATTATTTAGTGGACTCAACAAAGTGAGATTTTCTTTCTCTGTGATTCCAAATTTTTCAATAAAGAGTAGACGTTCGATAAATTAGTTGGGCGGCAATTAAAACAGTATTGCGCGGACGCCCAGGCGCGCAGCTGAGAGGGAACCCTGCCTATTAGTACTACCACACACATTAAATAAATTTATATTTCACTTTCATTTAGTAGTTTAATAAATCTATTCCATTTTGAATCCGTGAAACGAAACTGGAGAAGAGAGTTTTTATTTTTGCACAAGCTAACCGTACTTTTCGTAGCTTACGAAATAGAAATTCCCAAACCGCCTTGCACCCCAAGGGTCGAATTTACTGATCATCTCTGTATCTTGAGTACGATCGAGTTTTATAAGCGACTACACCTTTGTAAACCATCCTCATCCCCCAACCCTCCTACCGCGCCCGCAAGAAAGATCGGACGTTGGGAATAAGGAGAACTACCGCCGTTTGATGTCATTCAGGAAAATACTCATCGGGAGACTATCTCAAAACCAATATATCCGCGTCTGTTCCCGATATCCTCCGAAGCGGGCGAAACTTCGGGATTCAAACAAATAAAAAAGAGAAAATCGCGGAGAAGATGCCCTCGAGTGGACGGGGGCGAGGTAGATGAGGCGATAGACAGAGAGGAGCTGGGAAATAAGAGGGGAGGAGTATGAAGGCGGAACTTTTCGTCCAGATAAGAGAGAGAGGAGCGCGCTTTGCCCAACTGAAGGAAGAGTAAGAGCTTTCTGGGAGGGGGAGGGAAGTCCTTTGGTCACCGCAGGGGTAAAAATGGGGCGTGATGGGGAGTACGGGATGGAAAAGACGAAAGAGGGTTGGGCGGTGGGAAAGGGAATGACCACCTCACCCTTTTGGATTTGCCCTCGCTTACTCACTCTCTCTACCCCCCTTCTATCTCCTCTTTTCCCTGATGACCAAAGCACCTCCGGGAGTGACAAAGAGGGAGCCTGCTCCGGACGTTTTCGCTCGGAAGGGAAAATACTCGCTAAAAAGGTTTTTCAAGGAGGCTGAGGGGATGTACCCTGTTCCCGTCTCCCTTTTATGTCTCTCTTTCTCTCCCTTCTTCCCTCTTCCGCATTTATTTCTTTCGCTCCAACCGCGAATTAGAAAGGGTGGGAGGAGATCGGAAGATAGCGGCGTATACATGCGGTGGTCAAACTATTTTCCACTCGAAGGATTCCTCGAGATCTTTTCCGACCAGTGATTCGCCGCTTAAAATCGTGATGGACAAGGAGATTTCGGTTAAGGTCGTTCCCTGTTGCGTCATATCAGTTAAGATCGTTGCTTTTTAAAATCGACGCGGAATTAACGTGTTACGCAGGGACTTCCACGGGTCTGTGTGTGAAGTATCATCACGTAGGAAGGTTTGAACCTCAAACCTTCACCATTAGCTGCCAAAAGCTCTGGAGAGAGAACAACCATAATAGACAGGACGAGGAGTGAGATAATGTTCCATTGCTTGCCTCACTGAGACAGATTACTATGAAAGGAATACGTACACGTAAAGACAGCACAATGACTCAATGAATGACCCTTTTTATAGAATTCGATAAGAATTGACGAGATGTAATGTAATGTATACTTATAATGGACTTTAACTAATGTTCACTTCAGAGCGTAGTATTATAATGGTTTGTTAGAGTTGAAGTTAAGATTATAATGAACCTCCTAAATATATGATGAATTAGCATGGATATTATCTATAATCTTCACATTAACTAAAAAAACATAAACTAGGCCCTAAAGTGAACATTAGTTAAAATCCATTTTAAGTGTACATTATAATACCAGGCCTAAGCATCATATACACCTTTTATCGATCATACTACCGCATCCATGAGCAAGACTGACAAAAATTAAATACATATATAAAGATTAATTTCCCTGTATCCTGTAGCAAATGGAAAATGAAAAATATTCTATTCATCACAATATGATAGCTGAAAAACTTCCACGAAGCAGCATCTGAACTCCAATCATAATTACGCTGTCAGTTACTATTGTTGTCCAATCATGTACACAGTCTATTCCTTCTATCATCCAGCAATGCAATTTTTCTTTGTATAGCCCATAAGAAACTCGTATACTTTTGACTTGGCTTGAGAACCATAATTGCACTGCCAATGGTATGAGTTGATACTATTCTGTTAAATCAGGAGTATAAGTTCCACTAACTCTGGCGTGAATGGAAGAATATTTATTAAATGCGTATTAATTACACGCAGTATCTCCCATGCGACGAAATTCGTCTGATGATGCTACCACGAAAGTAAATTCGGATAGCCAAGTGGGGAGCGACTTAGCCTTTGATGAAAGAGGTCCCGGGTTCGATTCCCGAGAGCCCGAGAGATATGTGCGAAATGACCTAAGGTGTCGAAGCACTTTTAATAATAATTAAGGTCGGTCGCTAAAATAAATTTTGTGCGTGAAAAAGGGATTCTAAACTCATGTTAATTGCAACAAAAACTCGAGTTAACTCCACCACGCAACTCCGAATTAAGCCCACCGCACACCGGCCACCTTTGATTAACTCCACAAGTTAGTATTAGTCTCAGATCCCAAAACAAAATCTCACCCTCAGTCGGAGTAAGGTACAGACGCAAGGGAGACGACCGAAAAGTAAGGGAGATAAAGGGGAAAGGGAGACAGAACATTCGGGAGAAAGAAAAATGGAGATGACGATAAGACAAGAAAAACAGAGAAGCCTTCCAAGATTTCGTACTCTTCCTGGAACCACGCGTCCACGTCGCGGCATGAGGATTTTGGCGGAAAAATAAGAGTGAAGATTCGTGAGGGAGGAATCAAACGGATGGAGGTTTAAGGGGGATGTCCGGTGGAAGAGATTGCCGTTCCTTTTGAATTAGATTCTGGGAACTGAAGAGAAGGGTGTGTGGGCAGAGAGAGTGGACTGAAAGGGGAGGAAGGGGACTAATATAGAAGGGAATGCGCTTAAGGAAGAGGAGTATTATTCCCCCCGCGATGCCTCCCTATCTTCATTTCCCTCTCCCATGGGGTCCGCTCCCGCCCATTCCCTGCTCCCGGCCACTGAGGGGTGAGTTGGCGAGACCATGGAAACGTGGCTTGTAGCGGTTTGAAAGACGTGTGTAGATGCTGGACCACCCTCCGCCTTTCCCACACCAATTAGTCCTCCCGACCGAGTATACTCTGCCAACCAAAACTGACGTGTTTTCACCAACTAGCCTCTCTATTGGTCAGGCTATTACCGGATAATACACTAATTTTAGACAACTCCTAAGGACCTCCTCGTTTTACAGCAGTCACTTGAAGTAATGCAAATGAAGTCAACAACGCGATGAAGGAGGTGTCCACATCAGTTGCAGACATTTATTAAGACAACAGGGTACGTATTTATTTCTCCGCCAATATATTCTTGCCCAAATTCAACTTATTTAACTCGGGCAATACTGGACATTCTTCACATGGATATCGTCAACATCATATTCCGGAAATTACGCTGAATCCTATCCAAATCGGAAAATGAAGCAGTCTGTCTACATCATAAACGACCTAAAATAGGAAAGCGATAAGGAATAAATAAAAATTCAAAGAAACTTGTCCAAATTACCTCCTAAAATTTTGAGGTGAAGAGAACGGTTAGCTAAGAAGGTTAACTAGAATAGCGAAAGATGTGATAAAATAGGTGTAACAATGATCCTGAAAGAGGTGATTCGGTGAGGTATGAATAATAGTAACAGGAATTTGAGTGAAATGTGATGGAAGAACGGATTTAATACGAAATTCAATAATTGTAATCATTTGATTGATTCGGGTTCCCATTGTTACGTATAATTGTAAGAGCCAAGTGGTTTCTTGTGGTTCACCCTAGTGATTGCCCGGTAAATATTATTTATAGCATATTTATTGATTGATATTCACACGACATGGAGCCGAAAACCCCGAGCTTGAAATTAATTCAAGATCACATTTTTTTTAAATGGAAAAATAATCTTTTCTATTTTATTTTTGGAATATTCCTCCTCGCTTGATTCCTGCAGAATTGGATTTTTCACTTCTCCTAATTCGTGCTCGCAGTTTATAAATCGTATCTCACCAGCGATTTCAAACACATGTTATTAATACATTTCGTAATAATTTTGTAACAATTAAAACACAAAAAAAAATTAGCCTCGAAATTCTTGGAACTAAGTGAAGAATTAACTGAAGGATTAGCTGCCGACGGAAGCTTTTCGGTAGAAATGCATTCAAAAGTGTTCAATGACTTCTTCGAGCACCTTACTGATGGTAACAAATCAAAGTTTCAATTCCACTCTTGCCCGACAATTCCCGTCACGTTTAGAAAGAAGATTCATGCTTACCGTTTATCATTCCAGGTTTCCCTCTCCAGTCCTACCTCAAACGTTTTCTTTACTTCCCCCCGACAGCAATAAGATTTTCCTGGAGCGAGGAAAAACTAGATTTATTCCCCTATCCTAACCCCTCCCTTCCTCCCTTTCGCAATGAAAAGGAGGTCAATCATTCCGGACCCTTGCATTTCTGATTGGTAGCTGCCTAAAAATCCACCCACATCAATCCCCGTTCTATTCCCCCTTTCGTATGCTAGAAATCCCCATCTCCTAGCGACTGGCCGAGCCCCCATATCTCCACCCCCAGTCCCCCCCATCCCTCTTCTATCCATTCCTCCCCATTTCCTAACCTTTCTCCGCGCTTCGCTTTTTGCATAACGGTCCCCCGTTGCCAGCTGCTCCCTCCTCTTGGGGTCTTGGATAGCGTGTGCATTGCGGGGTGCTCCTGCCCACCACTCTTCCTGGTCGGGAAAAAATCTCCATCGCCCTCCCTTATCGCATCTCTTCCAAGTGCGGTCGGGATTATTATTGCGAGAGTGACCAATGATGACGGCGATCGGGAGTATCGGTCGACCGCCCGATCGTGTACTTTACTCTCTGATAAGATATTTTCCTCTTCCGACATTTGGTACGGTTTGCTTATTACGTACTACAGAGCTTCTTTTCCTTCGCGACTTGCTTATGAGATTTTTACGTTTACTAATAAAATACTACTATCTCATACGTGGTATGAGAAGTTATTAGTTGGCAGTTTTGAGTAAAAAAGAACTAGCAAGCCTACTGAGTAAAAGAAGCTAGCAAGATATAGAACTATATCTTATCTATTGACACAGGGGTCAATCTGTGCTGACCCTTCTGTCGTAATTTCTAAACCAACAGTTATTGAAAACATATCTCTATAAATGAGATATTGAAGTAGTACTTGCTAGATGGTTATTGTGATGCTTATGGATAAATTTCAAATGAAATTGCTAATGCATGAAATATATGGAACTATCTCGTAATGATAGAAAGGAAATCAGCATTCTTAAAACCGTTGCGTTTTTCAATTTTTAACTATACACTTTGTAAGGAACAAGACAGATCTAATCATTACTTCTACACGGGCCTAAATTTTCCATGGAGCACAAATACAATATTCAGCTACTAAAATGAAAATCTTACTATTCGCCTTCTTGCGGTGATTTCCCAATATCACATTACATACTATTTTTTCTAATTTTTATTCTTTAAAAGACATGAACCCTGCGAGAGATGAAAACGACCTTTGTATAACTTTTTAAGGATGACATTGCGTACGACTTTGTTTCAAACCCAGTACAGTAGGCGTATGAAACCTGCATATGGTATTTTCCGAGGTACAAAGATCGATATGCTTATTTTTTTAAGTCAATGAACTGGTTGAGGATGTATTCATGAAGGTATGCAGACGTAGAGATAGAGGAGCTACAAAAATATAAGAGTGATTCTAATAAGCATCTACCTCTGCCTTCAGCTTGTAAAGCTTGTGTATATTTTAAGTGAAAGAGTAACTAACAATAAGAACCGTAATATGCTTGTATTTGTTTCCGTACATGATATCATATGAAACTTTTCCATTTCCAAACCTGATACAATAAATTGTAAAAATTATCTTAAAAATGGTAATAATAATTGTAGAATGTTAAGGCCCTCTCCTTATTGTAGATATCCAAACACCATAAATCATGCGGCATAAACTTTAAATCCGACAATCCTATTATACCTTCATTAATTTCGGCTATGATTTCCTCATACAATTTTATAATTCCATAAAATCTAATCCCATTGAAGATTTGCTATCTTTGATGCAGCAAGATAATCTTTTACGGAAGATAGTACAGTACACTTTCGTACAAGTCACGTTTCGTATAGAAGTACACTTTCTAAGAAAAATTTTTCCTTGTGGTTCGTGCTATTCAAACCTCAAACCGAATTTTTTAGACTCGATGAAGGACCTCCATTGACTTTTCTCAAAAAAATCAAGGAAAAAAATAGAAAAACGGAACGTAACGAAACAAGAAACTGCTTGCCCTTCAACGATAACAGATTACAAATTCGAGAAAGATCATCTCGCAAGATTCCTAGACAGCGGTGAAACTACGTAGTGAAGACAATATATCTTTCAAAAAGCGAGAAATCCGACACGATTACTTCACGAATCATTCGTGCGCCCTCCGTGCCAAGAGAGTGTCACTCATTTCGACATAAATCACAGCCGATGCTGCGTAGATAACTAACTATGAGGGCGGTAATCTCGTAGAAGGAACCTTCTCTCTTTTTTCCGCGCAAGGATTTCCCTGCCGAGTCCTCGAAACCACACAATTCGGGCCGACTTAACAACGGAGCTTCACGATTGGATTGCCGATCATTGTGTCGCAAGGTTACGCGAGCTGGGGACCGTTCGGTGACTGTGCATATTTCGGAAGTGAGAGAGGCTGTGGAGGGAGAGGGAGTGGTTTATACAGGCGATGGGATGAGAAAAAGGGCGTGTGGTCCAGTTGCAGCCGGCCATCTCTCCTGTTGACAGTACGTGGACAAACCTGGAGGCTCTTTCTGTGAAGCAGCCGGACGTTGTCGACTTCCGCCTCGCTTCACCTCGCTCTCCGCCTTGCTAAAGAACACACCTCCCACTCCTCGATGTCCACCCACCCTTATCCCACCCCAGTAGCCTTGCCCCCCGGAAACGTAAGATTGCGTTTCCATGAGAACAAAAGGAGCCTTCCCGCACCACTCGATGTTTCGCAGTTCTGCATTTTTTTCAATTCCGCGCCCACGTTTTTTTCGCGAAACTCCGACAAATTGTGGGGGTTGCTTTGGAAGCGTGCTCGATCACTTTTGAGGCGGAATTCCCATTCACGAGGACGGCAGTCTGCCTCGAGTCACATCATTTGCCTTTGTCCTCTCGCCTAAAGCCCATGATTACTTCTCTGGAAGGTTTCCAATTTTTCGATTCTTCTCGATCGCTTAGAGTCTAGTATTTACAGTGGTGTTGTTCTCCATTTTCCAACAAAGGACGTACGTACTATTCTTTAATGATATAGCCGTATTTCTTCCTACTTTATAGTCATCTAATGGAGTGGGCTTTACTTTCCTAAATTATTTCGGCAATTTTTAATATTTAGTTAAATTAGTTAGCGGTTTTAGTTAGGTTATATTTAATTTAAAGTTTGATAATAAAGTTCATAATGGATATATTAACTTAGTGGGCTTAAGTAGGGAAAACGTAAGACTTAAAAGCAAAGAAAATTGAATTGCTAGAAAAGGATAATGTTCCAATTACAATACCACGCAATTAGACTTGTGGTGATCTTAAGTTTTTGTCAAGATTATAACATCTCAATTCAGAATGCCACAAGCAACACATTTTCAACATACTGATCATAATGATGGATTGGTAAATATTTTGCTATCGCAAATAAACATTTTGATTGAGTTTTCAAACGAGTTGGCCAGCTTTACCAAAATGAGAATGATATGGAAATAAATACTGCCGCTGAAGACAATGTAACTAAAAAAAATAAAGTTGCTTTAGCTTTTGAAGAAAATTTGAAATGTATATATTGCTATGCATAAGAGAAAAAATTCTTCGTGATAATAATTTTTTTATCTTAATTCAGTGTTTAATTTTTTCTTACACTTGTTCTTCAATTGTTGTCTACATCAACAGCTTCAGCGAATAAACTGAGAATAATGCTTAAATCTTAATGGTGAATGCTTAAATCGTATTGAAATCCTGAATTATATTTTTCTTCCTCTTGTTTTAGTATAAACGAAGAAAAATGTATGCCTTCAATGTTTCCCTATGTTGTACGTAATTTTGTATGCTCCGTAAGCAGTCTTCATCGACTACATAGATACTTCGTCTCTGCAAATGTGACTGTCCATACACTAGAATATTAGAAAACTGTATCCCCAACGATTGAAATCTACCATAAAGGATGCTTTCATGGAAGATTATTTACATTCCAGTGATTCTCTGCAAAATACATCAGGAATTGTTGAGGTCATCTAGAATAGGAAAGAACTACAGTAGCTATACAATCAAGAGCCTCTTTTCCAATCGCCACCATTCTAACTTCGCCGCCTCTTCGGAAGGGAAAATATTCCTTTCGATCGACCTTTTCCCCTAATCCTTTCCGAAATCTCTTTTCCGCGCCGAGAAATTCTCCAAATACCCGAGACCCTCCTCCCATACCCGCGTAATGTCTCTTGCCGATCAAGAGATAAAATGCGGAAAGGGAAATATCCAGCCTTTGGCCGGTAGCGAGAAAGCTCCAAAGAGAGAACGACACGAAAAGATTATAAGCAATCTCTTCTCTCCTCCATCCAAAAAGGAGATGTTTTTCCTTCCGCATCACGCCAGGTGGTCCATGTAAGATGTTCTCCCAAGACCCAACCCATACACCGACTGCATGGTCACTGCTGCCCCAACCTCTCCCTTGTTCTATGAAGTTATTTCTATGCGCCTCCGGTTCCCTTGGATGATGCTGTTGGTCTTGGAGGAAAGAGGCGGAAGCTGCAAGGAGGGACAATGGGGGAGGAATGGAGGAAGAAGAGTGTGCTCTAAAATATAATATTTTTTGAGTGGTTGTCAGCTGGAGGACAATGCCTTTTTGCGGGATTGAAAAGAATTTCGCATCCATGGAAAGTGAAAATCTCTTGGTGGTGCAATAAGCGGAAAAACTAGAAAACCTCTCCTCGCAATTCGCCGCGCGTTCGTGTCTAGCGTCCGAGATTGAGCGATAGTTCCAACAACCGACCTTTTGCACTCTTTCTTGGGATCAATTATAGCGTGTAAGACTTCAGAGCAAATCCTCTCCGTACAAATCATCCCTGCAGATTACTCCTTACGACTGAAATTCGATGAAATCAGTTTAGAAACCCCATCCTCAACCCAGGCAGACCTAATCATAGGCCCGATCTTAAGCGAATCTTTGGGGAAGTACTCGTGCGTACATAAAATTACAAATAAGTGTTATACCTTTTAGTAGTTTCACGTGCCTTAATATTCCGAATTCAATGCCATTTATCTCGGTTTTTGGTAAATTACCACACCCTTTATGTCATCTAACATCCTTTGCCTTTGTTTCGTAAGAACCTTAAACAAAAAATCTGGCGAGTTGCTGTACCGATGAGGAATTTTCCGCACATTACGAACAATTGCTCGCCGGACAATGAAATAAATCCTGTGTAACGAAATTCCGTAATATTCTGCTAATTATCTATAATGAGCAATTATTAAAACGAGGAATTGTCCCCGTGCGTTTTTTCAATGCTTCAATTCTGCTGCGAATATAAATCAGCGCTGATGAGTGAGGTGGCCAAGCAACAGCTCCAAGCGCCTCTCGGAAGGGGACCAAGTTGAATTTTATAGTCTTCTCTCTCCTAATTTTTTTATACAAAGGATACATTTCAGGAAGGACACGCTTCATACTCTCCTTATCGAAAGATATCGGCTATATTCAAACAAAATGGCTCGAATAAATTGGAGGGCACGTATGGCATCTCCCTTCTGACGGCGCAATAGCTCGGCGTGAGCCTGGCTGCGGGTCGCGGAAAAAGTAACATTGGGTCGCTCGTAAGTTCCTCTGATTTATGCTAATCATATAACAAGTTGAAAAACGGTACATTCTCCGTCAGAAAACAGGACAAGTTCTATGGAATACATTTTTTCCGTTTCTTCCGAATTCTGTTCATTCGTCAGACTGAAAAATAATGGAGGAAATTTTTCGGTCTTCTCTTAGGCCATGCATGACAGGCATCAAAAGGGTGTTGCGAATGGTGAATGGTGAAACTGAGCACGTTTCCTTCTCCAATCTGAAACCAATACAAAAATCTATCACCATTATTCGTCTTCTGACTACCAGGAATTTAGCTTTCAAATTTTCTTTCCTTAATTATGTCAAAAATCTCTTATTTGGCTTGACAAAAATTAAATTTTCAGAAGATGCTCAAAATAATACCTCAAAAAAGCAAATATGGGCTCCCGGATAGCATGGTGGGTAGCACGTTCAGCTTTGGTAAAAGTGGTCCCGGGTTTGATTTCCTGTGAGTGTTTATATATGCGAAATAACCTCATTTCTCAAAACACTTTTAACAATACCACTACTACTACTATTAAGAAACATGTATAGAGGGCCTCTCGTAGGATTTTTGTTTTTAAATTCTCAGGGGTTTATTGATTACTTGCTACTCAAGGTAAACGAATCTTTATGTGCGTAAACATTCCAGCTTTTCGCTAAGTTTTCAGCTAAGACTTTAATCTATATAGTTACATGTATTATTCCTTTTCGAGAAATTTTATTTGTCTTATTTCAGCGCTCATTCTTTCGCTTTTGTGTGAAACGTTTGTCCTAAATGTAAGAAACCCTAAGAACGCTATATCCGGATTAAGAAAAAAGTGTGAGTTAGCAGTAGTAAGTAAAAATGCAGTAAGCCGTAGTAAATAAAATTTCAGGACATTTTTCCGTCCTCTCTCTTCGAATGTCGAATGTCGACCACAAATGTATGGGATGATGGTTATACAAGTTCTCACACATTTGAATCTAAAATAAAATCCTGCTTGATGTGTAAATAATAGTTTTTAGCCACTTTCTTTCGCGTGAATAGTCCAATGATTCTTAAAAAGCCTAAATTCGTTATGGAGGATTTTTTGGGCGTTAGAGAAGAGGAAGTGGCCTCGGAGAGATTTTTTTTCCTTTCCCACCAATGAACACTGCTTCCACAATACATAAATAACATCCTTATTCTGTCAAAACTGAGATCAGAAGGTTCAAATATTGAAGCTCCTATTTTGAGGTTCGAAATTCAATTCTACCTACCGATATTGGCAGATTTATATATATACACCATTAAATAGGTATATATGCATCTAATAATAATAAAAAAGCCATCATAACATTATAATTATTATTTATGATAAATTCAGACAATAAGTTTGCTAAATAAGTGCCAAGTTTGCATTGCATCTCCTACGTTATTTAATATTCATTTGAATGATTTTAACAGAAACTAGAAACCAACGGTCAACCATGGAATAGGAAGTTCATGGAAACAGCAGCAAATACTATAGTAATTATTTTGATGGTAATTCATCTTTTGGAAAATAGATGGACATATAGATAGAGATGGATTTGCAAATATGTGGTTTAACTTCATCAAACCATAAGTTTCTAACTTTCAATACTAAACGAACGGAATTACAGGCAATGAGGAAAAATACCTACGCAGCGAGTAATAATGTTACTAAGTTATAAGTGCAAGAAATAGTTAAAGAAAGGAAAGACGAACAGAGGAACTAAATATAAATTCAACAGAGTAATGGCGGTACCAATTCTCTCATAACGACCGTAGTGCTGGATACAGAGTAAAAAAAACTCAAGTACAGTACAAGTAGCAGAAATGCAGTGCCTCAGTTAAGTAAAGATCTTGCTTCAAACAAGAAGATTAATAAACAAAAACAGGAAGAACTGGAGGGCATAATGATGGAAAATGGAAGATTATAAGTCACACATTCCTTGAAACATACATACCTCCAAAATTTCTTTATATGAAACTTTTCTCTTTTGTGTTTAACGTGGATAAATTCCACCAAATATCACGGAAATCGTTTAAGTTTGTTATGTAGTGATACATCAGCTAACAAAAAACACAATAAATGGATTTTCTAAGTTATCGTACGTTTTAAGGGATGCATATGAGCATTCAGAATATCAGTACTACGAAACATATAAAATTATTCTTGTTTACTCGAATAGAGAATTGTAGATCATTTAGCAGTATTAATATCTTTTATAATTTAACATTCAATAAGGAATTGCATTTTTGACTGCGTCTTGACTTTAAATTGCGTTTGACCTAACGAAAGTGATTTCAGATCAAATTATCGTCGTAAACCAACGCTGTACTTTTAAATGCTTTCACAGACTTACATTTCAATTCCTCAACCATTATAAAAGAGAAATTTCGGTTGTTTTTCTCGATTCCTCAGCTGGTCACTACGAATAAAAGGAAAGGCAGGTGAGCTTCAGATTCCCTTTCGTCCAAAACTTCGGCATTGCAACATAATCAGAGAGAGAGAGAACTGCACCCCTCAAATCTCCTAACACCTCTCCCCTTTCTTATCAACGATTTCCTTCAAAAACGAGGAATTTTTGAGTGACGAGGCGACCGTTCTAGTGCGTGGTCAACCCACACTACACATCTCTCGCTCCATTTGGGTCCGAGGGACGGTCCTTTTTCGGTGAATGCGGAAAAGCTGAGGGTCATCTTGTCGCCGATTGAGTGAAAGAAGGAGATCGAATCGGCTTGAGGGAGGGAAGTGAGAGACTGGAGAAAGAAAGGAATAAAGAAATAAGCGAAAAATAAACGAGAGTCACTTCCATCATGCAACAGAATGCTTCTCCTGTCACGCCAGTCTTTCGGAAGGAGAAAAAAAGCCGGTCGACAATGCGATGTTGATGACGTCTGTTTGATGGGCAAACAGTCGAAGGAAGGGTACGTGTGGCGTGCACCAGACTTGCTCATAAGGCAATTCATATTCGTCGCGACCCATGACTCCCGAGGAAACTTTCCTCTCGCCTCATCCTCCCAGTTACATTTCTCTTTATTTGTCCCAGGAAATCCCATTCTATCTGCAGCTTAAGCCCCCTTCCCTCTGCGCTTTTCTTTTCCTTTTACATTTCCTCTTTTCTTGTCTGAATTGCATGGTTACCGTCATTAATACTTTATCGAGTCTCGATACTCGTACTTGCGCATCATAAAGGACCTCTGTGATTCGAGAATCAGTGTCGTAAGATATTTTAATATAAGATTAAGATATAAAACTAGATTTAGTCCAAAAAATCTCATTTTTGTCGACTAAGTCCATTTTTGTATCTTAACTTATATTAAAATATGAAGATGTTCCACCAAATATCGCTTGAAATGTTTCGTTATGCCATAAGATATTTAACTGAATAATGTATATTTCAAATTGAAGATTAGCGAGTCCCAAAATGTATCATGCGGCTGTGAAATTCATATACTTATGGCTTCTTTTCTTTTCAGAATCGCTTTGACGTACAAAATGCTAAGCTTCCCGTATCTTGATGATTGAATTTATTTATACATCGCAATTTAGCCTTCTGGCCACGTGGCAACTCGGGAAGGAAGTATAACTTGTTTATTAATCTTGATCACTGTGTGGCATTTGCCCAAAGATGGGAGAGAAAACCCCTTCAAAACTCAAATTTACTTTTCTTTCAGTCTTCTTCGTGTCTCTCATTATATGAAAGTTACTAGGGTGTGAATAGTGGCATTTATTTTGGTCATTCCTTATTGAATGCTATGAAAAGTGTTACTCATGGGTCATTATGCTTCGCTAACTTTTCCCACTCATAGCATTATAATAAGCAATGAGGAAAGCAAAGGCAAACCTACTCACTCCTCATATTGTTTAGTAAACTTCATTCTTTCTCTATGGTCACTTTCATCACTGATATTAGTTAATGGTTAGGGGTTCAGGTTCAAAACGGCTTCGGGCTAAATACTTGTCAGACAAACAATTTCTAAAGAAAAAATATCATTAAGAATTTCTCAAGAGTCAGATGAGCAAACATCACAAATCTATCGCACAGAATGACTGTTATTCTCTCAAATGAAAAAGATTTAACAAAGATCTTGACGGATGGCATTAATAATGATAATAACGAACGAAATGCATTGAAATTACTATTTTTAGAATTTTATTGAATGAAGTCACATTATATCGTATATCCGGGAGCTCCCGAATATATTCTGTATTTAACGTTACGTATGAGACCGTTCTAAATTTTCGATTTTGCAAATCGTACAAAATACATAAAGCACTTAAACGCCAATTTTCTTTGTAAGGATTTCAAATGGAAACTATTAACGTATTGCTTAGTGACAAAGGAAAACAAAATGGAAACTATTAACGTATTGCTTAGTGAATTGCGTAAATTTGAGAACTGCGTGAGCGCGCTTTGATGATATGAACGAAAACATTAGGAGCAATTGTGCATCAGACCTGTCTTACATACCTACTTTACAAGAACGTATCAGTATTCTACGTATTTCACGACATTATTTAACACATTTTGTCGAAACACTACACCGCTTCTCCAAGTTTATTAGGAGCGACGGTAACATCACATACTCTTGCGTAACGTAACGTGAAGGAAACATCCGAAACCTAGATAATTTGGCCTCCGCATTCAATTAAGGCTAGTTCGGCTATGTGTGATACGCAAAAGGATCAGTTCTGGTTAATTTTCCGCTCTACTTATCCGTTAGCATCTCTTGGTCTTCACCACGAGATTATACCTCGATGGAGGTGGCTTCCGGTTAGCTTTCGACGCGCAATCCTCTTCAGTTCCATCATCTTTAAAATATGACAGCTATTTCTATGATACTGCCCATCCACATATTCCAATATTTTCATTTTCTGGCAATGTGAAAATCCAGCCTAAGAGAAGCATATTATTAATTCATATTTTATGCCTGGGAAAGCAAACCTTTAGTCACAAGAAACCCATGTTCGATAAAAATTAAAGACTTGCATGCCAATGTGCATGCGTGGTGCCAAACCATAAATTAAGATGCTGATATCCACTATTTTACTATGAAAAACAAACTCTAACTCCTTTAGGCGTAACTATGCTATGGTGTCATGGAGGAAATATTCTAATATCTTTTGAACAAAATAAGCAGAGCAAAAGAGACAAGGACAAAAACAATACAATACACAATATTTTATTATGTCAATGATGGGATTGAAATGTTACAATTGACTTAAATAGTGATAAAATATCATTTTTTAAACTGAACCCACGTATAATTACTCTAGGGGTTCATTTTTAAGTAAAGAATACTTAACAAGGATAGCGGCGTCAGGGTTCCGCGTGTAAAAATAATTCTCTCGCTTGCCACTATGGCCACGCGTGCTGAAGGTTTGCCACCACTGGCAATATATGTGTGCTGTACTAACATGATAATCTGACGGATATTCCTTAATAATGATGATAAGATGTAAGCAATGGAATACTTCTACTCGTATAATGTTACCATCATAGTGATTTATTTCATAGCAAAACCTTCAGGTAATGTAGTGAATGAATTTTATAATGAATGAATACGCGAGGTAAAACATTAGCATTGAAATTTAACTTGAAATTCGATATTTTTATCCTAAATGTCCTAAATTATATACTCGTACAGATTAATCACGTCCTTAATGTTTACTGTTTTCGGATCTCACTTTACATTTTCAATGCTACCGATCCGTATTATTTTAACTTATTTAATGGTGCTTCTAGTTAACACTTGTCTCTATGGAGGGTCCTCGTTAAACAAATGTATTCGAAAACCTATCTCCTAATGATTATCAACAGTCCCATTTATGCCACATTAAGAGGTTTTATTTTCCTATAGAGTCCCTACCTTTCCTGAAAATTTGGACAGCTTAATCAATCAGCGCCTCCAGCTCCGTTAATTAGTCTTCGGTAGACAACACTTGCCGCAGCTCCATCTACGCATGACTCTGAACAGTCTAAACAGCCGCCTCTCGTGTTACGAATCGCTGTTTTCGACAACCGAAAGGGAGATGTCGAAACGTCCGAAGACGGCGGAGGGAAAAGTGTTTTCGGAAACAGCAGGATCGCTCCATTGACCCAAACATCCTCAAAGAGTCCACACGTGTGAGCTCGCAAGGGTCAAATCGTCGAGATCATTTGAGGAAAGCAAAGGAAAACCATCGATTGTTTTTCCGACTGTCTCACAAAACCTGGACGAATTTCCATTTAAATGGCCTTCTTTTGGAAGAGCTCGATTACGGTCGTGTTGAATGTGACGAAAGGAAAGTGTTCCTCACCCTTTTTGCCCCGGGAACTAATACCTCCAGTCCGGACACGCACGCTCCTATCCCGCGGTAGTCGAATTTAAAATGATGAACTTAATGGTCACGTATGCAGATTCGATAAAAGATAGCTTGTAATATCAGCTACCGGTTCTCGTGTCTGAAAATTACTTTTTTCTGATGATGACAGCACAATATGTTTGAATTAATATATTCCTTCTAGTTTCGGGCATCCGGATAGCCAAGTGGGTAGCGCGTCCGACTTCAGTGAAAAGTGTCCCAGGCTCGATTCCTGGTGGGAGTCCATATGTGCGAAATTACCTCAGCTGACAGCGGACTTTCAAGGATACCTCTATTACTTCTACTGATTTTAAAATTAAAGCCAATAAAGAAAGGGCCTACGTTCACTTTCGTGGTGGATATCCGAGCCTTACAGCGCTTAAATCATATGGGTCCTCGATAACATAAGGATTAAAAGGCCCTATTTCGTGGGCCCGTATATTGCCGGGACCCTAATGCGCTCCGCCCCCTGCTAACCCCTATATCAACTAGTAAAGCATATCAAAGAGAAAATCGTAGTTTGAAAGGTAGAAAATTCCTTGTGGGAACTCTAGTAGCGATAATTTTGTGTGTGGTTAATATTTATCTGAAACAAAATGTTGGTTGTTTTCCAATGTTGAATCACAGAACAAAAGAGCTACGTTTAACGGAAGAATGATAGCGCTTATGCATATTTATTTACTCGAATTTGTCAAAAGTGAACGAGAAAATTATATCTAAAAAGAAATGAAGATAGATATGCATTGTTATTAGAGTTTCGTTGGTATTAGAGTTATGGAATAGAGATTTACATTCACCGCTAATGTTTACCGACCTAAATGACGTAAATAAGAAATATGGGCCCCAAATCGGAAATAATTACTCAATAATTCATATAATTTATAACATTCAGTGAAATTTTTCGTGCTATGACACCTCGACTGTGAAAATATTTTTCCGTCGTCTTCCTTGTGCGCTTCCAAAAGTTCATTCGCCCTTTTTTGTCCTTTCCAACCTCTAATTTCGTAAACTAATGGCATGCGCGGGTAAATCCTAAGCTTTTCGTAAATTTAAATATCTTCAGCCGAGCGTAGAAAACATACTAGCTCGGAAATGGTATCTCTATTAACTGGTAATGGGTTTTACTATCCCTTTAAACTTGTTGTCAACATTGTCTACAGATAAGTATGCCTCTTGGCGTAGGAAAGGTCGTTAAAAGTTTGCCTCGGCAGCTCATAGAGAAATTCCCTGAGGCCAAAGTCGCGACGAGCTGAATAGCAGAGGCGTTTGGCCTCTCCTCTAGCAACACGCAAGGCTTTTCTAATTTTCTCAGTAGAAGGACAATTACCTCGTGGACTAAATTTCAAAATCCAGACAGCCTACTTCTCTAATTCTTAATTACATAATTATTAGGCAAGGAAAACCTACAAGTATCAAGTATCATGATCATGCAGGATCAGGCTGCGTTTTAAGCAATTTATCTATGTATTCATCCAAAACCATTCTAGGTCATGTTTATTTATTTGAAGTTATTTGGCGATAATAGATACTCATGCAACATCATTACCCTATAACTTGTGAGAATTCTATATTTCTTTATAATCACATTTTCCGCTAAAAGGTTTCAGTGATAAATTTCGTCTGTTTCCAACTACGAGAAATTTGACTAGAAATTTTAATCTATTAGAATATATTCATTAAAAGGATTCCGATCTCGTACTAGTAGTAGTTTTTTTAAAGTTCTTCGACAACTGAGGTCATTTCGAACTTAGGCTTCCACCGGGAATCGAACACGGGACCGCTTTGACGAAGTCCAACGCGTAGCCCACTTGGCTATCCGGGAGTCCAAGTCCGATCTCATCATCAGAGTCGTGGTAATAGGCGTCTATAGTCATCAAAGGAGGTTTTTTCGTATTTTAAAAATCTCAATGAGGTTGACAAAGATTTTGATGAGAGGAGATGACAATTTTATATCTTGATACTTGCGAAAGTTGAGATTCAAGACATCTGTGAAACATTTTCCGGCATAAATGATTACAGAAAAATTTTTTTGTAAAACTTTTCATTCTTATGTCCTTAAAAATAAATATTACTTTTAGTACTCGATGACAGATACTTTAATTGCTCAATCGAGAGATCACAGTTATAAAGTTTCATCAACTCCTAACATTCCGATTTGTGTAAAACTATTCTTCAGTCCATCAAATACTATATCTTGTGATGATATTCCTTCAAACATTGTTTTCAGTAGGTAATTAAAAAACACAATTCAGTTAGAGTTATTTCATGCTAAACTTTTTAAATAAATTCTATTTCGATTTATTGATTACTTCGAAGTTAAATTTATTAATCCAATCAGTCTACGAAAATGATGGACTCGAGTCCTTATTTTCAAAGAAATAGAAAACTTTTTTTACCTTTTTAAATGTCAAACGGAGCAATATTAATGAGGATGTTTTCTAAATACTATCGTAAGGCCTAATTTTTAAGTTAAACAGAAAAGCCTGACTTTTCGCTGCATTCTGTGAGATCTGTGTGAAATATTTCAGATTTTTTCTATAGTGCCTAATTCGTTCTGTCTCAACATTTTCTTATTTAAAAACGATTTTAGCATCATTTTGTCTTAAACGTACACCAATTGTATTCTTGCATACTTTACGGTTCGAACGGTTTCCTAAAGTCGACTCATCCAGATATTACTTTATATATTACTTGGATATTACAGAATGATGGTTCTCAAGGTTGCCTCAATTTACTCAATACAAATAAAAAATATTTTTAGTTAAACTACAGGGAAGGAATCTTATTTTGAGGTACATATATTATATCGATTAAGGTTTGAGTTAAATTCTTCAAATACAGTCATAACAAATGAAATTCAATTCTTCAAATAAGAGGGCATCATGATGTCTTCTCATGAAAATAAAAGGATTGTGAATACATGATACATGATTCTACGAGAAAATAATCGTCTTAAGCGGACAGCGCTCGATCGAAATATAAATCAATCCCGATATTCAGCTAGTGAATTACATTTTTGACGAATGAATTGTAAAGTATATTTAGTCTTTCTTCACCAACTCTTCGTGGGCCCAATCGAGGCGTGAATTGCCCGAAATGTATTGCGTAATTGCCGGATCACTTTTCGCCCTTCCACTGTGTCCAACCGAGTGACGTAATAAAATATCGATATTCAGATTTGATAGTCATCTATTGAACGCTTTTATTGCTTATCAAACACATTTCTGCTATATCTTTGGGTCATATTATTCCTCTCGATTGATATTTTGAATGAATGAATAACAATTGATAATTTTTCCTAAGATATTTATGAGACATTTTTCTTCGTTTATCCACAATGGACTTCTACGATATCTCGCCGTCTCCATATACTTTAATGCAACTTAATCTATTTATTTAATGTCTTATTTCTCCTCGGCAGATTGAGATGGTAGATACAAGTTTAGTGAAGACGATAAATTTTTCTAAATATAGAACTATTCTTTGAAAATTTCTCTTAGAAGACTATGATCACATGATTACTGTGATGGATAAAAAATAAATGGATGATAAGAAAAGATGAGATGCAAGGCTCTTTCGAAATTCTGTCAGACAATCTATACTCCACATAATTAAATTAACACCTATGGAAGAATAATCGCCACTTTTACCTCAATTTTTCACTGATTATCCTAAGTTAAACCGAGTAGTCGTCACAGTAGACGTCATCTGCTATAAAACGGAACTGATTACGGAAATCTGTACTTCAGGGGTGACTTCGTCCTCAAGTGATAATAGCAGCAGTTTTCATTGTTGACAATGTTGACTCATATCAACGTCTTTTGTGTCCCAATGATAAATATATGTGAACCTTTGGGTTTTAAGACGCGTAAAACAATGTGAAAAATAAACATTCTTTCCTTCGTCTCTTTGTGGACCAATTATTGTTTGTTTTTGCCATACCTGCTTCAAACTCGCTCTTTAAATATCCGACTTATGTCAATTATGACTTATGCGTCAATTATTTTTGCGTCAGTTATTGTTGCGTAACTCCCTATTAGTGTCAACAATCAGTTGTCATATTCACAATCCGCCCAAGGCGTTGGCGGCGAGGGATAGGCAAGGGAACCTCCTTTATGGGCAGACAAATGGCCAGATCGGTTACGTAAATAATATGTGTAATTAAAAACGCATGTTTTCTAAGTTTTGGGAAAATTTATCAATTTACTCAAACATTTCTCATGGAGTTTTTACACTTAGTGTACACTTTGCAATGTTATGTAAAGGTGTACTAGAACGATGATAAGGCAATGTAATAATGGCTACGTCACAGATCATGTGAAAGTTAAAGTTGTGAATATGAAGTTAATCAATGCTCTGGCTAAGGTCATGAGGTAACTTAGTTTTGCTGGGGACGGCAAAATCGAATCTTGCCAACATCTACAAAATCTAAAGGGCTATACATACCGAGGGCAAGATTATTGAAATATAACTAAATACTTATAATATCTCATTATTGTTGTGAGCAATTCGATTTTCATTTTTGGTTAAAGGGTTTGCTTATATTCGATATTCAAACTTTTACGCGATACTGATTACTCCTTGAATCGTCCGCTTCACTTGATTATTTTCTAAGGCCACCCACGGTAAGAAATGAATCAATCTTTTTGAGAAACAACATAGAATGTGTTAGTGCTACTTGGGCTGACGACGACTGGACTAACTAATGTCACACCAACACTACCGGTGCACCTCTAAAAAACCACTATGGTAATAAGACAAAAGATGGCAAATGACAGGAAAAAAGGAGATGAAAAATACACCATCTTTTCTCTCAGGAAGCATGACAAAATATGAAACAAGAAGGAACGAAAGGGCAAGCAGCGTGGTGGAGGAGACCCATAAATCTAAACCTTTTTTTCCACCCTTAAACCCGTCCGTGCCCAATCCAGCGCAACCCTCCGCAAGTCGCGTGTCCTCGGTGTCTTCAACTTTGCAGATGCTGATCACCTCCGCATTGTCAGATGACCGCAGCTCTCTCCGGGGGATGGAGCTGTTAGAAATAACGCATGCCTCCGAAAGGCCTTCCTCTTTTTTTACGCAATTTTTTTACGACCGAACCAAGGTACCGGGGTTATAGTAGCTCGGACAATTTTCCCTTTCCTCCATTACCTCCGCGCGTGTGTTTTTCCTCTTTTCTTCCTAAAAAACCAGCGATTCGAAGGAGGGGGGAAGGTACCCTATGGTCTCTCCTTTTTTAAACCTCCCCCTCCTCTGTACAGTAGTACAATGGGGCACGAGGAGTTGGGAAACGGGATGTTGGAGAGGGTGAAGGGGCTACGGGAGGAATAAGTTTTTTTACGGTCCCTGTTGACACTACGGGTGTCATGGTGAAGTGTCGCGCGCCGTCTTCCCGACTCTCCGACTGCTCCTGAGGAGAGATGTAAGCATGTGAGCAGGTGGGAAACTCCGTTGAGTACCGTAAGCGGCGGAGGCTGAACCGGTAGGGGGAGTGACACCTCTATAAAAAAGAAAAAAACGAAAAAAGCGAGGGGAGGGAGAACCGTAAGGGGTTTGGGGGCGAGGGTGTGGGGGTCTTTTTTTAATGGGGGTTGTTTTTTGCAAGGACCGGCACCGTAGAGGGGGGCAGACTTCTCCCTTTTACGCTCCCATTCAGGACCCGCCATCATTTCTTCATCTCCCTTGATCCCCCACCTCTTCCCCATCTTTTCCACCACTCCCACGCCGCCCTCCTTACGGAATCCCTCCCCCACTCCGTTGCGGTTCCTTCGGAGGGGAAAGGGCTCGGAAGGCGAGAGAGTTTGCGGGGGAGTAGTGTGGGAGTCGGCCGGCAGAGGGAGGAAGGGCGAACGGGGAGAGTGTTGGAGAGGGAGGGACAGACCTCAGTGTGATCGCAACCACTGTGTCGGAAGGTAGGGCCCTCCGCTCTCTCGCCCTACCGCTCGCATTTACGAAAGGAGCCTTGTTTTGCCGCGAACGGGTATATACCGCAAGGCGCCCCAGCTTTCTAAAAATCTACGTCTGCTTTCGAAACCGGGGCAGCGCTTCTTTTCGCCGGGAGGTGTCCCTTGGAGTGCCCGGGTGATGACACGTGGGCGTACCGAAAGGGGAGACGGACTCTCTGCCGCTTTATTGCACCCTCGACGGAACAGTGTCGTGGGGCTAACGAAGCTGAGCAAGTGAAGAGGAAGAAAAGGTTCTGCTCCTTACGGACGGATGTAGGAAAGTGATTAGCGCTGTTGGTGGCGTTTTTCCTGTCCTCGGGGGGTCGCGCTACCCCCGCGCAAGGGAGAACAACCGCCCGTTGTTCAGATAGTTTGTGTTTTGCTCCACACCGGATCGAAGCTGGAGGTTATGGCATTATCCTTCATGTTGGACTCTGTACCAGCCGCAGGTAGATAAATCAATTAATTTTTTGTATCTTTTTCTATTAAGCTCTCCACTTGGTCGATATTAATATCGAAAAAATCGTGCATGCGTTACGGATCGAAGTTTTGTGTATCGTGCGCCGGGGATGTTTTTGATATCAATCGCTCCGGTCTGTTTATTTCGGGTTATTTATTTCATAGCAATGGTGGATTATGGTGTTAGTTCTGCGATAGCTCTTTGATTCCCATGAACTTCAAGAATGACTTGAGGTTACGAGTGCGAATTTTTGCATCTCTTGATCATACAGTAGTCATTGCTGAAATATGAGAGTTTAAATAACAAAGTTAAATATTTATTAATTATAGCTCGGTAATTAATTACGAATATACTTCCATGCGTGATCGTAATTAGGTTTGACGAGTTTCTTACTTTCTCATTCACGCCCGGATGATTTCAAAACAAAGCGGATGACAATGTTATGTTGCATGATTGTAAATTTCGACCGGTTGATTGGTAGAAATGCTTATTTCAAATCCAAATTTCGAAATTAAATTTGGTTTTCGCAGTCCATGCTTCTAACACCTATGTTTTGTAACTAACGATTTATTGTTGGGCCAAACATTTTTTATCCTTTGAACCGAATGACGGAACTAACGCAATTCGGAACGTAAAAGAGAATAAACCTTCATTCTCCTCTTGCAATCCTCAAAAAAGGAAAGGCCCAGGTAGATGGTGTCTAATTATTAACCAGTATGGCAGGTATGTGATATGACAATATACTGAAGTAAATCCAACGTCAAAGTATCACGGAAAGCTGATTTTCTCGTAGATGGGAAAATTCTTAAAATTCGTAATCGCTTGACAGATGATTTCTACAGTGCGGTATCATAATTTCCGTATCTTACATCAGAATGTTTTTATATCTGTGCGAATGTTTCCTTCAGTCTATAATTCCATTTCTGAGATTAAAATTACACCCTTTTGGTTTGCCGAAGAAAACTTGGAGATATTACGGATTCTTTCCAAACATACGGCTGTGAATAAAATTTTCAGGTTGGATTTGAAATTTAAGAAATGTTGAATGTTATGTTTTCCATTCAACGGATAAAATCTCCCGCGGAATATGTTATCGTAGTCAGGTGCATGTTAAAAATTACTGGTTTGCGTATACTCCATTTTAATCGCTAATTTATTAGCGTTTATATTTTGTTAAATTTTCTTATTCGAAACAAATGTTTAACTCACAAAGCTGAAACGGAGCGGTAACCACGGTGGAGATTTGAACGGGCGCTACGTCGGAGCCGAGCACCCATGAGCCATGGCGGACGGCCGACACGATTTTCCGCTAGGTTATCGGGCTTTCTCTTTGGCGAAAAGGGGTTAGAAATGACCTGAGTTCCTTGCGTTTAACCCTATTCTAACGGGTTGAAGGGATTTAGTCGAAAGGATTGACCCAATTGTATCTTAAGAGGGTTGATTTCCACTTTCCACTGATTTGACTGGAATTCATTCGACTACAAAGATGTAGAAATTTTGCGTTTCTTCCGAAGTAGTTCATTCTATTAACAGCGAAAATATAATTTTAAATGACTTTTGACTGCCATGAGAGTTTCTGAAAAGAGTCGACTAAGTATTTGCATAAGAAAATGAATGGTACCATTGCATGACTGCAGAAAACGGTTCCGTTTGCGTAAGAGGGTTGAAAAGAGGCCGCTCAAGTGGCATGAGAAGTATCGATACATCTTTCGTGACCGCCTTTCCCCTTTTAAATTTGGGGATCGAAAGGTTACTTATTTTTTATTAATACAGTATTTTATTGATACAAATTGACAGGAATTTTTCGACGAAACGTCCCTGCATTGAAATCGTTATTTTCCGATTTATGCATGAAGTATTTCTCTTGGCTGCGGATGAAGTATTTCATACCGCAGTTAAGACTCTCTTAAACCAAACCAAACTGGAAACAAAAGGCTTATCTCACTATTAGCCAAATCAACATACCGTAACATTTCGGAGTAAGACGCACTTTGATGAAGAATTTCCCTTTCTATTCTTTTTTACGTTTATGTTCCTTGTCCTTTCTGTACTTAGGCTTGATCATGGGAACGCTCTGTATACGTTTGAACATATATCTATATCTATGGCTGATCTCAATTAAATTTAGTTGATATGAGTTTAAATTTCAACATCGCATTATTTTTTCATGTTGTTGACTCAAGTTACTGCTTCATCCACTATCGCATGTCTTTGTATTATTAAGAGTTTTTGCGACCACTTGTGCTGCCCATATCATGCGTCCACCGCAGTATTCAATTCTCCGATACGCCGTGCCTTTCTTGTCAATTACATTCAACTAGCGGTAACCCTATGATTTCAATACGGTGTCTAATTTCTGATCTATAGATTAAACTGGAGGAGGAGTTTATCGAAAACTTAAAAGAAGGATTCGTCCCAATTTACAGGGTAAGCATTTTGATATGTTTATAATTGATTCAGGGTCTAACTTTTTTACTCAAAAATCCTACTGACAATTGTAAGCTAAATTTGTGAGAAAGATAACTTATCTGAAGGGAGCGACTAAAAGGTTCACCGTGGTTATCATAATCGATTATCCGTGCTTCCACTTCTCACGCTAATGCTGAGAAAAGATGCTCTTGTCAGTAAGATAATGCCTCTTACTCATACGTCAGGTCGCTTTTTAGAGGTGGAGATTTTTATTATCACTTATAAGCAAATATTGGAGCCAGTTTTTCATAATCTTCTGCAGATCTTGCTTTCAGATGTTCCTCTATTTATTTGAAAACGAAACCGAATTATATATAAGCTTTATATTCGGAATTTTATGAAAGTTTGATTATAAAAACTTGAATGCTTTCCCTCATAGTCGAATTTAGGGTTGCGGATTTGGTTATAAAACTCTAACAATCCTCTTAGGTGACCAAGAAATTGCGTTAGTTTTTAATGATGAAATACTATAAGAATTAAAAGAATACTTTTTACGGAGTCGTTATTTTAAAGCTTCTTTCTAATAAAATAGGATAATATCAATAGCGCTATCGCGTTAGTAAGTTTTACACTGGGTAATACATACGTACGACTTTATTTTCCTGGGGAAATAAACCTATGCTCTTGCATCTTATTTAAAATAATAATATCGCCATAATGCTATATTTCTAATAAAATCCCTGAATGCTTTCAACAGAAATTGCTAAAGAAGTTTACTTTTTTCATGTCCTCCAACCTCTAATATGTGAAAGTTGGCTGCCGCTCCCGAAATTTTGGGTAATAAATTTTTCTTTTCGTAGAAGATGTCTCAATTCCCATGTTTGAATGTAAAAAAAATCAACAAAAGCATGATTTGTAATTTTAAAACGAATTTAAATCCAGCTTTCGTTGTTCAGAATTGTGGATATCGCATTCATCTTCCAATAACCCAAATAGAGGTTTCCCTCCTCGGAGCAGTTTCAGATAAATCTTTTATGTATTACTACACATTAGTGTGCGCTTTATAATATTAACAAATTTCGAGAAATTGTTCACTTAATATGGCACGATCATATCCAAAACTACTACTTTACTTCTCCGAAAATACTTAATTACTCCCGTGGGCTATATTTTATTCCTCCGCTCTGTTAATAATCGTTAAGAGAAATAATCCTGTACGTCATCTGTTAGTGAAATTTCGCCAGCACCTTTCTACTCTTTTCATTTCTATTCTTTCATTTCAACACCACCTGATTTCTGCTTGCTTTGCGTAATTTATCGCATTTCCTAATGCAAGCAATATATTCGGGGATCCGTGCATTTTTCGGATTTTCCTTACCATTAGAATTAGAAAGAATGAACGTTGCACATGCTGCGAACATTTTTCACACTTCCTACTCGAGATAAGGCTTGCTCTACAAAGGATTTCTCCCGCCCAGTATCTTTTGGGTTTTCGTCATCCTGACCATTTCCACCATCTCTTCCCCGACCTATCTTCCCCTTATTCTCACACTTCCTCCAGTGCGTTTCCTCCCTCTCTCAACGCATCCTTTCTTGTGCCTTCTCCCACCCCTTTAAGGAAAAAAAACCCTCTTCCATGCTGACCAACCAACGAGGTCCAAATTCTTTGTGCGTCTCTTCCCCCTTCCACTCCCCACCTCCTCCACAGGGCAGCCTCCCGCCTGGTCACCCTCTGACCACTCAGTATCCTCAGCTTGGACCATTTGGTCACTTGCAGATAAAAAAGTTCATTTGACGCTGCCTATCGCTTGGTAACATTGGGACATCGGCTCTCGTGTTAGACCAGTCGCTTCGTGCTCTCTCGCAGGGAAGACGTGCGGGTGTCGAAGAGATCAACCTGTGCCTTAGCTGAAGGATTCTTTTGCTTCCAGTGTTATTATCCAATTATTTTTTAACATTTAAAGTGCGACTCCAAGAAGCAGTTTCTTCCTTGAGGGACAAGTGGCGGAAGCTTTCCGCAAACAATCGTGATTTTTACAAATTTTTGATGGTGGCTAACCTTTAGAACAATGGAATTCATCGGTGCTTCCAATCTGAGACGTATCTACTGTTGAACTTGAGTGGGCTGAATTGCGTTGCAATAAAATTGCAATAGAAGACTTGTGAGGGAGTTACAGTGCGAGCTTTCGGAGTATTTATCGTTTCTGAGAGGAATAGTTTGTCCCCCTCAGGAGTCGGCCCGTCATGCGGGCGAAACCTGGGCCTTCGACGCTCTTGGTGACCGCCGAGACCAACAAGCAAGGGCCCCTGAAGCGGCAAGGCGTGTGCTGAGTGACACGAACGCTAAGCAAGATGCTCGCAACCGGTATTTATTTATTTGCTCTAATGATTATAGTAGTAACTGCGGAAGTTCCGCCGCGTTTGTTTTATTTAAATCACTTCTGCGATCGGTAATTAGATTTTTTCCAAGACGCGAAATGAATGAAAGAACCTCAGAATTTTCTGAAAAAAATTTTTGGATTAATTTATGGAGTGTTTGGTTATCTCCTTTGAAGGATATTAGTTCAAATAAATTTCCAATGTATGGGAAGTAATATTCGATATTAGCAGTTTTTATTCCGTACTCGTGAGATTTAGGAATGTTCTTGGAATATCACTGTCATCGAAAACAACATAATGGCGTGAAAAAATCAAATATTTGTTTGCAACCTGCGGCGTGAGAACAACTCTTTTGCTGAAATGTATTCGAAATGCAGTTTTCTTAAACCCCGGAGAGAGAATGGTGTGTTCAACTTCCGTAACGCTTTATTTCACGAATTAAATCGCACTTCAGTTGATATATGAAAATTAGGGACATTTTTTTAGGCAATTTATGAAATTATTTTTTCAACGATGAAATGTTATTCGGTATGAGTTTCTTATGAGAAGATGTTACTATGTTACCAGTTTTCTGGGTGATAAAGCATTTGATTATGATAAATGTTTATTATTTTCGAGGTCATTAGCCTAAAATTTACTTCGACCTAAGATTTGTGTATGCTATCAGGAATGCAACTGTCACTAAGAAAACTAAAATCTAATCAATTTATTATTAAGTCATGTAATATTCAATAAAACTGCTTTCTCTATATCATCTAGTTGCACCTGCGCATTAAAATTAGTGGTTTTCTTAAAATTGTTAAATTTACCCATAATTCTAGAATTTCGTTATTCCACTTGGTTGCTTTTATCTCCGACCGTCTTTTGAATTTCTTCTTTTAGTTGAACTCTCTTCGATTTTATCCCTCAAATAAAGTTTCCTTATTTAGCGAATAGCGCAAGTTTATTGGGAAAATCGTTCTCCTTTTTCGGACATAAAATACATTTTAAATGCCTCGCTTTCTGAGAACGTCGCCAAATTCTTTCCGCGTCCGTCGTAAGAATCCTGCGAGCGTAAAAAGCAACAAAGGAACACCAGTTCTTCGCGATCTTAAAAAAAGCCTTCCGTCATATGCCAGTTCCTCTCGTTCGAATCCTCTTGCCATTTTTTTAACCCCCTCAACGTGCCAGCGTAGAGGTGGCCTTTTCATCTCCGAGAGGAAAAATTTCTTCCGCGTTAGTTGGTGCGTCCCTTGTTATTCCGCTAGATGGACTCGCATGCCCACGCAGTTACCCAATGGTGACATCTCTCCCTCCCGTACCTTGCCTCTCCTCTGCATCCCACTCTTTTTTTCTACGCCCCCTTCTTCTTGGCCTCGCATTTCTTTTTCTTGAGGAACCCTAGCACAACACCTTCAGCTACTTCAACTCGGGATCCTCTCGCGTTTCTTCTCACTCATTTTTTCCTCCGTATTTCTCTCTTTCCCTCTTCAATGCGACTCAAGTGGACTATCTCGAATGGTCTCCATTCGCCGTTCCTTCTTTTTTTATCCGTAGTTCCTCGTGCTTTGACTTCCTTTTTGTTTGGTGGTGGAGCTAGGCAGTATCTACTGCCCACCTGATGGATGTTTCGTCCTTTTACTCGAGCAGCACGAGATAAATATAGTACGGTTGTGGTGTATCTATAACTGTACCTGCCACACGATCCGTATTGCGATTTATCAACAAATGCTCGAGGCTGCGTTTTTACGGAGGAATAATAATGTCTACTGTTATGAGTTTACTGCCTTGCCGACTTATCCTAAGCACTGCGGAATTTGTGCGATATTCTTATCCTTTTCTTCCTAATTCCTAGTAAATTCACAACTTTTTCTAGAACCGCAATGATCATCGCATCATTGCAATGAATATTAATCTTAACAATTTTCCTTTATAGGAATGGCTCGAAAATTTTACTTTATTTTACTTGCACCTACTTTTAAATTAAATTTACCAATTGAACTCAGCACGATCTGATATTTTCTGAGGCACGTAAATGCTTATCCCACTCTTTAGTTAAACTATTTTTCATGCGAGGACAGGTAAAAATAGTTGATATTATTTTCCGATCTACGATTCTGAACTAAATTATTTATTATCTCGCATAATGCTCCTATACACATATTTCTAAACCTTCAGAAATCATTGGATGTAATAAAAGAGCTTGGATTAAAAATTAAGAAAAAGCATCCTATATAAGCTTTTCGCGATCTTCACGTTCAGAATTAAAATAAAAAGAACTTAAGCAAGAACATATTAGAACGAATAATTTATCTGTCTGCAGGAAATATATACATTAGTTCTATATTTTAGTAAGATACTTCCAAAAATATTCCATTTTCTATCTTGACTTAATGAAAGAAATGTATACCTTTATCGTGCTGTCGTAAAAATAGAGTGAATTCACCAGAATCCATGCCTTTTCTAATGGCAACGTTGACTGCTGTTTCGAAATAGTTCTTAAACGAAAAAAGATTAGCCTCCTCATCAGTGTAGGAAAGCTGAGAAGTACTTGCGTCATTCCCTTTTTTACCAATGACGAAATATTCCACTATTTTCTAGAAATCTCTTCAGAAAGGACGAGAGTCACCGGCTCGGCTGCTCTCTTACGTACGTTCTTCCATTTACGTCCGCAACGTATTTGATACTAAGCAGGCAAATCTCCGTCCATTAAAAGCAATATTTCGCGAAGGCCCTGCTAAAAATTTCGTCTCTTTACTTAGCTATTATCTTCGGCGTTTCCGGCCAAACCCGAGACATTTCCATCGACCCACCGGTTGCGTCATTATGACTTCTCTTTCGGACATATTTTCTTCTCACTGCCAGTTTTTCCCGTAGAAAGGTCGAGGAAAGAAGTGGCCGAGAGGGAGAAAATAAGGGTTGGAAGAAAGGGGACTGTGACGTCACGAACCCTCTCTTGAAAAACCCGTAAGATCATCAAGGAATGGAGCAGTCTCCTCTTTCGCCCCCTGGAGAAAAAAATCCTCCCATTTTTCCTACCAAACTCTTTGCGACCTCATCCCTGCTCCTCAAGAGGTTACTGCACCCTGCCTAAAAGATCCCGTCCAGGGTGAGGGGGATGAGTGGCGAGGGAGGAAAAATGCCAGCAGGAAGTGGAATTGGAGACGGGTGAGAGAGAGATGGTGGCGTAGGTGGGGTTAAGTGAGGGAAAGGTTTTTGGACCGAAGATGGATTCGTGAGACCTTCTTTTGCGTGGAAAAGAGCGAAAATGGATCCAACCCTTGATGGATGGAAATTTCTCCCGAACGCGGGAGAGGTGAAGGTGACGTCTGGTCTCTCGATTAGTCGAGACAAGGCCTTGCCTTAATGGGTTACCTGGGGGTGGGATAATGATCATCTAACAGTTTTATCCTCCGAAGAATTTACTAGTCGTTGAGGGAACGTAAGCTGGCATTTTAAATACTTTTTCCGTAAATTGAACCTTAATTTTCCGCGCTCCAGCATGGAATTACTCTCATTTTAATCGACGAGTAGCTTCGCGGAGGCGAGTTCGCTTAAAGGTCGTCTCGGTTGCTGGTTCGTATTCACATATCAGCAAATATAGCCTCGATTATTGCTATATAATGCGGTTTAGTCTCTACAATCATCAGTTTCTAAATATTATGTTTCTCCCAAACGAAACATTAGGGTTTAGATTCTTAAGAACATCACCATTTACAACTAAGACATCGAATATTTTTCCTTTAGGTTTTCAATGCGGTTCAATAGAAGAACCAAATTTCCGGTTTCGCTCCATCTATCCACGCCAAATCGGTTATTTTCGCTCCGACCGTTAGAATGTGCTATTCCGAAGGTTTTTTACTATTAATAGCTTTTCTCCATAACATGATTTTAATTAAATTATTTAGTATAACACGATGTTAAGAACTGTTATAAAAATTATTAGATCGGATACATTAAAATGAAAAGATTTAATTTTTGCTAAATGCTAATCGATGTTACACTCATTCAGTAGAACTCCATTTTCACTCTTGAATTTTATTATTTGGAGCCGATATCGGAACGGAATAAATAACGGGTTTCGGTTCGGGTTCGGTTTCCTCTCCTACAAAATTAACTGTTCTTTTCAGTTTTCGGTTCGGTTCCGATTCGTTTCGAAATCCGAATTCGACTGTTTACAGCCAAATTTAGAAGGAAATTTCATTCATTAAATACTAAATTTCATTTCAATATAATTTAGTAATTATTATTAGATCATGCAATGGAAATTATCTGCTTCATGATGTAAATCAGTTGAATGGAAAATTATAGGAAAGTGCACGATTCAGGGTTTTAGACCACAAAGATCTATCTTCATTCGCACACTATAGAAGTTATATGTTTTACAAAATTCACAATTTAAAAATCGGTCAGAATTTAACGAGGCAATCTTTTATAACATCGTTCCTTTTTTGCTCATGTTTCATTAAACTAATACGATAAAATTTATTTGATACATTCTAACGGGAAACTAATTTCAGTATATTTTGGAATTTCTTATAAAATCTTATTGATCAAGAAAGGCGTGAATTTTAAGAGCACTGTGTGGAACAGCACCTCTGCAAAACCGAATGCCGTTGGACGATGCGGCAGAGGAAATTTTTGTCACAAAAACATGATCGTACTCTCTTTCACTTTATTCATCACAAGTTTGACGAATTTTTAAGACTCTCTTCAATTGCTTTTCGCCGGCTATACCTAGGGGTGATCATCATAGAGCATAAATTAACTGTAAACGGTATTTACCAATCTATTAAGAGTTCTTTTTGTTTGTATATGTTTGCCTTTTTAATGGAATCTCACTCTACCAATTCCGTCTCCGTTGATCGTAGAAAAAAATTGGAATTTTCCACGTTAGTATTCGAGTTTCTATAGTTCTTTCCTCAGTAATTTGAATAGATCGCTCCTTTATTAGCTGAAAATAGAATCAGTTAACGCATTTAAATGATTTTCAGCATACATTAAACTAATTTATTCCTACCAACTGCTAATTAATTCCAACAAACTGCTAATTTATTCCATCAATAACTGTAGCTATTCATATACGCATTTTAATTAGCGTATTGAACATGTAAGACCGAAACCGAGATAAAAGGGTCTTAGGTTCTATTTGTAAAAGCTCTCAGCAATTAAAACTTGCATAGGGTGATACAATAACAGTGGTGGAGTTCCTGGAATTGCAGTATATAAATTTAAGGAAAATCCGTCGTTAAGTAACGGAAAACTTCAGATCCTAATCTGTAAATGCAATGTAAGCATTTCTTATGCATTGTGCCGTATTTCTTCCGATACTTATAGTTTACATTTGTTTCAGGCCTCGTGAGCGTTGGTGACTGTCGTCCCCAGACTACATCCGCCGCGAGGATCGCCATGAAAGAGTCCCCACCTCCCCCGACTGCCCATGGGTCCAACGGAGATGCGAGGTCCCAATTAGATTCCTCGGACCTCACCTCTACGCGACTGTCCCCGTCGCCCAACGCCGTGGCCGCCGCAGCCGCTGCCGCCGCCGCCCTTTCGGGCCTGCCCCTTTTGCCCCCGCACTTATTACGCGCCACCCCCGCTTCGCTGCTTGCCGCTTCGAGGAGGGCGGCTCTCATGGCTTTGCCCCCGGGGCTCACTCCTCCGCAGTTACCTGACCCATCCACTGGTGGAGTACCTGTCAGTCTGCACGCCACTCTGGCTTCCGGACCAGCGTTGTTTCCTTACGCCCCTAGGTAAGCTCTATAAATCTCATAATCAGATTGTGTCTATTCTAAGTATTTTATGTATTACGTACGTTAGAAGCTGTCTGTGGTGGTTTTAGAAAGATTGTATGGGCGCGGTTATTCGAGTTAAACCCATGTATTAATATCTCACTTTACCATTTTAAAAGTTTCATTTAGTCTTCAAGTTATACAGATTTCATACAGATTTAGTATTTTCGCTCGTAAAGAATATTTTCTTTAACTTCCATTTAATACTATATACTAAGTGAACTTTTCTTGAATCATAGGAGTATCTTAATTAATAATAACGTCACTATATCATAACGGTTACTGTTAACCCTCACGATATCTTATAAGCTTGTATATTAAGATTTTATCTCAAAATTCGGCGAATTATTTTCGCAAAGAAAAATTATATAAGGCATAGAAAAACGGTATATCTCATAGTTATGTACGTGGGGTTTGATCGTAATTTTACTACCAAAAACTATTATAATTTACTGAAAGTATCTAACGAAGCGAAATTTGGCGATGCAAAGCATTATCGTAAATCACAGAAGACAGGAACTATGCAACAAGAATTTGAGGCGTAGCTCATGTCTTCTGAGATGTCTAATATATTTATTATATATGCATTAATATACGGCATTATGTGACTGTTTTTCAATAGATCAACGGTATTTTTTTGTAAACACGCGAAAAGCATCGTATCACAAAGACGCTCTCATTTCCTCCGTTAACGTAGCGGAAACCCTTAAAAGGATTCCACGAGCTTAGTAGATTTGCGCAGAAGCCAAATTTATATTAGGAAGACCGTTAAGGTTTAGATACTCACAAAATTTCCGATAGAATTAGATGTCAACGTCTCTTCTCTAACGCAGGGCACTCTTCGACTGGAGAAACGGCGATACTGGAAAGCAGGCCCTGGCACCCGCTCCATCGCCTCCTGTCGCCCACGCTGCACCCGTCAACAAAAAACGCAGCAACGGCCGGATAGTCCGCGGAGGAGCAAAGAAGGCCGCGAAAGTAGAGGCAGAATCCACGACGATCGACATCGGTCCGACGCCGGTCACCAGCCTCCCATCACCACCCACCTCCGGATCCTCACCACCATCCAACAGCTCATCGGAAGGCTCCAGCGGCGATAGGGGTCGCAAGGGCAGCTCTGCGACGGCTCCGGCAAGCACCACCTCGTCCGCCGCCGTGTCCTCCGCCGGGAACGCCCAGGGCGACGCCGGGAGGGACAAAGTCTTCGTCTGCGGGATCTGCTACCGCTCCTTCGGCTACAAGCACGTCCTCCAGAACCACGAGAGGACCCACACGGGGGAGAAACCTTTTGAGTGTAGGGAGTGTCACAAGAGGTTCACCAGGGACCACCATCTTAAGACGCACATGCGCCTTCACACGGGGGAAAAACCTTACCACTGTACGCATTGCGATCGGCAGTTTGTTCAGGTGGCCAATCTCAGGCGCCATCTCAGGGTCCACACGGGCGAGCGGCCTTATGCTTGCGAGCTGTGTAGTTCGAGATTCTCGGATTCTAATCAGCTGAAGGCCCACACCCTCATCCATAAGGGGGAGAAACCGTTCGAGTGCGGAAGGTGCAGAGGACGCTTCCGGAGGCGGCACCATCTTCTGCACCACAAGTGCCCGAGGGGTGGGGAGGGAGAAGTAATGGAGGAAGAAGAAGACGAGGATGAGGAGGAGGAGGAGATGATCTCGGGGCGTAGGAGAAGAAGGACCCCGAGAGCACCACTTTGTTCTTTATCCCCTGACGACCTGGAGGAAGAGGAAGATGAGGAGGACGCTTCTTCCGGGAAATGTCCGGAGGATGAAGAAGACGATGACGATCTCGCTGGGGATGATGACAGGGGCGACGACGCGATGGACGAGGACGTCTCCGCGATGAAGAGGCTGCTCAAGAAGAGAGAGAGAAAGTCCAGAGACATTCGGAGAGTCATTCGAATGCCAGCATCCGAGGCGGAGCCGTCACCTCAACCCCCTCCAGGACCGATGCCAGAGCAGACGGAACCGGAGGACCTCTCCATAAAAAGGACCACGCCAGAGAGACATTCCCCGGACAACCCTTTCGTTTCGTGGCCCTCATCGTCTTCGGGTTCGCCTCCATCGGCCCCGGTTGCCCACAGCGGTAAAGTGTCGTCGAGGTCGGATGGAGAGGACGAAGACATGGAGAAGGGAGAGGAGTCCATGTTAGCGTCGCTGCCGAACGGTAGGAAGACGGCGTCGGCGGGCAGCGCGTTCCTGGCACCCGCCCACCGCAGGAGCAACCTCAAGTTCCGGAGGAATCACCACTACGGGCTCCATCCCCTGCATCACGTGAGGCACCAGCAAAACGGGTCTGCCCCCGTGTCCTAGTCGCGAAGCGCGGCGCCCTAGAAAGATTAATTTTTTTCTAACTCTTCAAATCCTGAGAGTTATAAAAACTATAGAAAATGTAAGCTCGTAACGCATTGTTGAGTATTACGGGTAAAAGCGCATGGATCGATGAGTCATTGCAATTATCGTTCGCCCTCGCATTGTGCGGGACGTGGCCGAATGAAGATGACAGATCGGCCGCTAAGTCGCACGCGGTCGATTCGTGAGCGCTGAATCCGCACCCTCCACTATCGAATATAGTTTTGGATCCAATCGAGAGATATTTCTCTGATTAAAAAATGTGAAACGATATTTTGTATACACATCGGCCTCTCTGGGACCGCCGATTCTCTTTACCGAATTTTTTTTTCTAACTTTTTACAACGCTCCCTCCAATGATATCTTCAGAGTAGTCTTTGTAATTGTAAAAAATTCCATTACAAATAGTTGAATAAGGTTACCGATAAGGGTGTGAAAGAATGCGTTTTGAGTCATTGGATGCACTTGAAACTTAATATATTATATACATATATATATAAATATATATTTACCGTGTGTTTTTGGTGTCGGTGGCTGTTATTTATGTAATTGGTTATTACAGAGATTGGGAGGGATTTGTATGTTTTCCCGTGAGTTTTCTTGTTCCTATACTGTGGCGTGTGTGTGTCCTGTCGCATAGTCCAGAGTAACAACACTTCCTTCCTGAGAAGGGGGCGGGTCCTCAAAACGTTGACTGCCTCGCAATTTTATTCCTAGGCCGCGCTTAAACACGCGGCCCAATCACTTTTTAAGAAGTTCCTGGAATATGTAACTATTTTACTCTTCCTAGTATATATTCAGAAGAGAAATCATCCTATTTGTCGTAGTTCCTATGAATTGATTATTGTAGATAAGAGTAGGCGTTGATTGATGAAATAAGTATAATTATTTGCAATGCAAACAATAGTTCCTTTCACAGAATTGTTGAACGTTCGTTACCATTCAGGTCGTTTGATCACAAGGAGTCGATCACTTTTAGCTGAAGTTTGTTTTATATTTGGGCTTGTATTGAGAAAACTTGGTATTTTTCTCGAAGTCCGTTGACTAAGCATTTTTGTCCTATGTTCATTTTGGCATTACTGCCATCATTCCCTCTGAACTTTTATTTTACCAGAGAACCGCACTGGGGATATAGGGTCCTTTGTATTACATCACTAGTTCCATTTCTTCCCGATCCCGATAAAATGAAGGAAACGGCAATTTTTTAGGTCCGGCGGAAAGAGAAGATTCACCTCCCCCAACCTGTTGAATAGCAAAATTTATAAAAAAAGAAATTCGGCGATGGATCGCGAAGTTATCGCTTCGACGCTTTTCAGTTGGGGAGTGGAATACATAATCGAAGGAAAGCAATTTTTCATTTTGTCCGAGTGACCGAGGGAAAGGGCTTGCATAGTCAGCAAAACGAATGCAGTGGCACCCTTCATCTCATGTCCAACGCGTAGAAAAGATTTTTAATGAATGGCTTCCGAATTATCAAAGGCATGGGATCGAAGGATGGGAGAAAGGAAATTTTTTGACATTTGGCAACATTCGGGTAGGAAAAAATCATCAGTATCGCCTATTGTTGGAGGTAACCGTTTTCTGAAGAGGAAGGGGTGTCAGGGGTTAGGGATGGATGTATTCGGCGGTTGATGAGTGGGAAAGATGGGAGGGAAGGATGGAATCGGGCGGAGAGGAAATGTTGGAAATGAAACATCTTTTCTCCCCATCCCCGGACCTCATACGGCGTCGTGGTGAGGTTAACGAACTATAGGGTGTTTAGCCATCCTGGGAAAGATCGCTCGGGAAGGTGAGTCCACGTATATGTTCTGAGAAAGGTGGAAAGGGATGGGGGTTGTTGCTCGGTCCTTGTGCTTTGGCATCCGGGGAAGGAGAGCTTGGGGAGTTGTTTACGCGATTCTGCCTAAGCCACGAAAGGGGCTCACAAACCACCCATACCCCTTGCTGTCTTTCTGGCGTTGTGTTGCGAGGAGGCGGTCGAAGAGTTGGGAGGCCGACGCAACCCAGCGCCGGACTTCGGGAAAAGACCCTAGGCGTCCCTCCCCCACCACCACCCCCTGTCGCCTCCTCCCTTTCGGAGCCGTGAAAAATAAGAAGGGCGCGCTGGTGAGCGGTGTCCAGGGTCAGTGCCCCGGTTCCCTCCATCCTCTCAAGATCCCAAAAGGAAAAGGATGAATATAAGGGTAAAAGTGTACCACTCTTACTCAAAAGCACTAAAAGGCCCCTCCTTTTTAGGGTTTGACCCTCGCAAATTATATAACCGTCCGTAGTAAAAGAAGGGAGGAGGATTCTTGCACTCCGTTCGCAACTTAAAATTTACCTCTCGGACCTTTTTTCGCGATCTACTTGTAAAGAGACCCTTTTGTCCCTCCTGCTGGCCCCTCGGCCCTTATTACTCGGCCCCTTCCCTCGGGCCCTTTGAAGATACTCGCCGTCCACTCGCGGGGCCCGAAAGTCAAATGGAAATTTTCTCTTTTCACCCTTCCCCGACCTCCGCAGACCTGACTTTTCCTTCATTTGGAAAACGGGAAGAATTGGGCGGTTGCGACCCGAAGGGATTGCAGTAGGCGTCGCTGGTTTTATTGGAGGAAGGACGAGGGAAAGAAATCCGCCGTTTGAAAGTTTCTCGAGCCTTTTAGGGTTTAATTTTGTCACGCATTCATTTTACGGTTCTCTGCCATCGATTGGTTTTTTATACTCGACTCCTTGGCGATCAGCCCCCTGAAAGAAACGACTTACCCTCTTCGACCATGAAAAAACGGAAGTGCGGCCCTAGCGACGGTTTGAATGTGTTAGTGTGAATGTTCTGAACGCGATGAATCGTTAGCGTGAAGAAAGCCTCTCCGTAAAATTTTCCAGAAACTACCTTGGCGAAGAATCGCGAAATCCTTTCGTCTCAATCTTGAGCCCATCGAAAAGTCTGCAGTGCTCCTCCGAAGAAATGTTTTACATCGGCGGTGAAGTCAGTCCTTGTAGACATTCCCAGCGTCTCGTTCGTGCAATCGGCAATGTGATTTGTATCCACTCTTCCATCGTCATCTGTCGGAGACCGAAATAAAGTAGGATTCGACGTCTTGAAACGAGATTATCGTTCGTAATGCATCACTGTTGCTTCGAGAGCGTTACCAATGTTTCCACGCACCAAGATGAGAGATTTGACTCGGTTCAAAGTTCCATGCATTCGCGAATGCCGTCTCTGACGCAGACGGTTTTCTTCAGCCACCGATCACCGTCCGAAACACCGCCATTTTGAACTACCTCCGATTGTCCGTGTTCGGATACAAACCCCCCGACATCAAACTCGTGGACCGAATGGGAGACGTGCGCTGAAACGGGAATCTCTCGACTCCTTATCCTATAGCTCGGTATTTTGTTACCTCTCTCGACTTTAAGAAGCAACTACTTTTCTACGCAAAAATGACTAAGCAAGAGGCTGTAAATTAGTTTTTGAGCGATTTGTGAAGAGCGCGCTGTTGTCTGGTCAATTTTTTTCTACTGTTTCTCTATGTCAAGAAAAATTACTCGCTATTTACACCGGGAGAACACCTCGCGGCTTAATACAAGACAGACGTATTTTTATGTCGAAAAGAATGAAAGCTATCAACTCGAATCACTTTCAGGGATGAATACCTCATGAACTTTCGATGGAATTTTTTCCACCTGATTAATATGAATGTGTATATTCGACGGAATTAGTTAAAAGAGTCTCATTAGGTTTATAGGAGAATTAGTTGTTTAAATACTCAATCCCTCCTCGATTTTCGGATCTTGGTATATGTTTGTGTGTACCTTTTTCTCCCTCTTTAATCGAAAAACAGGGTGTTTATCGAGTGGACCAAGTCAAAAAAGGAAAATATTATAACTTGGGCATTTTTAATTTTTTAGGACAATTCTCCTTTTTATGGCATATAGAGAAGAGATGATTTTTTGGCAGGATGGAGGTTTATCGAAAGCTTACGGCGGAGGCGCGGCAATCCTTGGGACCTTTCCCGCTATTTACACGCCTTAAGCTTTCAATACCCTCCATACTCGCCTTATTACACGGACGACGAGGATGTCAGATTCGCATTTAACTTTTAACTTGCGATCTCCATACGTTGGAAATTGTGAAAACTTGAAAGACAAAGCGGCATTCTTTGTCGATGACGGGACTATTCCTCCCTATATGGTACAAAAAAGGAGAAATTATATTTTGTGGATAATAAGATAAAAATCCATTCCAGAAGTGCCGCGAAAGTCGTTAGGGGACTATATTTTCGCCTCCCTTTCGATAACCTTTCGCGCCTTCAAATGATTTGCACGATATCCATGAATTGAACCTGTACATAAACTATATAAATGTGTGTATATATGTCAAGATGATCAAATCAAAAAGAAGACTGATTTTTTGTTTTTGTTGACGAGATTCGCCGTTCTGGCGGGTCTCGGTACTGGGTTGTATGTATATGAGCCTGTATTCTCATGGCATGTGCATGAAAATAGTTCCTCTTTATATTGAGCCCTCAAATCAATGTACTGGTACTTGAGTTAAGGGACCCTCGGATTTCCTTTTCGTTTGTTACGCTTTATGTTCCCCATATCCACAACTATACAAATTATGCAATCAAAAGGAAATTCATCTACCTGGACATTATCGAAGCTACCTCAATGTTTGTTACCCATTCTGTTTCTGTTACGCTGATGAGCCGAAGTACTTCGTCGAACAGCGCGGCGGAGTAATTTTGAAAAATAAAGAAATAATTTTTATCACGGCGAATTTTAGTTTTTCAATTTATTTTAATCGATTTTTTTTTTCACTTTTAAGTAGTTGACGATTCTTTTTTCAAACGTTTTTAGTGCTGTTCCACGGAATACTTCGACTCAAGCTCGTCAAGATTCGGTTTTTCTAATGTCTTCCGTAATTGCGGTTGCCATTTAAATAATTCAGCACTGCAAAGTAAAAGGATTTAAGTGATAATTATTAATAATCCTTGCTCCAGTTGAACACAAATATAACGTTAAAAAAGATTCGGGTGATCCTACTGGTCATGCTCATTTCCATAATTGTCTTCAGTGCCGGCCATTTTGTAGAAGGGATGGTAGGTGTTGGGATGTTAAAAGGGGAAGCCAAGTATAAAAAGTCGCTTTTTTACTTCAACGCGTGCCGATGGGTATCCGTCCCATGCGTGGCTAAGAGTAGCCACGCGCCCGGCTTAAAAAACTACTTTCCTCTGAATAACCTCTGGCCCGACCCCTGTACATCTAGATTGCACCCTTACCATCTTTGCAGCCGTCACGATCCTTAGCTACGGCCGCTGGTTTTTTCACGAGCCATAAGAGACTGGACGTTTTTTCTGTAAAAAAGTGCCACGCGCTCGCCCGCAGCCACCCTTTGGCCCGGGCCGACATTTGGTCCCTGCGAAATTTTCGGAGACCCCACCCATAAAAATTCCTCCCTCAGTTCGTTTATCTCGCCCGAAATCTTCCCTCCGATCATTAGGTTCCTAATCTTGTAGGGAGTGCGCCGCGTCTTCCAAGAAAGGATCGCGCGGTTGAAAATAATGTTTGTTCGAAGCACCAATGTGTTTTTGTTTTATTATTATTTTCCTTGTCTGGTAAAGTGTCTAAAGAAGTTATGATTTTGTTTTCTGTTCTCTGTAAATCAAATATTTTTATTTACTGTACACAGCACATGCCTGAACATCTTTGGAGTCTGTAATAAATTTATTTTCGAATTGAACTTTTGTTTTCATTTTCATCGCCTCACGTTTTTCTTTTCCTTTATCTATTTCCTCCTGTTTTGCATCTTTCTTTGGCCGTATGAACGCTTTGTTTTATGTAAATTAATGTTCCTGCTTAAAAGTATGGATGAAATAAAAGCTTATTTCGATCATACTTCATATTACGTATAATCAGCCAAATTTCAAAGTGGTAAATTGCATTTTGGACAAAAGCCAAAGCAGGGACTCTACATAGATTATAAGTTTATCTCTCATGGTATTTGGTTAAAGGATTTAGCAGTACGTAAATTCTACGTTAATGATATTTTTATTGAAATATTGCTAACACATTCATGAGAAATAGAATTTTAATTCATGTTAAAGTTAACTGACCGTGCAAACCCGCTAAAATGAGAGAAAATGGGTAATAATAAAGTAGCGGAAAAGATACCATTTATATCACGACGGTTAGTATACTGGAATTAGTTGAGTTCTTTATCGAAACCAAGACGTTGCATGGCGAAATCTGACAACATCTAAGTGTCATCAACCATTCTTAGAAATGGATAATCAGCAACTTGAAATTTATTACTACTAAAAAGTTAGCTACTTCGAGCAACTGGCTTCAACGATATGTTTCTGGTAGTAATATTTAATGGTTAACTGCTCTAAATTCCAATTCTTCTTCGTGTATTATGAAGAGCAAATATCAGAGTGAAAATCAATATGGGATTCAAGTTCTAATTCGATTAATAGCGTTGCAACGCTACTGAAAACTATCATATTTATAAATCATAATTCAAGTATCAATAATGCTACAATGACTAAATTTATCGCCACTATATCCTTCAGTCATGTTGATTCACTAATCTTCTTCATAAGAGATGGTGTGAAAATTTTTTTGTAACGTATAATTGCAAGACAAAGCAATCGTAATGGTAGTCCCTATATGTATACGAAGGGCTTTCTTAGTTTCATTCTTAGACCCTATCTTACATCTTAAGATTCAATGCTCAAAATTATGAAATTATTCTATATAAATACAGGGTTTGTTTTTATAAAGAGACTTGCACATCAAGTAGCTGTTCCACATCAGTCACCAAATTTAGAATTTCCTGATCCTGCTCTTTTATGAACTCCCTGGAAAGTGTTACGTTGACGAATCCGTGAAATTTAATGTTTTTCATTTCCAACGTTCGTACGTTAGAAGACGATGCGAACCACCCTGAATTTCAAGTACAAATCATTAAACCTTTCATTACTCATAAATATCATCTTTGGCATTCTCAGAAAATCATGGGAGACATTTTGTTGCTCAGTGATCATGATTGCATTGTTTTAGCATGATCGTTTTCGATTGCTACGGGGAAAATCAAATTCTCTCGCTTTAGAACAATCTAGAGACAAAAGGAGTCCTATCTTTGCTATATTAAATAGACAAGTAATTTAGTCATAGTACCTACCTATAGTATCTTTAGAATTAGCTTCTATAACTTTACTGCCGACTGCCATCTGTGCTTAAATAGATTAAATAGTGTAATTTTCGTTCTATCCTGTTTTCTTTTCCAAGAGTTCACTGTTGCCCATCTGTCGCCTAATCTTATCAACATCCCAAGATTTCTAGAAATTAATACACTATGTAAAGCCTAAATTACTGAAATTATTTGATGAAAATATTCAACTCTCTCGGTATAATGTTCTACAGTATTTGTGTCAAACCGTTATCGCTCTTTCGTTAACCCAAGAATTGGGTAATTAATTTTAAGAAATCATTTCATCGTACCATAAAATTTAATTTACGACATCGATCATTGAAATATTCCATATCGCTCTTAATTGTGAATAGCTTCTATCACTTTACTGCCGATTTCCAAAGGAGTGAATGGGTCTAGGTCACGTATAAAACTCGATCCATATCTCCATCTATTCCCAGCCAGCCTTAATAATTGAACTGAACCTTTCGATACTTCAGATTCCTGATCCGGATGTCCCATCCTAACTGAGCATAGATGGAAACGTGGATGTTTGGAATAAACCTTAAATGTTTGCGTTAACAGTTTTAGATGCCTTCGATCAGTCAAAACAACTTCCTCCTCTTGCACCTTCGATGAATCCTTAACACTCGGAAACCCTACCATACAAATGGAGAGCACAAATTTCCTCTGTGGGGTAACTTAAGTAAAAGGATTAGAGGAAGGGATCGGGAACTGAGTGATTATCATGAAAGCCTAAGACAGAGGTGGACAGACTTATCAATCGGGGTTTTTTCTTCAGTTACACCCCTCGACATGCCGCTTTGAGCATTAATTCTCAACCAGGATTGCGAGAATGCCCGTCATTAAACTAAGTTATATTACGGAGCCTCGCGAATCTTCATATGCCGAAAAAACTGGCATGGAAAATCCATTTTCAAGAAAATTAAAAATCGAAGGTATATTTTCTTTAGAAAGGTAAAAAGAGAAGCTCATTTCTGTTGACGAGAATAACAGTATACTTTCCGAGGCATGAAACACTATGAGAGAACCTCCATTCAGAAAACTAAGGAGATTTCCATCTGAAGATCTAAATTAATTGCTCAACGTCATGGAGATTAATACTAAATTTAAAATTTCACCAATACCTCGAAAGTAGAAAACAACCAAACGCGCCACGTGTGTTCTCACGAAGTGCATTTTGCACCCTCCTAGTCGAGGGGACTAGCGGGTAGGGGCGAACAGTAGTCTAGCTTTCTTGATTCCAATTCTCTAAGCGTTATTTTCAAAGAAAGGCATTCTGTTTACATATTCACGGCGTGCAATGATTATTTGCTAATCTTCAGTACAGTGGCATCTTGGAACGGATTACCGTCGTGATTTCCCACAACCATACCGCATGTCAAATATGCAGATAAAACCCATATAAATGTAATTAAAATGTCCCAAGGCATTTTTTATCACAGCTACTAGTCGTTAAATAAGTGCGTCGTTGGCTAAGGCCATCGTAAACCGAGGTACCAGTGTATTAATGAGTTATTAGAATATATTAATTATTGTTTGTATTATTTAAATTTTTGATGAGAAGAAAGCCAGAGAAACGCATGGAACACTTGCTTAATGTTAGGAAAGCGAATAGAGTGAGAAAAAAGAAACGGGTTCGAGTCCCGGTACTTTCTCTAGCCTTCAAATGGTTCTCGATATCCACACCAGGTTGCGGGAATCTAGTGAAAGAAATAAAACTCAGAATCTACATCAGGAAATAATAACAATAATAATGATGACGACTTTATTACGCGAATTTTAGTCTTAAGAAACCACTCTAACGATTAACCTTTCACAAATCACGAATGACCGTGTTCTTACCATTTCAACCCGGGACCCCGGCGTTCCTAGGCTATCTTGCTAGCCACTACGCCTCTGAGGCCAGCATAAAGACCGGAAAATATCACTAGACGTCACTCAGCACGGGACCTCGTGAATCGCGATCCGTATTATTTTAAACGGCGAAACCTGCGGAGGAAAGGAGCTCATCCCTCATTCGACCCAAGGCTACGGTGCGGTAGGGTGTGCGCGGTGATCTGAAGAATTTTTTTCCCCTCTTAACATTCACCTCTCCCCCAGTCTCCCCAACAACAGCGCTTTTTTCATTCCATTGTTTTTTTCCCTTTCGGGGCGACGTTGCCACTCTTACACCACCACCCCCGCGAATGCGACGCCCTCTCCTCGCTGCACTTTCCATTACTCTCCGGTTAATTAAGGACACACCCTCGCGCTTTTTTTCCTTCCCCAGCCGATCCCCACTCCCGGCTATAATCTCCCTCCCAAACAAACTCGTGAGGACCCTGGGGACGTAAGAAAGGAGGGAGAGAGGAACCTTACAGTAGACGGCGGGCTCTAAATTAATTTGCCCCGGCTAAACAATGCGGAGGACACAAAGAGGCAAGTCGTTCCTGTCTTCCAGGGGCAATACTAATGGAAGCCGCTTGAAAAATTGTCCCTTCCTCCTTCCTCACCTTTCCATTCCCCGGTAAAGCCCGGTATTTTTTTATTACCTCATTATTATTCATGCGGTTATGCATGGCGCTAACCGAAAAGCGACATATACTCCTCCGGATCCCCTTCCTTCCACGTTAATCTCCTTCCTCCTTACATCTCCCCATTTTTCTCCCTTCTAAACTTCCTCCTCCTCCGCTTAATTCATCCCGACGCCAATTTTCAATTTCCAATTTGACGCTTTTATCCGTCGTTTGTATCGTTCCGATCTCCATTTATATGGCCTCGGAGCTGTTTCCTATCTTGCAGCCAGAGAAGTGTGTTGTTGTTGCGGTTGGGGAATGAGCTGGAGCGAATTGGATTGATTGGAGGCGTTCGCACATCAAAGAAACTTCGTCGTAATAGAAGAATTCTTATGGCGCGGCTTTTTTATCGACTATTTCTTGTATTTGCTGAAAAACTAATTTGGCTCATTCTTTTGGTGAAAGATTTGGAGTGCGTATGGCCAAAAATAGCTCATACAGCACCGGTTCGGGTCTTCTTAGTTATTAACTTCTAACCGGAAGCACAACTCGACGAAAGTACAATTAATTACGATCAATATTTTGAAAATAAATTAATGCAATTTAGGAAGAAACTTTTTTGATTATAATAATAATTCATGCTTAAATGCTAAAAAATATCGGTATAATTTTCGTTCTATCCTGTTTTCTTTTCGAAGAGTTCACTGTCGCCCATCTGTCGCGTACTCTTGTCAACAGCCCAAGATTGCTTGGAAATAATACACAACGTAAAAGGCTAAATTATTGAAAATATTATAGGAAAATACTCTTCCGGTACAATGTTCTCCAGTATTTGTGTTAAACGGTTATCGCTCTTTCGTTAATCTGAGAATTGGGTATTTCATTCAAGGAAATCATTTCATCGTACCATAAAATTTAATTTACGACGTCGTTCATTGAAACGTTCCATATCACTCTTAATTGTGAATAATTTCATAAATTTACTCCTACATAAATCCTTGAAATATGTACGTATATGCTGCCTGTAGTCCATTCATGTATAAGGTATACTCAATATTTGACCAAACTTATTCCAGGAGTAAAAGAGTTATTTTACGTTCTAGAATTCTAGAACGTAAAAGTTCAAATTGTGGTCTATAATCATCGTTGCGACTTAAATCGTTAATGTTTGCGTTGAATAATTATGGCAGATAAAAAATTGAAATTTCAGATGGATTTTAAATTAATATTTTTGGAATTACTGAATTATTAAATTCGCGGAGAAAGGCGTCGTTTTGTAGAACATAAACTGTAAATAACTCTTCTGTCTCCTTTTTATTTTGGTATTACTGTATAAGTTCAAGTTCTACATCATAAATGTAATGATTGTGTAAGAATCGAAACAATATTCAATGAGCACTTCTATTAGCATAATTGTAAAATTAAATTCTTCATTGAGATATCAAATTTCAATCACAGAATCCGGAAAACTAATTAGCCATGGTGGAGTAATTTAGAGAATCTTCGGAATTAATCTCTTCTCCTACCTACTTCACAGCTTAATTTGGCTGGTAACGTTGCTGAATATTTAACCTAAGACCCTTAATCCCTCAATTTTCTTTCGGGAGAGTTTGAAGATGAAAGTAAAGGTTTCAACTGCGAGGATTTAGCCTGAAAATCGAGGATAGATTATTCAGCTTTTATTAACTGATCCAGAGTCATCCTTCGAAGAAACACAAACTGTCTCGTTGAGATAAGAGCAAATGGAATTGGAGAAGGGATGATTGGAATAAAGGACGGGAACTTCGGGGAGGAAGAGATAAATGTCTAGAGATCGGAAGATAGGAAATTCTTGAAGGACTAATACGAGCAGCGCCGGAGAATGGCGTCATTAAATCACAGTAGACGGCTAACTGGAAAATAAGCATTCCTTCTACATTTTTATTCAAAGACGTAATTTAGTGGAGTTGATGCAAATTCTCTCTCTATAAACAGTATTTTTAGCGTATCCCTGATTAATTAACGTCAAAAATAATCACTACCATAGAGTTATACCCTTAATTACATCTTATCAAGTACATATATATGCTACGCATCTTACATTTTAATTGGCATCTTCTATGCAAAATCATACATTTTCTATCAAAGTTCACGTATTGACTATCTAATGATTAACTAGAATTCTATAGGGTCATTTGTAAATCACTTTGCTATTTGATTGATATGCTACTTAAAAAGAATATTGCTTACATCAGTTTCCAGATTAACACGATCTATTTATCAAATAACTGAGCATTTTAAGTTTATGTCAATAAATAAATTTAGTCAACATCGTATTCCGTCACATATTTGTCTCAAAATAAGGAGTTAAGATACTTTCGAAAAGACAGATTTCGTGGGAACATTTAGTAGCTTACTTAGATTTTCATATATATGAGCACTACAAGCCACCTTTCGGCGGGAGGCGGGAGAATAATCTACGAAAGAGATTCTTCCTACTCAAACTTCAAGAAAGAACAATCCAGAAAACTCAGGAAAGTGAAGCGAAGCGCAGAAAATCCATACCAGATTTAAAGTGGTTGATAAATGACACATAACTAGAGGGTATTTCGTGAAATGACTTTCGTCAGAAACTCATTAACTCGTGAATAGGAATGCCGCTTATTATTATTTGCTGTCTCTGCGATAACAAGTTCGTGATCGTTTAGTAATGAGCTTTTCGACTTCAGGAAGAAAAATTTTTGTTTTGGAAAATTTTAATATTTTCCATACTTAACCGCAAAACTGTTTTGCCTCTGTATTCTAACAACGTAAAATCATGTATTAACTCTCAGGTTCGCTCTTATAAATGTACTCTGTCCTGTTAAATTGTTCTATTTCTTGGTTCGATTTCTACGATTAATTTTCTTTTTCTAACAGTCTCCCTTCGAAACTATTTCAACAAGAAACGTTACTCTTGACGTTATACCTGAGGAATGGATAGAAAGATTTTCTACATTAAAATCAAAGGAAATTCGGACTTTTCATTTAAATGGTGTATCTTTCGTGCTACGTAAGACGCACAATTCTCCGCATGACATAATCGTGTCCAGACACCAAGTTAACCTCATTTCGGCCAAAGGTCCTGTTAATTTGTAGGAAACAAATTACTCGATATCGTAAAATGTCTATTAAATCTAGATTTTTACATAGGCAAGGAAGAAGTTTATTGCTTTAAGTAACGGAAACGGTAGAACTCTCCATTATTGTCCCATGAGATATTTCTTATTTCTTACCAAGAATTGTGATTTAATTACTAATTTTATTAAACCAAGTGTAGAGTTTGAGTTTTTCTGTAGTTAATGATTTGGAAACTCCAGAAAGAAAAAACATATTCTTATTGTTGTTTTCCTTCGAGTATACTTGTTGAAAGCTGAATAGACCCTCGTGTAAGTAAAATAGTTTTAGCCTTCTCTACCCTATAATTTTTTAAATCAATCCATTATTATTAATTCACTTCTTCTAAGACATTTATAATTACTTTCCTTATCTATTCACCTTCTATTCAAGCTTTCTCAATAAGAATTTTCATCCTTTTTTGTTGGAAAATTTGGCTCTTCCTTATAACTGTCCTGATAGCCCTATTCTCACTTCCATAAATTAAAACATTTTACAACTGCTTTTTGGTAATCATTTTCTCATTTCTATCAGTGTTACTTTTTAAGCTGTTGTTGGACGGGTGCCGAACTCTTTTTTTAATGCCGCTCAAACGAAAAGCGCCTAGTACATTTTGAGAGATTTGAATTCCTTCAGCCTTAGTTTCCTTCTATTCCTTGATAATATATCTCGATGTGAACGGTATTACAGAGCTCATCTTGCCATTTAAAGAATAAAAATCATAAATGTATGTATTTTCTTCATGGGGTGCTTTAATTACCGCCCATAGCGATTTTTTCCTTCTCAAAGATGAAAAAAGTAGAGATCTATAGTCTCTCTCTCTGATTATTCTTTAATTTATTCTTTTACTTTAGCAAAACTCGTGTAGCTAGGCTGCGTTTTTCTTTATCTCCATACGACGTTACTGAGTACAGAAAATAGGCTTATTACAGGGCGAATATATAGTATAATAGAGAGCATTGAAAGCAATTGAAAGCCTCGTCCCAAAGAGTATTTCAAAGAAGGCTAAGCTGAGAAACGTTATAAAGTAATATGCTCTATAACTAGATATTGGAAACTCATTTCATTTAATGCAGAAATCTGTGTTATATGTATGGAGCATTATTCTATTTAGAGTTCCTTATCTCAATCTTCATTGAAACGCTCATAAGAACGAGTCACTCAGAAAGGGGGCTAATAGGGATATCTCTCATTTCTTACAGAAAACTAATTATACTTGCTATAAGCTGTCATCATAGATTATATTTTAACATTCTGTTTTTCTTGGCAAGATATTTCGATCAAACTTTCCTTGGTATACATTATTACGAATTTGAAAAGAAAATTGTTGTTTTTCATTTTAATGACAATTTCCAATTGGAACCTCGATCGTGGCGTCTCAGTATTCAAGTTTCCTCCTGGCTTTCTCTGTAGATGTCTTTTAGAAGGGGAAGTGTAGAGGATGCATATTTGGGCCAAAATCCCGTTCGCGTTACGCGATGAGTTTACGCAACGCGATGATTGCAAACGCAGACGCCGTCTCCGCGAGAGAAAATCACCTAATCCTGGTAGGGCAGAGCAGATCCTGATAAGTAAAGCGTCCGTAAAGGGGCGTGGGGGGTACCAAAAGGGAGGAAGCGGAAACAATGGTGAGGGGGTGGGTCGAAGAGGGAAGAATGAGGCAGGGTGGTAGAAGGGGGTGGAGCCGGGAAATGACGCGGGATGGGAAGGGGGGAATGGGTAGAATTTAGTAGCTGGGCCGCGTTAATATTCGCCCCCGTCTCAAGGGGGTAGGGAAAGATACGGTAACATCTCCGAGGGAAAGGGGAAGAAGCACTTTTGGAGATGACGGGAACGGGGGGGACGCGACCTGGGGGAAGAGGGACTTTCTCCAAGGAAGAGCGAGATTGGTTGCATGACTCAACCCAGCCCATAAAACCCTCTTTCAACCCCTTCCCTTACGCATTACGGCGGTGCAACGCCATCTTGTAGCAACCCTTTTCACCTCTCCCTTTCGCTTGGGTGGGCAGCGCCATCTTCCGAAGCATCCGCTCGGCCAATCAAAAGGATAATAGGGGGAGGAAATAATGAAGGCGTCAGGGTTTACGAATGTCAGGACTATTGCGGGAGATTCCGGCTCGCTCATAAACTGTGACTCACTGTGGATGTAGGAAAAACGACATTCGTCCGAAACTGATGCCTCTCTCCTTTATAGGAGGCCGTATCAGATTTTGCAAAACCCCCGCTCGTTGCTTTTCTGGGAAGAGAAATAGACGTTATGTACCGATGTGTATAAGGACACGTTTCCTTTTAACCTTATCAGAATAGCACGGCACATGCCTTCAAAATCCGAATTTTTAATAATAGCTTAGCATGTGACGATGGTTTCGCATGATGATATGATTTCATTCGTAAGAGTCGGTAGGAACATTTTTAATTAAGAAGGTCGTACAAGATTAGTTTACGGAAGTTCTCTGAATTCCAGCTGTTTCCGATATCATCCGAAACATTTTTGAAAACTATTCAAAAACATTGACGTGATAGAAATAAGTCAGGCAAACGAAAAAAATATCCGCCCAAATGTGTTTTTATTCAATCGGAGTACATCTCAGTACCGTGATTGCAAATTTTATCGGGCAATAATTCTTACTCAAGAAATATCTCCCATGAATTGATCAGTGAGCCGTTCCTAGTTTCATTGATCGTAAAGTAACTGTGCGAAGGAAGAATTTTTTATTTCGTACATCTCGAATGATTGATCTCATTTCATTAATTTTCCAGAGAGTAAATAGATATAGATTTATTTATAAAAGATACCATCCTACTGCATTCTCATCCTACGATATTTTGACATTCAGCTTCCAAGTAGAGTTTCCAAAGAACGTAATTTTCGAAAATACATGTATAGCTGTGAGATGCATGAATATTATAATTCTAAGCTATAATTTTAGTTTCCTCGAAGGGGAGTTTGATAACCAGCTGAAAAAAATTCAGACGGATTTTTTCCATACGTCTAATCTCTATTTATTTATGTATTAATTTGAGAAAACTGCTTCTTTTTCATTTTAGTTGTTTAGAAAAAGACGCATCAAAGTGGTTTGAATTCACAACGACTGGCTGATTTGGAATCTCTCATAAACTGATCATATGAAGTGCCAGATTTATTTGACGCTTTTCCCAAGCGTATCGCTACGACCGTAAGTCTCTCTCTTTCTTCCCTTCCTATATTGCGCCTCGATGAAGATATTCGCTCAAATCTTTAGCTTTTAAGACTCCCTTGGACATCATTATTGTTTCCTACTTCATTCAGTAACGTCCGCATCACAAGTCATCCTTCCGTGCGCTCTTAATTGTGCGCCATAATTCGAGCGAGGAAAGAGAAACCGACTACAAAGGCGAAAATTGCCCTGAAACAAAGCTTCGACCCTAACCGTTTACTCGACGGCCATCTTTACAGGCGAATAACGCTCGAGCTTAGCATCTCTCCTCGTTTACACAGAGCGAAAACCCGGAATTCCTTCCCCACAATTTCTCCCTCTTCCCCCCAAAAACTCTCGATGCAATACCCGCGCCACCATGGAGTATGCGCAGACGTCGAGAACTAATTTCTCGACCCTTGCGGTAGCACATCTCCGCTCCAACGGAAAGGACGGACAGGATTTCGGAATGATAGAAGCGTCCAGTAGAAACCCATCATCACCGTGAAGCAATTGCGTCCAAAAGAGAGACAATCTTGTCCCGAATCCCTCGAGCGTGCTCTATCGCATTTTCTATCGACCGTTCCGCTGATTCACGGGGATTTGATGATGGATCGCCGGCGCGCTGGTCACCGTGGCGAATCCGCGGATGTATTTTTTGGGGTTGCCCTCTTTTTTGGAAGCGTTGACCAAGCGGCTGATGGATTCAGCGGGCAGGCGATTCGACTCTTGGAGCGAAAGGGACATCTGCTCGGCTCTTGCGCGTTACTTTTCCACTCGATAGGAATCGTAGAATTCTCATGAAGACTCCAATTAATTCCGAAATAAAAGTTGTTTAACTCGACGATTATCACCTTACATTTAACATCTTAGGTTTCTAACATGCAGAAAATCACCGTAGACTCCAGTAAAAGATGAATTTTTAAGAATATTAATTAATCAATTCCATGGTAAGTTCATGCTTTACGGGAAAATGTCTTTAGGGATTAGGAAGTTTGCTAACTTCCTTTGTTTGTTTCAGAAGAGATTAAAAGCATCTCAAACCCTCACTTATATTCCGTCTGTTTCCGCGTCCGTATCTTATTACTCTAAATTACGATCCGCTGCACACAAAATCTTGTAAGGTATAATTTAATTTTTCTCTTCTCCGAGTCTATTAAATTCTTGGAATATCTGTTCTCGACTTTCTGTCAAGAAGTTTTCTTTACTATTTCATGAAGAATAAAAGTCATAAATTGTCTAAAGGTGTGCACACTTTAAATCAGTTTCCGCATGAATTAATTTTTGCATCAGCTATTCTTAATCCAGAATTCCTTTTGTCATCCTCATTCTATGGACCCACAATTGCCGCTTAATCATAACAATGCAATTTCATAAACAGCTTTATTTACTGTTTACTTTCGAATTCCTCAAGTATAGTCGATAGTGAAGTAGGAACGGTGTAACCATTAACGTATTATGGATCATGTTACGAATATCCCGAATTAAGTTATGTAATGTTGTAAATTTATGAATGCCACGCTGGGATACAGTAATAAATGTATCAAACGAGGATCCGTATTTGTATTCATAACCCTCTGATTCTAATTCGTAAGGATGCTGATAACTCTTTAGGAAAACCAAACAGAGAACGCAATAGAACTTAGGCCAATTTACGACCACAACGATACTCGAGGAACTGGCTTCACGTATCTCACTGTTATCAATCTCGAGCGCATATCTTCCCTACTTAATTCCACCCCCATCGCGACTGGCATTTCTTCATCTCTTCTCCCCATCGATATCCATATTTTCTACTTCCCCCGCACCCCCTGTCCTTCCTAATGAATTCAATCGCCCCCTCTCGGCAACCATCTCATTTTCCTTCCGCTTCCATCTCTCTCTTTACTTCCGTTCCTATCTCCTTTCCCTTTTTCCTTTCCTCCGGTGTTGTTCCAAGGGGAGGAATGGTCCTTCCCACCTTCGTTTCCCACCGCCGGAAAATGCAAATCCAGAGCGCATGCGCGATCGCGTCTCTTTTCGCGTGTCGGTTCGACCCCTATCCGCCAGAGGGTGCGCGGGATAGGGAGGTAAGAACCTTCACGAAGGCCGATTCTTCGAGCCGGAAAAAATTTTTCCAGACCCGCAAAAACTGCTACTCACTCAGAAAAACCTCTCTCCCCATGGATGCAACATCGGCGCTGCGTAACGAATTCATCTCCATTGCGGCAACAAAGAACGGGGCGCGCGTTTTTGCGGGATCGTGGAAACTGGGGGAAGGTCGGGAGAGAAAAGAGACTGCAGCGAGGCGTAGACGAGGGGGTGAAAAATTTGAATGACGCGCGGGTCATTATTCCTCCAGGCATACAAATCATCTGCACGGATGGACTGCAGCAGCCTTAATCCGCCACTGTTCCGAGCGTTCTTTACCGCATCTCCGGAGTTGAAATTCTCATTTCAAGACTTAAAATCTTCTATCCGGTTTAAATTCTCATTTCAATACTTAAATTTCCTATAATTCATAAATTAGGAATGTTCTCTAAGAATCAATTATTAACCATTATCTTTCTTCGGTGCAATTCTTTTGCTCAGCATATCTCAACTGCAAAGTTTCATGTCTCATGATATGAACTGACTGATGAAAATCAGACTTTTAGTCACTTCAACTGAATTTTTGACAGAAATCGCCCGCCAACTTCCGCAACACCGCAGAGGTAATATTCAATATTCGTAATCTCCCACATTGTGTCTGTATACTTTAAACCCGTCGAACCAACAAAGCTCGGTGAAAACTGTTTATTTTCAGTGATAAGTCTTTCCACGAAATCAAGCGTCAAGCATAACTCTCATTTTTTAAATTATACTTGGTTACGAGTAAGAACACTTTAGGATGGATTTCCGATAGGTATCGCTTCAAGTAATTCTTGTTAGCCTCCTCATGAGTTTTGGGAAAAATAAACCTACCAAAAGTCTATCGAAACGCTTCATGGAACAGCATCAGCAGTATCAAATATTATCAAAAAAAACAGTGAAACAAATCTATCATGCCGCAGATAAAATTAATCTTTCATAAACCTAGGTTGCTTTGATAGCTTTGTACCACAGAGGTTTTGAACTCGAGATCGAATCCCTGTTACAGAATTTTGGTATTCCTTCGCTACTGAGATATTTTCGTAATAAAATTTGTCAAAAAAGACAATTACTGTAACAATGACGACCATATCGTACCTATCTTGGCATTTTATTCTGCGTATATATATTTTTTTAATGTCTCAAGATAAGCGATTTTATTCCGTTACACGATCATGAATTTTTGAAATTCCGATACGAAATTTTCCTAAAATCTTTCGGCACCAAGGTCTATCTCAACAAAATTGCGTACAAATAATAGGAAATAATAGAATATTACTTGAAATAAAGAAGAAAGCCAGTCACCTTAATACTTCACATTGCTCTATAACGAATGTTTGAAGAGGTATATAAATGTATGGTTGTATAAATTTTCGTTATCTCGCCGAAAAAGAGGCCCCGAACGTATGCATTGGAGAAGGGCAGGACCGGTGTGGTGCACGGGGAAGAGGTAGGGACATTTAGGTGGAGATGAGGGCGGAATGAAGGGGCGGAGGGAGGCAAAAAGGGTATTATCGCAGGTCAGCAGGTGTTGACACCACAGGAATAAAACGCATACGGGATTTTTCCCCGCCTTCTGTTTCCCTTCCTGAATCGGTTAGGAAAGAGGTATTAAAGATCCGCGTAGGGGGCTAGAGAACACTATGCGCGCAAGAACGTGCTTTATTCAGGGGAGAGTAAAAGAAGCAACCGAAGCACAGTTTTTTGCGAGAGCGTAAGATCGTTATTTAAAAGAGAGAAGAACGTGACGAAAAATGTGTTTTGAATAGCTCAAATGTGCGGGTTGGCGTAAAGCTACCCCCAAGCTTTAAGTCAAAATTTTAATTATTAATTCATTCGGATATGAAAAAATCCAGAAGTTACCGTGTAATTGGAGAACTTGATAAATAATTCGGAGAGTGTGTGTGTATATATATAAGCCCTTCACGTTTTACAAATTAATAAAATTCGCAAATTAATGTCATTTATCGTCATGAAATTACTACGTCCCGTGTTAACTGATAAAAAGTATAATGGTTTTCGTTCCATTTACATCGCTTATGCAAAAATATGATAAGTTTTAATCGATGGTAATGACATTTCTCAACCATTCTTTTCGAAAATTCATTTGCGTTTGAAATAATCATTGATTATTTGTAATCTTATATTATAGTAAGTAATCCGAAAGGAAGTAATGAGGCCCAACTTATTTCTTTTGTAACGAAAAAAGTTCCTTTTCTGTAATTTTTTATTGCATAAACATTTAGCGAAAGAAAAAAAGCATCTTTATCATAAAGGGGTTCTTTTGATATGTGTTTCCTAATCCCTATTAGGGGATTTCCTATTACCCTAATCTTTTTATTTATCTTCATCTTGTACTATACCCTTTTACTAACCTAAAAACAAATAATACGCAATACTCCATATCCCAGCTGTATCTCTTCCCTGATTTATTTTTATTCTCTAAACACTATTGCTCTTTCCATTCGATACCGATGGAAAAACTGCATAAACTATATCATTGACGCTATTCCACAATATTTAGAATCTTTATCGATTCATGAAGCATCTTCATATTGAGATCATACAATTCAATGTGACTGTACTCCGGAATATCAACAAATAGCATCTAATAATTTTTTTATATAATTCCTTTTTATTTCGGAGAATGCCTTTCTACGCCTCATAAGAATTTCCAAAGCTATTCCTGATTTTCGATGCATGCAGAAACACCTCTTTCGGTAAACCCAAAAAAAACACAAAAAATTACGAATCGAAAATAAAATCCCAACGCGACCATAACGTCCACGTGACCGCTCTCCATCTCCGTTTCACAGAGCATTTATTTTCCTTCACAACATGTTCCAGCGCAAAAGAAGAAATGGGGCTAAAGGGGGTGGATGTAAACCTCCACCTCATATATAGGTTAGAGAAGGAGAAAGGGAAGAAAAATAGAGGGATGAAAGAGGTGCTCGTAAAAACAGCATTGATGGATCAGTCATCTCATTCCATTCAAAATGGCGATGGCGCTTCCATCGGGCCCGGAAGCTCCGTTTATGGTCGAAGGAGACAGAAGGAGCCTTGCCACTTTATTGTTTTATAGGGCACCCCTCTCTCCCACTTCCTAACTCACGGCAGAGTATGGCCCTCCTTGCTTTTCCCCATGATGTTTACGAGTGTCGCCCACGCTATTACCACGAAACCAACTCACCTCTCCTTCGCCTTCTTCCATTCTCTTCTCCTTCCTCCATTTTGTCGCTTTACGCGTTTTTTCTGTCTTTTTTACGACCGCCACGCCACCATTCTCCGACCTCAACCAGCGCGGTCACACTGAACACCAAATCGGTGGGACACACCAAATTATCCCTTCGGGAAGAGAGACGATTTACCTCTCTCATTTCCCTCTCTATATATATTTCCCCATCCCCTCATTGGCATTCCTCCTTATCAACTCCGTCTCTCTATTTTTTCATCTACCTTTCTCGAAGTCGTTGATGGGGAAATTCCGCTTTTATCGCGGCGAATGTGATGGTATTCCGCGATCTTTCTCTCGTCTCGCTGAAGAAAGTTCGTAGAACATAGTAATAAAACGGAGCTATAAATAATGATAAAATAGCATTCTTAAATAAATAAAGGCTTGGAATGTTTCTCTCCAAAACTTTAATTGGCATCTTAGACAAAAAATATTATTATTTTTCATTGATATTCGTCGTGGGCAAAAAGTTGAAATTTTCGTAATTTTTATTTCAATGCTCGAATCCGGAAAAATCTAACGCAATTGCAATGTCTTCCGAAAATGCTGTTTTCTACTCAATCCGAAGGTTTTCAAGTAAAATTGCAATTGAATAATATTATTCTATCTGAAAGATAATCCAATAAACTCCGAGCACCTACTCATATTTCGCAAAAAATTTTGGTATTAAGATTTAACTTTAAATATTACCTGGAACGGATTGGATTTATCTAAAAATTTTTTCTCTTTCTTCCCTTCCTATATTGCGCCTCGATGAAGATATTCGCTCAAATCTTTAGCTTTTAAGACTCCCTTGGACATCATTATTGTTTCCTACTTCATTCAGTAACGTCCGCATCACAAGTCATCCTTCCGTGCGCTCTTAATTGTGCGCCATAATTCGAGCGAGGAAAGAGAAACCGACTACAAAGGCGAAAATTGNCGATATCATAAGAAATTAAATTTAGAAATATTTGTTTGAATGCAAATATTATTTAAAATATCCACAAGAATGAACGAGGGAAAACATTGCTAAAAACCAACCCGAATATATTGTCAGGAAAACAAACATCCTGTGGCATATTTCACTTTCGGATAAAACCCAACGATCTCCACCGGATTTTACTACGAAAGTTATGAATTCCCCTACCATCTACGCAAAAAGTGAAATATCAAGCAGTTTCCGTAACCGTTACACTTTCCCGACAATATGAAACCCATGAATAACGTTGAAAATTTCGATCCTCGTCCTCCTCGACACAAAGAATTCCTGCGGCTTTGTCGATCGCTGATTTTTTTACTCATCGCTCAGTCTCTATCTATATCCGTGTTTTCAAGAACTGACACAAGAATCAAAAGAACCAATTCATGCAATCTCGGAAAAATTTTAACGAAGGAAATACCTCGGGGTTCCCATTCAAACTATTTCATTTCCCTGTCGAGAAAATTTCGCCAACTTCTCCCCTATTATATATTCATCTGAGAATCAATATTCGCAAAGTCCTACGAGGAAGAGGGGGACATTTTTTCGTGCATTCACGGCATTTACGCGAAGACTTTTGACAGGGCATCTTGGAGTACCTGGGGTGGGATAAAAACTTGACGGAGGTGCTAACAAAGTGACAGCAGGATTATTATTGACTCTCCTAGTTGCTCCCTCTTTCCCACCCGCAGGCTACGTAAAAAAAACTAAGTCTTCACTTCCTGAACTGTAGCGATCACAACTTTTCGGAAGGCATTGGTTGGGAAAGCGAGGATGCGACCCGGAAACGACCTTTCTCCCAGCGATTGACGTGTCGCAGTTAACTTCCGAGAGCTTTTTTGAATACCCATATGTATACATGGATGCGTGTCTAAGAGCGATAAAGGAGTTGCCATTCTGTTATTTTTTTCCAATGTCGAATAGTGATTCGAAAATATTTTCCGTTTACGTCCTTCACCGTTCGGTTGGCTCTTTCCGCTTTCTTTATTTCGCTTTCTTCCGCTTGTCAAGCGATCCGTCCCCTCTATTCCATATTTTTGGAATTATTGAAAAAAGAGGGTACTATTTGCCTTCTTTCAACAAGCAAAACCTTTAATAATCTTATTTGCATAAGAAATCGCAATTCTGGTCCAATAAAAATATTAATACATTCCGTCAAACAAAGAGCTGCATAGATGTGCCAGCATTTCTTAAAATGGAAATAAATCAAACATTCGCCTGTAGTTTTGATTTTCTTCATTGAAAATTGAATTTCATCTATAAAACATTCAGTGGAGAATGATTACGAGAAGGTGTCGAGTATTCTCTTATTAGAGTAATAACGCCGATTTAAGTCAATTATTGGGCAAACTTTGGTTCCTAAAATTCACTTAGATCTTAAAAAATCAATCTGTCGGGTTGAATTTTCACCGCAAAAGGTGGAGAAAATCAATGGCGACTCTACTCCACTCTTTGCGTTATTTACCAAGTTAACAGAAAAAATTTCATAGTTTTGATAATGGATGCTGTGTATTGTGTTCACGTGACACCTGATGAATATTTTGCTGAGGGGTGAATTAATATTGAAGAACATAAGTATACAATAATAACATGCATAGTTTATTTATTTATTCTTCCAGTCAAGTTTTTAACCTACACTCACGTCCTGATAGTCTTAAAAAATTATTTAGTATACTTTAGCAATAAATATTCAAAATATTTCAGGTATTATACTTTACGAAGAATTAGAAAGAATACTTACGGTATAATACCTGAAATATTTTGAATCTTGAAATTTTTTTAATTGATTACCTAGACCTTAAGTAGAATTTTCAAAGCAAACCCTTTACCAAGGCCAAAGACCGGGGATGACATTCTTCATTAAAAACTCTGATTCAATCATTCTTTATATTTATGCGATATTTTACAAAAATCGCAATATACAGCGTTCATTATCAAAACTATGATTTTTTTCTGTTAACTTGGAAAAAAAATCGCAAGAGGTGGAGTTGATTTTGATTCCTCCACCTTTTGCGATGAAAATTCAACCCGACAGATTGATTGTTTAAAGAATTATGTGACTACTATCGCAACTATAATTTTTATGGTCGTTCCTTGATAATCTTCAGTTACTAAATGCATGGAAACTGCGGCATGAGAAATAGCGTTATTCCAAAATAAAGGATGCATTATTCCACTCTCATCCTGCCGCAGTCTGTCTTCTGGATAACATTCCTTTAAAAACACCATTACAGAGTTTCATTTGCTGACGTCATCTGGAAAACGATTCCAATTCGAATAACCAACCGATATAGTCATTGCCACCCCTCCCATGCACTGTGTCGACAATGACTTCCTCCTCTTCTGAATTTTCCTATGCATATGTCTAAATGTCAACTTCGCACCAATTCCTTCCAAAGAATCGACAATATTATGTTCCCGTCAGTCAATCAAGCGGCGTCGGGGGGGAGCCTTTCCTCCATCACAGTATCCCCATTTCTTTCTCTTTGCTACATTTCCCTTTCCTTTCTCTGCCCTACTCTCACCACCTCTCTCCGGGGGTAATCCTCGCCTCCCTTGTATCTGCGACTTTTCCACGTCTCTTTTCAAGCAGGATCGACCTGAGTTACGTAGGTGAAACAGCAAAATAGTGTTTCATCAACAGGTCCTATAAAAATCTACCCCAACTTAACTATGGACTTAAGTTGGGAAAAGATGTATCATAGACCATAGCGCTTTTTTTCAGACAGAGTTTGGAAATAATGTATCTTTATTTGAAAATAAAACAGACTTAATGAACACGTTTCGGTTTCCGGTTGTAAAATTTACGTAAGATGTCTCAAATCTGATCCAATGAATATAACACGACATTCCATCAAAGAAGAGACCCTATAGATAAAGGTGTCCATAAGATTAACTCTGTATTGATGAAAATTAATCAAATATTCTCCTATTTTTTACAATTCCGTTCCGTCAGTTATGCTTCCCTTTTCCAGATCTCTTTTTACGCGCGATTGGCTAGAGTTACGTGGATGACTCAAGCAAAAAAATCTTTCACCAAAAGTTCCCATAAAAATCGCCTTGACCTTAACTACGGAGATGAAAATCTTATAGACAAGTGCTTCCCGTCAGATAGAACATGGGAGTAATTTCATCGTCTTTTTATGAAAATAAAACTGACTTAAGGAATACCTTATGTAAAGTAGTTAGGTAGAACATTTTAAGTTTGGTAACCCAGTTAAGGTATGGAATAACTTAGAAAGAAGCTAAGTCGTACTCTTTAAGTTATTTCACGCGTATTTTTGATTTTTTTAGATTATTTCTCCTTTATTCTACTTTCATTTTAAGAGACTACGGAAAACAGCGCTCACTTACTTTGCGCCCGTTTAATATCTGTCACATAAAATCAAAAGATTAAGTAGCGCCCAATGAGCTCACCCTTCCTTCATACACCACTTCCCTAATACGCTTCTGCTTTCCCCGCTTTTTGCGATAATATCTGCCATTTCTTCGCATGAAAATATGGTTGCGAGATATCCTGAGTTAGTTTTACCAGGAAAAATTGGACCAGAATATACAGCTCAGATTTCTTCACTTAAATACCTCTACACCTTGATAACTTTTTACCGAATCTCTTCTTCCTATCATAGAGTTTACTTTGTAATTATTTCCGAAATATCAATGGAATATCAGTAAACTAACTTCCTCTAATTCTATGAACCCAGAGTGAACCAAGTCGAGCGAAAGTTAAAATGAAGGCATTTTACGTATTTTCTCTGGTATGTATGATATATTACTCTTTTTAAGACTTTAAGGTGAACAAAGGACAATAATTTACATTTTATTGATATTTTCAGTTATAAGCGAAATCGAGCCCTTTCCAAAGCAAACAGAAAAGTAAATGATCTACGGAATTTTGCTGCGCTTTGTCAATTTCAATGCGCAAACCGGCTTACAAAAAGCATTTGAGAACTATCCTTTTTCCTGCACCGTAAGTATCTTTTGGGCTGTGTTTAAGATCTTCTGAACTTCTTCAATTTTATTCAACGAGTCATTTCTGTCCCATTTGGTACTAGCTCTCCAAAGACATTATTCTATTATTATTTTCCTGCATTATTTTTATTAAATTAAAATTATTTTTTCTATTTTTATTTATTTGATTCTAAGTCATTAATTTTATTCTATTTTTATTATTCTTATTTGTATTATTTTCATTCCAATATTATCATTTTCTTTGAATTATTATTCTTTAATTAGGATCATATAACTATTATTTTTCTATAAATGTCATTCTATCACTACACTGATTTCGTAACCCAGACGTTGCATCTCTTATATCAATGGTTTAATCTTCGGGGTGCGTATAAAAATCTTGTTTGAGAACATTGTTATTTTTTCGTTTCAAATGTATACCACCGAGTGTATTGTGCGTCCGCTGGTGTGTATACTTTTGTCCTCTTTTATCATTCAGGTATTAATGCTCTGGCTAAATATAAGTCCACGTGTCTTTTTTCTCTTTAGTAATCTTTGATACTTCACCCTTCTAATACGACATTTTGAATGGGGTAAGGGTACTGCTCCCGTTTGAGATATTATCCAGCATCCTAAGCTCCAATCTTTTCAGGGGAAAACGACAAAAATGGGAAAAAAGGCGTTTCCGATTCAACTCCGAGTTTCGGAAATTCGGAATCTGAACCGAGCAATTGTCCCTCTCTCCGACTCGTGTATCTCTCTCGAGCCATCTGGCTCTCAAACCTCCCCAATGCTCTTCGCGACCCGTAAAAGAGCCGACCCAACTCGTTTAATGTCCCCATGCAATCCTATAGGGGACACTCGAGGAAAATTCGACGTTTTTCTCGATTTCGGCAATAACGTCCATTCTCAAGCGCATGATCTGAAATTCTTAAATCGAAAAACGGAAAATTTTCTTAAACGCTTTTTTGGTCAAACGGGAATTAATTTCGTGGGTGACTCGGTCGTAAATCTCTCGGAAAGCAACCTTGTAAAAAAACAACAAAAAAGCGATTTTGTAACCAAATTCAAATTAACATTCTTTTAAACGAAGTAATTATATTAGCATAACGAAGTAACTTATCAGGTTAAATATTAGCTTTAGAAAACTGAACTATATTTCATGACGTGTTTTTCATATTTAAAGAATAACTCACTCTGAATTAGTTTTAGCAAAACATCCGTATATTGAATGCTTCAATTAATATTTTACCTTTCTCAAGAAGCATGTTTCAAGAAAGTAAAAATAGAAAATTTTGAATGTCACTCACGTGGTGAGCTGCTGTGAAATTAAACTTCATATCAGCTCATATCAGTTGCAGCAGTCTCCAGCAGTGGGAATCCCCACTTTCTCACAATTCTTCCATTTTAAAACGTCCATCGCTATATTTACTCCTCCCTTTGAAGTAGCATTGCATGTAAAATTAATAGAATCACCATCAATTTCAGCGTCATATCCTGGCGAAGGAAAGATGGAGGCCATCTTCCACTGCAATGATTGAAAATGACATAGCTTCATTTTTCCCTTTATTATTTAAAAATGTTTAAGAGGGCTAAGATAAAGTTTCTTTCCACTCTAAGTTCGAAGGAAGTGGGCCATTTAGGATTTTATTCAACAGAATATGAATTATTGAGAGCATTATGTGGCAATAAAACATCAATATTTTTAGATGACTCCAAAATGTTAAATTATCGTTCAACAAAGAACCTTAATGAGGAAATTTATTATCGTCTCGTTGAACTCACTATTATGGTTTTACATTCACAATGCGTTTGTCTATATACGATAGTCATACGACTTGTATTTCACTGCTGACGAATGCTTTATCCGGTTAGAGCTGTATTGCTTGGAAAATATGCACCTATGTTAGACGGGAAATGAATATTAGACGATTTTGTAAATAGGCTGAAGTCTACGCAGTGGAATTAAAAGAATATTTGAGGGATATTCCATCCTCTGTATGTCCCATTAATATTAATCAGTCGTTCGGGATATCGCAAATGTATTCTACCCACTCGCATAAGTTTGTTTAAGTTGCTTATCCTCACTTCGTGGTTATTTTCTAATTCACCTTATAATTTGCGAACCTAACGTCTCTTCCGTCTTTCGCGGAAACATAAGGCCGGTTCCTGGCAAGGGCTATTAATCTCACATATGTCAGCTGGTTGCAGGCATCGTGCGTTGCACGGATGTTACGTGAAGCGAATTATTTTCGTAGCAAAATATGGTCATCTTGATCTCTTATTCTGCGTTAATTTGTAACTTAATAAATTAAGTTAAATCTTTGATAGCGTCGTTTTCAAATTCCATTTTTTCTATACAATCTATGACTGTTTTGAGTAACCAGTTGTTTAATTTAATGGAGAAGATTCTGGAGATATTTTCTGTTTCCCGTATAGCGTAGGAATGTTCAAATAATAGTCAGCTTTTAGTTACAACCCTCAAAAGTCAACTATTAACTCTTTTGTTAGTGTACCCTATCTTTTCTGCAGCTCAATCACAGCAGCTCGTTTCGCTGATTTCGTTTCCAAATTCACCGTAATTTTAAATCCATCCAAGAAAACCATATCTGTTATGTGAGACTTACAGTCGGGTCTGCAGCCTGTCGCATGGTGTGGAAGAGTACCTTCAGCGAAAACGTTTACCCAGACGCCCGCCTCTCATGAATCCGTCAATTTCACGCACGCGACAGAGGTAAAGGGAAGGCTTGAGCGCCCATTCGTGGACGTAATAGCAACAGTCTAAATCCTTCCGCATGGATCATAGGGGGGCGGGGGTAAGTGGATTCGAGCGGTGCTTTCGGAGTGAGAGAAAGGCTGGGATAGAGAGAGAGTATGGAGAAAGAGAGGGCGGGCTATGAAGAGAACCTCTCAGTCCATTGTGAACTTTCCTCATTCCCTCCCCCGACCAGGTGCCTAGCCATTACCATCATCCACCCCTGGCGCACACTTCCCTTTGAGTTTTTCACCTCTTACGTTCACCGTCTCCCACCCCTTGGTATCAACGAGGAGCCACTACCACCACCGGTCTGCGGGCCACACAATTTTTTTCCTCCGGCCCATTTTTGGGGAAACGGGGAAATTTCGAAAGGAGAGAGAAAGATGGCGAGCGAGAGATAGCTGTCGCTGAAAAAAAGACAATCCCCTTTCGCGATGGCTGTTCTCCGAGCGCACCCTTTTCCATTGTTGCAGTCCCGCTCTCAAAGGCTTGTTCCCGAGAGATATCAACAATCGTCGCTCGCGCTCGAAACCTAATTTTTAAAATCTTTCGAATTATTTTGACAAGTTGCAAAACAGAAAATTCTCACGAGAGAGCAAGTCTTGCTTTCCAACGCTGAGTTTAAGGATGCTACCCCTCATACGTGAACATTTCTTTAGGAAAAACGGGAAATTTTTCGCAGTCATAAATAAAGCTTTCGCAATCCCCGTTAACTAATATATTTACCCATTCATGACTTTCCGCTATCAGCCACATTATTGACTAGAATATGAATTTGTAATATAAATTACTAGTAGATAAGAATCTATTAAGGATATCTATTCAGACAAGAATCCTATTCATTTTGCCAATAGAAGAGAAACACAAATAAATGCCAATTTTGCTGTATCATGATCCGGATGTCACTTTTAATCTATCGCCATTGCATCTATTTTGAAATAACTGATGAAACAAATTTATTATACCCAAAATAAATTGAAATACAATAAATTAAAATGTTTAAGTCCATCGAATTCAACAATTCAATTCAGAAAACGAAATCAACAACTTCGTCAACATCCTGCTCTTAATTACCCATGCTCATGAGGCTTTTCCTGATTCTTTGTTTGATTAAGGATATGCAAATTTACCATCCTAGCACGATGGTATCTTACATCATAATCAGATGCGACTCAGTATGGCATGTCAAGGATCTTTAAACTCATTACGCAGCTCTTTCGAAAATTTTGCAAAAAATGCCGCGTCACACATTGAACGTTTCTGGGGGTGGGATTTATCGCGTCACCCTTACACTTATCCCTCTATTTTTCTCTCTTTATCCTTCAAATGCCTTTCATCTTCCCATCCTTCTCTATCTCGGTCTTTCTTTTCCCGTCTGTTTTGCCTCATTCCTCCTTCACTTTCTTTTGCCCCCATCCTTTGCCTCTTTCTGACAGCGGTTTGACGAAGAGTAAAAGGGGAAGCATTTTTCCACCCGGAGTAGGCTATCGCTGGATGGTGAGGGAACTGGGAGGCAGAAACGAAGAGAAAAGACGTTTTAGAGGAGAAAGTCGGTGAGCAAAGATTTTCTGTTCCGTGCGTATGAGAGGAAGACTTCCTCTCTCCTTCCCCTCTACGTCTATGCTATAACGAATGCTAATGTCATTTTTTAGGGCTCCTAGAGAAGTAAACTCTGCATAGGTAGTAAAAATGACAGTAGTGTCACCCGAGTTCTCTTAACGTCGTCACAGTTAACTGGACGTAAGTATGAACGAAATCGACAAGTCGAGCTGATAAATTGCAGTAATTGCCAGGAGTTGGTTATAACAGCAATTTAATAAATATAAAGTAATCTTATAACGTATTTTAGATGCTGAGTCAGCTGCGCTTGGATATTCAATGATGCTACCCTAAGATGAGTGTACAACATACTATCTCAAAATCAATTTACTAAAAATGTATTTTAGTAGCTGAATTTATCGTAGAAAATTACATTTTATAGTAATAGATTCAGCTGTTAAACCAAAGGCATCATCAGGAACTGGGATCAATATCGTATTTGAACTAGCCTATCAAAGCATCAAAAATGTCAATCATAATTTTAATCATTTCTCAACAGGCTGCTTCCTTTCGCAAAGGATCAAGTTCTTCAACTAATAGAATATACCAATGCTTTAACAGTCAAGGACCTTTTTGGCACAATAATTTGTTATCATAACCTGTATCTTATTTTGAAATTAATGCAAACAAATGTCATTTAAATAGATGATAAAAAATAATTCACTGTACAAACTCAGGTCTGACATTAAGACATCATAATATATTGATGATAGAATTGAATAACACTATAAGAAATGCTACAATGATACCTAATGATGAATAATGATGATGATACAATTAAAAAATATATAAAACTACCATTCAAAAATACAATTTCACGCAAACTGTTGTCAATGAAGGTCAGAGATATTAAAATAATAATCGTAACAAAAGGCAATCTTACTTAAAAGATGATTAACAGAATACTTAGAATAGAACACATGATATATGAGAGAGAAATACTAATATCAGCAACACTGTACAATAAAGTATTAACATCACATCTTCTCCTGTTATGAAGCGATTCAAACAATTCATATTAATATAAAATAATCTTTTGTTTTTCTGAAAGATAAAGAATCATTTAAATGGCATAAAGCAAAGTAAAAGTTGAGAAATTTAATAAAACAATAACATTAATAACCATTTACATGTAATATCAATAATTGATTTCAAACATAAAATCATAATTATAAGATAGGTGTAAAAGCCACGAAAAGTTGCTACATTTAAAATGCATTGGGGACAATTACATATGAGCAATCAAATGAAAAATGGTAAAGCTTAGAATGTAAACTTTCTTTCTTGGAAAGAACTGATGCATCAAACACTTTTGAAAAATTTCTTGATTTAAACCTTTAGTTCCAAATCTGCAGGCATAGATAACAAGGGAAATAGATCAAAAAATATTTAAATAAAATAAATCATCAAAATTGTAACTTTGTGAAACTCCATACAAGAAAATATGAAGGAATAACGTAAATTTATTGTTAAAACCACATAATAGAGCAAAATTTGAATTCTAGGTAGTTAAAAGAACTTTTACTGCTTCTAAAAAAACATAGTTTTTGAAAATTTCAGTGAATAACTGAACGCTTTATGGAATAGTAAGTTCTTTTATCTTTTATTGAAAAATTTATTTATAATACTACAATAGCTGAGTTTAAATTCAATCTGCATGCCCATCAACAATGAGAATACATGCTCATATCCAAACTTACAAATATTAGTATCAGAGTGTAAACTTGGTCCACAGTTAATGGTTGAACCAAAATAATTATTTTTTCATCATCTTTACTAGTATCTATGATAGAGTACATCAAACTTCTAAAATATTTCTGCCTGTCAAGAATATATGCCAATATTTTTGTCAATGTCACCCATGTAAACCCATCGTGAAAGTTATTTTGTTAATTTTTAACCATTTTACTATGCTAAGTGATCTTGGAAGACAGTGAAAAAAATTTCAATAGGGTAATCAATTTTCATTGGTCATCAATCTCAATGTTAATTCAAACATCTATGTAATTTCGACAGTTACTTTTAACTGTTTGGCATACTATATGTTTGGAATGTTTCTCTTAGAATAATGTGTGGTTGACATCCTTCCCTCCAACATCCTGAATGAAAAAGTGTGAAGAGTCTTAACTCTACTTTATGATTGTTTGAATCACGTGGTTTCATTGTCTGTTTCCATAATGGTTGTGATGATTTATGGCAAAAAAACTATTTGTATGAAGTACACGAAGAAAAATGGTGTATACATAAAAATGGACCTTGTGGATAGGCCAAATTGGTGAAAGTTCCAAATAGAAGAAGTGTACAATTTTGTCATTACATGGCTCTGATTATATACATATATATATTTTAACTGTGGATATGTTGTGACTGAATCAGGGAATTATTGAGGTGTTTTGCTTGGTCCTTACGATAATCATATTGTCATTTTCAAGAAAAATCTGAATAATAAATAAAAAAAAAACTCTGTAAAGTTGCCTGTGTGGAGGTATCACAGGCTTTTATGGGATAAAGTGCATATCAAGAATGTTTTTCAGACTATTATATAGCATAATGGTAGTACATAAAGTGTTCATCAAATTGTGATTATTATTTTCCCTCAGGTTTTGATACTCAGGAAATAAACTTCTTCTCGAATTAATTGGACTGATGTAAATAATGTTTTGTTCTGTATATAATTTGGGCATAGTGATGAAGGTTGTGAGTGAACTTCTCTATAGCTCATGAAAATGTAAATGAGTCTATACCACTTCTGAAATTGAGCATACCAAGTATAATAAGTATATGATTATTTTAATCACAAGAAACAAAATGGTATTTAAGCATTAATTACTCCCATCAAATTTTATTTTCACAAATGTCCAACTATTTGTGTACCCCCTAATGATCAACTTTTTTCCCTCTCATCTTTTACTATGCTAGCTAATAAATAATTTCACTAAAACAAAAAATAGAGAAATGTTTCATAAAACGATTGGAATTATATATCTTGCCTGCATCTTATTATTAGTTGTCTTTTTCTATAATTATGATTAATTAGGATTCAAATTATTCTGTGAATCAATTTCACAGGTTTTTCTCAAGAATAACACCCTTGAAAATAACATTTCTGAACATTTTCTTTTGAAAAATGACTACGTTGTCTTCTATAACATAAAATATGCTGGCAAATAACAATTACAACTTTGTAAACCTATCAATTCACAGAATTTTAAGAAAGCATTTGTATTATTATGCATAGTTGATATTATTATAGACAATTAATTCAACATTATGCCCACATATACTGTAAGAAAGCAACTGGTTGGTTATAAGTTTGACCTTTCATGAATGATTCCAAATGAATACCTCATAATTTTCATAAAATTTAGTAATGTAAAAGAAATCAAGATTATTTTGTGAGACTATGAATAAAGTAAAAGTCCCTCCATCTTATAGATGGTAATTTCTTTAATAAAAGTAATTCAAGATTATAGGTAAAAACTAAGTGAAAATGCTCAATCTCTCAAGATCATGAATAATTACAGGTCTGTTGAACCTTTGTGCCTTGGATTTTAAACCCACTATGTTCATTCGCAACACAGAACAACTACAGTCAAAAAAATTGCTTCTTTTCCACAGGATGACTATGATAGACAATTAGTAAAAGATAGCTGTAAAATTTTTCAAATAAAATTCCCTCCTTTTATGAAACAATGGAAGCATTGAATTTCATGTAACGTTCATTAAAATTTAACATAAAACAGGGTAACTAAGTGACAATTCTTCTATTTCTTTACACTACATAAAAAGAAATATTTAAGTGTGTGACTGTGAGTGATGTATTCCAATAATTGATTGTCACATTGAATTATAAATGGTCAATCCACTTCTTTGGTGATGTAACATTTATGGATAAGCAAAACTGAAAGTTGACAAAAATGTATCTTCATGGAATTTCTTGCCTGTAATATTTAGTTGTATTTAGTGATGTGATTCTATCTCTTTATAAGTGGGATGAGTTCAAACACTCATTGCAATCCAAGCACAATGTGTAAAAATGTGTGTGGAAAATTGTTACTCGTCAATGGTTAATTTTCTAAAAATTTTGTTGAAAAATTCCTGATTCACTTTTGAATGATACCTAATACAAAATAGCAAAACATTTACTTTTTGAAATTCAAGATGATCACAATGTGATACTTGGAAAAATCAGGTGAACAAGAAGAATTCGTGGTGCCAATATCCTGTAGCAACAAATGACTGTAAGAAATTCTTTTATACTGATTTCCTCAAATGAAAAATGTCAGTTCATGTTCAACTATGCCATACTATTTTGAATCATCAATATCTGCATTGAAAATTGTGACCATGGACTTTTGTTGTTAATTTCCTCTGTAATACCATTTGAATATAAACATTCACTGTCAAGGATTTAATGCTTTATTTTCTTTTAAAACAGAATGGAGACTTCTTAATGCTCTCCATCACAATGCACCTAACTATAAGAGAGACTGCCCTAATTTTATTTAACTGTGCTCAATTCAGAAACCTGTAGGAAAATTGTTTTCCAGAACTAATTTTCCTCCATAGATCACCCGTCACCTCAAAAAGTCCCTCAAATACTTCTCCTCTCCTTTTAACCAAATGTCCTATTAGAAGCAGCTGAATTCCCCAACACTGATGATATGAGGAAGAAGCGTTACATATACCCTTTCAAATGAAAAATTATAAATATTTATTTTAATCCTGCAAAAATAAACAGAAAAACTAGTTATCACATATAGAGATTTGATGTTTTCCTGGTGGATAGTTTGTGTAAATTTTTCTCGGGTTAACACCCAGATAAGTTCAGGTGACAATGAAGTCGCCAACGTTTTGATGGCTAACTTAGCCATCTTCTTCAGGGCTGCTGAGGTTATCACATAATTACCAATTATTAGGTAAAAATAGTTAAAACTAAAATATACCAGCAGTTATGAACCTTTTGGACTTCACTGACCATATTATATTTCTGAATCCCAAATACTAATAATATAAAGTTTTTTTTTTTAAAGACACACGGATATATAAAATAATTATACTTTCATTGTTGTAATGAGATTGTTGCCACTTGTCTATCATGCGTTGATGAGACAAAGAGGATTCAGGATATAAGGAAAGGGTTAATGATTATAAAAATTGCAAATAACACCTAAGTTTCTTCACCAACTATCAGTGTTCTGGAAATCACCAGTTGGTATCCACTGATATATACTATGCAAACCAAAGTATCTAGACACCCTATAGAAAATTAAGCACAAGATTTGGCTGCCCTCCATAGGGAACACTGGCAATGAATACGCCATTTGCCAAGCATTATTCTTGATGACTACCTGAACTCTAGAAGGTATGCTTCCAATAAGCTGACAAAAGATACCCAAGGGCTGCTCATTCTCTGTGAATGACCTAAATTATTTCTATTGTTATTATTGGAAAGTTTATTCTGCAGGTATGTACTGGTGGCAGCAGGAACAATTCAGTGTATAAAAAGTATTCATCACAATTTACAACCAATAATAGTGTGTGTATAATAATGAGGGAATACTTGTCATCTGCCTGACATTGCCCTCAAAAGGAGGATAATCTTCCTTGGTAGTAGCCACTAGTACAATAGTAACAATAACAACACTATTTAACACAATTAGGATGTAAATGTAATACATAAAACTCACTAACGGAAAATAATTTTAAATAATAATAAACAATTATCTATCAATTGACATAACCAGAAACTTGCACCCACTTCATCCCTGCAACCCAATATACAGCTCTTTCCCAAACACCTTCAGAATTTCTAATAAAAGAAATAAGTATGATGCTAACAAACACAAAAAAAAAGAAAAAAACCATAGTGAAGTTCAATAGACCTTTTGTCTAATACATAGCCAATATATCTAATATATTCTAGCCAATATACATTCTTCTTTTTGGATCAAGTCTATTATTAATCAATTCGGCAACTTTACCTTAAAGGTAGGCACAAGGAGAAAGTGGCTCAAGAACACTTGCTGTTTAGGCATTCCAGTATGTTGAATGAGTATTTGCCCATGTTGGTCCTCCGAGGAATTCAATTTTATGTATGGTCCTTTCTGCCACATAATGGCTTCATTAATCCATTGCTGAACTTGCCTATACCAGCTTTCCACAGAATCCATTATGTAGACTTCCTAACCTATAAAAATTCCTTCTTTTTTCTAATAAATTCCAGTGTAGTTTTTCAAGCATTTCAGTTACACTCAACTGTTACAAAATTTCCTTGAACATACTGTGCTGCAGTTCTCCTTACCATCTCAATTTATTTGACCTCTCCTGAGGGTTGCAAATCCCATTCCATTGCACCATACTTCAAGATAGGTCTGACCAATGATTTGTGTGCTATTTCTTTGGAGCTTGAGCAACATTCCCTGAATACCCTCACATAATTAAATGTATTGCTTTGAAAGCTTAAATTACTACACTGTAAATTTGCAGTCCCAATTGAAGGTCCTTTGTTTAGGTCACTCTATATATTTGTAGCCATAATATTCTATCAAAATATTCAATACATATTCCCAATTTAAATCTTCATATTCCCAACTAAAATGAATGGACTTTTTCCTGCATTTCTAGGAAATGTCATTTAGTTCAGCCCAATAGGTGATTTCATCTGGTATAATAAGATGTATCAATGTTGGTGTCTCTGGTTTGAAAAGAAAAAGCAAAAGATCCCAGAGATATTTAATGGAATTCAGATCAGGAATCTGTGTTTCCCTGTTATAAGGGGTTTGTCACTGTTATGTGGTTCAGCATCAACCCCTATGACCTTCTCCCATGCTCAATGGTACTCAAGAGGTCAATATATGGAGTCATTCCGCATACATTGGGGTTTAAATGTCCATTAACATTTCCACTTCATTATCAAACTGGAAATGGTGGGCATAGAGATGTTTATAAGGATGGAAATCTCTCATACAGACTTCTTATGGAAGTGGCTCTCAAACATCCTCAGACTAAATCCATGTTGTTGTCTTATCATATACCACACCTCTGAATCATTTAGCTTATTTTAGCCAATTTTTTGCCTTATATTCCTTATTGAAATCAGTACTCTGACATTGATGAAGAAAACATTCCTGTTTTAGCTCATACATATCATTGTGACGGCATTTAACCACACTTCCTAGGTAATCAAATAAAACTATAGCTTTGGATAGCTTTTTACTTAACAGTAAAGTTACAGATAATTTTTCATTGATATTATCATTGCTTTTAATTTTAAATTTTAGTTTTCTTTCGCTATTCTCACTCTGTTTCATCAAACCCTGTTGAAACCAGACTAATATTTTATTTAAAATGCTCAGGACCAAAGCCCTACCCACAATACTCACAAAAACAGTATAGCAGAAAAATTTACTTCATGTAACAACCAGTATTCTTTCCTCTAAATGTCCTCAAGAATCCAGCAGCATCAAAGACATAAAACTTTTAAATTATTTTTACATAAATACAATGTAAACAATATTATAAACAATTTACAAAAATATTTTAGTCAGATTGCTGGTTTCTTTCATAAGAGCTTTCACTCCAACTTAAATTACTGTTTAGAAAACTATAAAAAGAAAGAAAAATGTTTATTATCCTCCACAAAATTAAGAGAATTAATTTTAAATTAATTGAGTAAATACTTCCCTTTAATAATTAATAATCAATTGATTTTCTATTGATTAAAATTTTCACATTTTACTTTTCAATGATATGAAAAAGCTAGTAGGTAAAAGACATTCCCGATTTAGGTATTTAGGGATGTAACTACAACTTGAATTAGAACTTTCATTTAGTTTATTAAGTTGATGCAAAGATAAACAAACATAGAACCTTTATTTTTTCCTATGCACAAGAAACTATGCAGAAGGTCATAAACCATCTACAGGATTTCTGCCATTCATCCAATAAATCATCTATAAGAAAATTTTCCAAAATTAAAATGAAAATTCAAATCTATCATCTTCAGTTTTCTATAGAAATGCTGTAACAATAAAGCAATGCTCAACCAACTGGGCTAAAAATAAGAAATTGTAAGTATACTAACGCCAATATTGGGACAGAACCTCACTGTAAGTTAGCAAGAAGGTAAGTAGAATATAGTACACTTCAAGTCTTGTGGAGATGAAAAATACAGAATATGCAACCTTAAGACTGCCATATCTGTTTTTATTCTCCAATTCTATATAAATTGAAAAATAGCTTTTTCTAATCATGTTAATTTTATAATAGAACAATCATACTGGTACATTCGCATGGCTGATGCAGACGTTTTAGTATTGTTTCAAGATCAAAGCCTTTTTGTGGTACTTATTAATTTCACAGGAAATTTTATGTAGAGCTGCTGACATTGCCCTCAAAAGGAGGATAATCTTCCTTGGTAGTAGCCACTAGTACAATAGTAACAATAACAACACTATTTAACACAATTAGGATGTAAATGTAATACATAAAACTCACTAACGGAAAATAATTTTAAATAATAATAAACAATTATCTATCAATTGACATAACCAGAAACTTGCACCCACTTCATCCCTGCAACCCAATATACAGCTCTTTCCCAAACACCTTCAGAATTTCTAATAAAAGAAATAAGTATGATGCTAACAAACACAAAAACAAAGAAAAAAACCATAGTGAAGTTCAATAGACCTTTTGTCTAATACATAGCCAATATATCTAATATATTCTAGCCAATATACATTCTTCTTTTTGGATCAAGTCTATTATTAATCAATTCGGCAACTTTACCTTAAAGGTAGNAATAAAAATATAGGCACTAAAATTAGTCAATGCGGATAATGATCTACAATAGTTCAAAAGCTTTCCAATCTTTCTCACTGGAACTGTATGGATGATAACCTATTATTAAAGTTATGCAGGGCCATGCAATAATTGTATTAATTCATGGACACTAAAAACTAATTACAAGAATTAAACTTCATTGGGATTGGTTTTTAATATAAAATGCTAAATTTATCACTGGTTTTTCTTTTTATTACAGTTGTACAATAAAACCTTCAAAATGGCTAGCAAATTTGTACCCTATATCTTAATAACGTAATAACATGTTCTTACAAAAATTTCTACAAGAAAATGTGAATGATAGTACTTACCATTGAAATAAATGTACCATGGAAATTATAAAATAAAAATCAGGATATTAAAGATCATAATCAATTTAATGTATAGATAAAAATGGTCATTAATTAAATTAATAAAATTATTATTGTGAAAATATATATCAGTATATCTCTGGCTTAATTCAAAAATTTACTTTGAAAGAAAACTCACCAAATATATTAAAAAACTGATTTTTCCTCAGACTAGGCATAAGAAAATAGTTCTTCAAGATTTCTAGCAACTTCAGCAATTCACTTTGATTACTTTTCCAATGATATCTAGGCTTCAAAAACTTCTAGACATCCATTTTTCTTAGTAAAAAAGGCATACATCAAACATCTATCCCAACCAGAAATGGTAAAATGATAATCATGAATAGCATTCTTCATTCTAGAGAAGTGAAACCAAAGAGAGCAGAACATAGAAGATTTGATCAAAATATTAAACACCATTACTAAAGCAAATTATTTACCATTTTAAACTGAGACATCCATTTAAGTACTGTGACTAAAATATGCTCATCAATAAACCACAATAATGGAGTTATAACTCTTGAGTAACAAAATGTATCATTGTTGTACTCCTTAAATGCAATAAGGTCCTCTAAAATATTATAAATATCAAAACAAAATTTCATTAAATTACATGGATAACAGTAAAATAGATAGTTAACAACATTATTGCAATTATTTTTGTTCTATCTTTAGGGTTTTTAACAAGTCAAAGCATAACCTATGAGAATCCAAAACTAAATCTTCTTTTCCTTTGAGGTCGATTTTACTGAAAGTTCAAAAATGTAATCAAAATTTAATGGTATTTACAAAAGGGGATATTCAGAAACTATCTCACCTTATACAAAAGAAATTAATGAGTAATTCACAATGCAGAGAATCCATAATGTTTGTACAAGTAGTACCATGCTTATAGAACATAGGAGGATGATGACTTATAATATGAAAGTATCAAAATCTTCTGATGTAAGACATGCTTCACTTTGTTCAAAAGAACTCTATCATGGCAGTAGACATTTTAACATTATACCTGTGAAATCATGAAAAATTGCAATCAAAATAATCCAGATCCTAAAATAATCAAATTTTACAGAGTCAATTGACAAAGAGATGTTAGTGAAATGTTTATCCACCAGAGTTCTTTAAAATAGGACAGTATCACATTATTTCAGGTGTGGCCATAGGAGGGACGAATAGTTAGTTTTCCTTGAATGTAGAAAAGATACAGCCAAATCACATCAATAAATTTAATCAGAAACTAATTCTCATGAGTCTGAATTCTGCTGCTGAACATTTTCTTTTAGAGATGACAAGTATTCAGCATATTTCTTCTCTTGTGCCTGCTGCAACTTTTGCAGCTTCTTCATCTGCCCTTTGCTTAACTCATTCCCAGCAGCATCATGGGTAGGGATTCCCTGAAAGTAAATTTACAATCAAATGTTAGAGACATATACTCACCCAGAGGAGCAGTAAACTATAGTAACATTGAGCATGAGATCTTTAATTCAGAAATGCTTAATAATTTGTCATAACATGTAAGTGCTAAAATAATTTTTAAACTATAGAATGATCTGTAAATCATGAAGAAAATACTGCTTCGTCAGACTAATAAAACATCAGATTATGTAAATGATACTAGCAAAAATAGCACAAGCAAGAAAATGAAAGAAAAAATTAAAATCATAATTTTCAGTATTAATATTTTGATAATACATTAAAGAGGTAAAAAGTTCATAGGGAAAAATCTTAGATTATTAAACAGAGAACACTTAAAAATACGATTTTAATAACATAAAGTAAAGTACTCACTTTCTCATCAAACTTAGAATACAAATCTTTCTGAGAGATAAACATTTCTGATGGTTTTATTTTCTTTTGAGCATCTTTTTGTGCCTGTATCAAAGCTTGTTCAGCCTTTTTCCTCTCCTTTTCAGCATTGCGTTCTTTCTCAACTGCTTTCTTTGCTTCACGTTCTCTTTGTAATGTTTCCTTGTCAACCAGCTTCACAACTGCTCCACGACCTTGGAGGAATGATAAAAGGTTAAAATTTCATACATTTTGGTTCATTTTTAAGTATACGTACTTGTTAGAGGTTCCTTCAGTTCTTAAGTAAGAGGCTAAGTGTCACACAATAGTGTAGCACAATATATATGCAGCATATATTTCAACTTTATATTATCAAAGACCAAAGTACACAAGGATCCAAACTCTTCTTTATTTTATTCCTTAAGGGTAAATACGATGAAAAAATCTTTTGTAAAATATTATTATAAGAAAATTAAAAGTTCCTTGATTTGAACCAGAAACATCCTATGTGAATTATAATAATGAATGCTTTGATCTTGTAAAATATCATGTGATATACTACTATTTTAATTAATAAATATGACAATCAGTACAAAAAAATAACACATCTTAACTCAGGTTCTTAAAACATAAAAATAAGAGGGACATCTTGTCATAAAGTAATTATGGGAGAGGCTGAGAACATGTTCATAAAAGAGCTGAGAATCCACAAGGGTAGACAGTTCAGGTGCATTCACATCAGCAAAAATAGCCTCAAAAGAATGGTTTCTTGAAAGCAACATCACCAGCCCATCAATACCAGAATTGCTTTTATTAATCAATTGGATGGAGTCTTACCACAAAGTTAAGGCCCTAATTCATATCAGAGGTAGATATGGAAATGACTGGCTGCATATTATTGGTTCAAAAGTAAATTTATAACTTATGGTAAGAGTGGAAATTCAAAAAATAATAATTCTCTAAACAATCCATCCAAAAAAATCTCTGAAGAGTTTATGTTTTTAAATATTTTACAGAATCATATTGTCTTACCTTCATGATCTTCCAGCCTCACTCCAAAGTTAGGCAGTGTTTCATCTCTTAATTTATCACATTCTTCCAAGATTGCAGTAGCCTTTACTGTCTTTGCATGCTGGCGTACTGTTTGACGGAAATCTGCCAAGATGGTCAGATATGGAAGCACCAATTCCTCAGTCTATTCATAAAGAAATGAGTCATCAGAGAAAATGTTTACGATTATTTTTCTATTTGAAAAGTAAACATGAATTTCAACATACATTTTGTGCCCTGTCACCAGACACTGGAAAACCTATTGATTCATCTTTTGAAATGACTCCAAACATTCTGAACAATCCGGTAATATACTTGGCTATATCTTGGAGGAGAAGCAAATTTGGTTCTTTAGATTCTTTTTGTCTTTCCCTCAGATAAACATTGCAAGCTGAAATTAACTCTCTAACAGCATCCAAAGCAGTTCTAGTGTCTACATTATCTGCAACAATAAATAATGCAACAATGTTAATGCTTAAGATTGAATTAAATTATTATGTTAAATTTTTATACAAGTCATTGATAATTTTCTCAAAATATTCATCCAAGTTATATAAATGCAACAATATTCTCAGAAAGAAATGAATATTTGCATTCAACCACAATTAGAGATGATTCCAAGGGTAAACTTATGAAAGTATAAAGACAAAAATTATTAGACAACAAACAACTATAGCTTTTATAAAATTATAAAAGTGGTCTCAAACATCCAACTTTAACCGTAACATTTATTAATCAATGGAAAATTGAAAGATACTATGCGATATTAAGCAATACAAAAACATTATCACAGAACAGTACAGATTGTTAACGCATACATGTTAAATAATGGAAAGTTCGTTTTCATATGATTATAGTTATACAAGCAATCACGTAAGTTTTCTTACCACAGAGAGCAATGTGAACAGAACTCTTTGTATCATGAAACCTGGAGTTGAGTGACATTTCATTATCATCCCATTTCAGTAATGCCTCTGGCTGAGAAGTGATTAGGTTTCTAGTTAGATCCTTGATGGTGAGGAAAAATTCCTGCAAGGTAAACATACTTCCTATAAAGATACATACAATACTACATTAGGAGCATTTCTTATTTCTCTTTTACTTGTGAGATGAATGAGAGTAAAGATCTGCAGGAATACAGATTTACACCAGCACCCAAACCATATCTTCTCGTTAAATGCCCATATCTGTTCAATATTCAAAGAAAATTGTAATTATCTGACCAAACTCACAATTTTTCATGAGGATATACAGGTAATTGCAGATCTCTACTCTCCACCTTTGTATTCCAACCTCCCTCTTATTTCTCAATTAATTCAATCTCATGTATTGGAATAATTTACTTATCAGAGCCTGATGATGATGATAGACCACTATTTATCAAAATTAGAGAGCATGAGAGTGTTATGCATTAGAGTAAATGCTGTAATTATAACATCATTCCTGTAGTTTGCAGAGAATACAGAGGACAATAGACAATGAACTATTACCAATAGTGCCGAAGATTCAGAAGCACATAAGTATGCCAAAGAACAAATATTTTGTATACATTGGTGACCTTTAATTATCAGAGTTGAATTATCAAAACTTTTCAAAGTCAAATGAAGGAACTTCGGAAATATAGCTGAGAATTATGATACATAACACATATAAAATGTATGACAAATTAATTTAAAAAAGAAATAACTCAATTAAACTCATAGTCTACAATGAAAATTCTTTGTTCCTTGCTCTATAATGATAAACATATGTCCATTTCACTTTCTTACCTTGTAAACATTGTTTAAACATTTATTAAATAAATGTTTGGTAGGTAGGTATAAATTATATTGTTACATATATGATACAGATTCTCAACCTAAACTACAAGCTTCATTGACCAAGCCCTTTGACCAGGAGTCATAACGAGAAAGCCCAAGGAAAAGTGAGACATATCCTACCTATCATCAGTTCAATCCTAAAATTCCTGATTTTTCCTGTACGAATGCAATGCATGGATTTTCAGAAATTAATTTTGTAAAGTAGAAGGCAAAGGTTTTTTCCTTTGTACCAGCTTAATTTTGATGCCAGGCCAATACTAATTTCTCCCATAAGAATTGGCTGCTTTCAAATTTTAATACAGCTTTATGGAACTTTTTTTTATTTTCCTAACATATTTTAAAATTTCAAAAGCTTTTAAGAGTCAAAATCTTTCCAGTAGGAATACAGCTTCATTTATTTCTATATTTTCAGGACTTGTATATTTTAAAGTGTCTTAGACTCTTAAATTTTTTTAATCTTAAAGTTTTGAAAAAGTTTGACAATGTTATTACCATTACAATAATATTTTTGAGCTTTAAGACCAAAAGTACCACAGTTCTCTCATAAATAGAGGACTAATTCTAGAAATAGTTTGCCAGATAAACTTAGTGAATAATGTGCCGTATATGCAAGGCTAATTTTACTTTTGTTATCTAAAAACACCTCCGTTCTTTTCTCTCCTTGTATACCAAACACACATTCCTTTAATATAAGTAACCAGACTAGTCAGTATTAATCATGTAATTAGGGGGAAATTTGGGAAGTACGGAAATATTTTCCCATTGAAATATTTCAGCTGCCAACAGGATCTCTTCCACTAATGAAATATTAATACTAGCTAAATAATTTGTAATCTTATGTTGTCTTATTCTAGGGGATCTTTTAAACATGCTGGTCCAAAATTGCAATGCAGTCAATTAAAATTCTTTTGATGAGATTTGCATTGCGGCAGACATGGCCCACTGTTGCCCAAGTGGTGACATATCTTGTTTCTCTCTAACTTCCACAAATCTATCCCAAGTCCAATTATTAAGTAGCTCATATTTTTCTACTGCTGTAGTCCAATTAACAATACCATCGTATTTTTCTCCCAGAGGCCCCTCAACATCCTTTCTGGTCAATTTCACCGATCCCTTTTGTTGTAGAGATTTTAGGGAACAGTTTGGATATTGTTTCCTTGAAGTAAAAACCTAGGCATGGGCTCGTATTCCAAAGAACTAGAAGATTCCATGGGAATGATTTGCTCCTCAACCTCTTTATTGTCTAGACAGATAGTTACATTGGGTAGATAGTTAAAATCCTCCATTATATCATATTACTTTTCTTCCATTAGTACTTCACCATCAAGGAAGGTCATGTCCCAATACATTTATAAATACGTTATAATATGGTATAAATACATACGTTTCCTTATCGCTCAATTTAGAATGGTAAAAAATTGGAAAAGTTACTTTATTGGCAATATACTAGTCATTTTGAAGTAAATCTGCACTGAAATGTTATGGGCAAATTCCTGCTTCAATTCAATGCTTGATTCTGGCTCGTCAATTGGCGAAAAGCCATTATTATTTGAGCTTCTATAATGGAAATTTATCCAGATGTAAAAGCACCACCCATTTGGATGTCTGGAGGTGGTGGCATTACAGAGATCCATCATGAAGAAAAGAAATAACCCCCTAGACTTTGCAACGTATAACTGCCGCAGCTTGAAGAGTGAAGATCAACTACTAGAACTACTCAATGAAACAGAGAAGATAAAATAGGATATCATAGGACTCACTGAAGAAAATCAGAACTGTTTATGCTCAAGGAAGAGAATATATTCTATTATCAGGGAACAAAGGATTGAAGACTTGGAGGAGTTGGCTTCTTGATAAACAAGAAATGGAAAAATAATGTGGAGAAAATAGAAAGTGTATCTGACAGAATATGTAAGCTAATCCTAAGGATAAACAAGCGTTACTCTGTTCAGATTATCCAAGTTTATGCTCCAACAGCAGCAAGCAGCGAAGAGGAAATTGAAAATTTCTACCAGACTCTCGGCAAGGAACATGACAAGGAAGATCACTATTATAAAATCATCATGGGCGATTTTTACGCTCATGTAGGTAAGCAAGAAGCAGATGATGCTATCACAGAAAAACATGGACTAGGCCAGAGAAATGAACGAGGTCACCGCCTGGTAGAGTTTGCAGAATGCACCAATATGTATATCACAAACACATATTTTAAGAAGAATCCTACAAGGAAGTGAACTTGGAGAGGTCCTAATGGAGTAAAAAACTTAATAGACTACATATTGGTTAACAAATTCTACCCAGTTACTAATTGTGAGGTACTAAACAACTTCAACACCGGAGGTGAACATAGGATGCAGAATGAAGATTAACGTCAGAATGGAGCGCAAGAAGTTGGTCTCAAGCAGCAAGCAGGAGGTAAGTATTGTAAAATTGGATGAAAATAGGAAAGAGTTACAGCTGGAACTTAGAAATAGGTTTTCAGCACTTCAAGAAGTAGAACTGGAAGCCAAAGTCATGGAAGTTGTGAAGGCAGCAGCAGAAGAAGTAGCAAGTGCACCTAAAACATCAAAGGATAAGAAGTTCAGCGACAGAACCAGGAAAATGATGAAACAGCAAAAGCAACCGAAGCACTCAGACTTGCCAAAGGAAAATATCAAATATGTCGAGCTATGCAAGTCTATCAGAGTGGCAATGAAGGAAGATGTGAGGAATTTTAATGAAAGAATTGTGCAAGAGGCTATAGAGAACAACAAGAGCATGAAGAGGGTCAGACAACGCCTATCAATGGAAAAGAATTTAATTCTTTTGCAGCACAAGTACCAATCCTACATCAAGAGGTACCCCTGGATGTTTGTTCAGAGTACACTTACCTGGGACAACTGGTTACAACAGGAGAGAAAAACAAGATTAATGAAGTGAATCAAAGAATGAAACTAGGATGGAGTGCTTTTGGAAGTAACAACCATATTCTGAAGTTGAAAATGCCAATGGTCTTGAAGAGAAAGGTATGCCATATACCAATGCATTCCACCAGTTTTGACACATGGAAGTGAGACTTGGGTGTTAAATGTAGCAATAACCCAGCAAATTCAGACTACACAAAGAAGTACAGAACGATGTATGCTTGGAATCACAAGAAGAGACAGGAAATACAAAACCTGGGTTAGGAGGATGACAGGAGTGACAGACATCATAGATAAGGTAAGATCACTGAAATGGATGTGGGCAGGCCATGTTGCGAGAAGAAACTACAACCGATGGGCATCAGCAGTTCTGAACTGGATACCAAGAGACGTGAAGAGACCAAGAACCAAGGGACCGATGGAACAGATACATTATTCAGTATTTAGGAGTAACATGGCAACGAGAAGCTCAGAATAGAGAGAATTGGAAAGTGCTTGGGGGGCCTACATCCGACCTCAGATTGAAAATGGCTGATGATGATGATGATGTGAGAAGAACATTGTCAAACTTTTTCAAAAATTAACAAGAAACCATGCTGAAAATATTTCAAAGTATGGAGCTTTTTCTCTCCTGGAAATGTTGTGAGACATGAGAGAAATGTTGTGAGAAACCTCACAAATGAACATAAGAGGGAAAAATGACAAAAAGTATCACTCAAGTGTTAAAATCAGTGTTAGTGTTAAAATACATAATTGTATCATACATACTGGAGTACATACCTAACATATACATGAATTGTTGATGAAAAAGAAATAGTATGTTTGGGAAATAAGAAAGAAAAAATACTACTATAAAAATTCTGAGATATGAAATTTTATCTTATTTTTAAAATGATTCCTCTGGGATTTGAAAATTTTTGATGTTTGCTGTGACACATAACAGTTATTACACTAGTTTCTTCACTAGGTTAATAACCTGCAGAAAAAAAAACCAAATTTCAGGAGTAACAGTTATGTCTCTGCAGCAGTATAAGAACTGCGTTAAACATAAAATGTTTAAATACAAAATTAGATTTATTACAAAAAATCAACAACTAAATTGTCTAAATAAAAATTACTCGGAGAGGGAATAAAAATCAGTTAGCTTATTTAAGTACTTACATTCAAAGATTTTTCATACTGGACAGCCATATCCATGGTATTTTGGCTATAATCCAAAGTGTCTTTCCAAGAATGGAGTAAAAATGCAAGTCTTAGCTGCCTTGCAGAATTTTTCTTCAATGCCTCTTTTATTGTCACAAAATTCTTCAAAGATTTGGACATTTTGCATCCAGCTATTGTCAAGTGGCCCGAGTGCAAGAAGTACTGGACCCATTGGTCGTTATTGAAATAAGCCTGGAAAATGTTAAAAACAATTAGCAGCTAATTCAGTAGCAGAGGCTGTAAATTAAGTTCAACTTAACATTCCTATCTTTCCAGAGTTGGTTCGATTCTCCATGAAAAACTGAATATCATTTAGCATGAAAAAATTAATTCACACCAATAATCTTGTAAATAATATAAACATTAACTTAAAGACAAATCCAAGTGATCGAAAGCACTGAAACATATAGCGAAACGTAATATTATAATTTAATTTTGATATTCTACTATATCTACCGAAAAAATTCAATTACATAAATTAATAATATTAATATGAGAAATTCGCTGAAAGCATCGGCAAAATTCGACGAAATGTCACGTCACATAATTTTCATACGTAAGAGCAATCCCATTTACCTCCTCCTTACGAAACACAGTAACTTCAACGCAAGAGAATTTGCTATTCAAATTCAGCTTCTGAATAAAGAAACCTTACTTAAAACTTCATGAAACAAAATCGCGCATTACAATGGGGATAGGTGCAGTCTTTGTCTTTTAAGTTAACCTTAACCTCATCATTTCAGATAATGTGGGCCAAAACTGTGCGGAGTCTTGTATTAATGACGTATAAATAATCACTAATCGAAGGATAATGGGATAGCAGAGTCAAATATAGTCATCATACCCGTGAGTAAGGGAATCCACTTCGTCTAGCGCACCGGGTGCGAAAAAAACCCAGCTCTACACTTTTTTCTAATGACACCAAGCATATTGTCATATGTGAAACTTTAATTGCGAACAAGGTTACGTCAAATCGCTGCCTAATCACATAAAAAATATCTTCACACTTATTTTGTCACAAGTATCCGAAATTTCAGCAAATCGTTATATCCTAACAGGTGATTGTCAAGTCAAACGAGTCGAAAACCTATATGAACAAGTCAAATAGCGATGTAACCTCAAAGAGATGCATTATGGGCATATATATAAACTTTAACGTAACGCAAACGAAAATCACATTAAATCATAGATTTATTCCTTTAACAAAAAAATTTGACTGCAGGATGCTATGCATATAAATACTAAATTTCATTGAAGTATAATTTCCTGAGCACTTGGTGCTCCTTAAGTACACATTTGAGGCTACCGGATAGCTAAGTGGGTAGAGCGTTTGACTAAGGTGAAAGTACTTCCGGGTTCGTTTCCCCGTCTGACCTGTCCAAGCATTAAAAAAAAAAACTTTACATTTTCATTCGATTGTTTGATGCGAATATGCATGTAACATAATAATATGTATTAAATTCATGTTTCAACAAAGAGAACTTTTTCGTCAAAAATTTGAGATCAGGATATATTTTAAGAAATCTCAGAATGTCTATCTATTAATACTGAGCAGTAATTACGATACTATTCAATTGAATAAAAGCACATACAATCATCGCGATTTGAACCAACTTTCCTTATCTGCTGGCGCCAAGGACGCGCCCCAGTTTTTGGAAGCAAGACTTCGGAACAAAAATATTTGGTTAGGATTAAAAGGCAGTTATGTAGGTGATTCATGTTGGTAACATAGGAACTAGGTATAGATAAGTTTTTCTACGCATTTCACCGCAATAAACTGACGCGATTCCTGCTTTTGCCGTATATTCGAGTAATTTATTAATTGCGTTGATTCTTAGCATTTTTTTATCATTTTTAAATTCGCCAATTTCATTATTATGAAAAAGCATACATTAGCATTTATCTTCCAAAGGTTAAGGGCAGAAAAGTGCAGACACTTGCTATTTCCACAAAATGTTAGTAGTGTTAATACGCTTTCTATGTCCAGTCATTCAACCCCTTTTATAGTGGAAAGAGTGCCGTACAACTTGATGGCAACATCAATCACTAGCAGTATCTTAAACTAGCAGAGATATCCAAGAAATATTCAGCCCCACCAACAGTTTCTGTTGAAAGGGAGCATCTTTTCAGTTTTGCAAATCTGAAATACAGGGACTGCATCAGTAATAAGGCAGCAAAAATGAGGAGAAATCATTGTTCCTTCACAAAAATCTAAAACTTATGAAGTTTAATTATTAATGTTTATGAATAATAAAATTCCAATAATTATTATATAAATCTTTCCTGTAAAATTTTTGCTGTATCCAACAAATTATTACAATGGGGAAAATACTCCTCATCTTTGGCTGAATGCAAATTTTAAAATTTCAACCATTTACTATTTACCCAAAACATGCATTTGGTGCATCACTAATTAACATGGCTGAACTTTTTAGGATTGCACAACATGATAATGAAGGAGTTGCTATATTGATGCTATAACAAAAAAAATGCCAAAAGGAAAATCAACTTCATAGTTTCTACATTAGATTATTTTCTTCCGCCACCTTAGTTATGAGGGAAATTTACTATTCACGACTAAGTAGGGCAAAAATAAGTTACAGCAGAGACAATTTTTTTCATTCAAAAAGCATGTTTGAATCATATAAGGAAAGACGAATGGGATGCAAAGGCTAGCCAGCAGCATTTTGATTGAGGTCATTGAAAATAAAAGAAATGTTATACTTTTCCCTGATTCAATCTCTCCCTGAATATTGCAGTGTGATTTGGGATCCTCACTAAGATTATTCTCCAATCTGGAGATGGTTCAACATAGAGCAGCTATGTTTATTACAGGAGATACCAGATTCAACAGCTATTATTTTGCTATAACAGTGGACCTTGGATGGAATTTGTCTAACAATAGAAAACTTGATTACCAACCAAAGCCATTCAAAAAATTTATCACAACAGGTCCTATCCACAAGATAGTTGACATTGTTACTCCAGTTAACAACATTCACAAGTCCATAGAGAAAACAAAAAGCATTACAAGGAAATAATCGGCAGAGTCGATAGCTATTTCTGGTATTTCTTTCTGCAGAGCATTAGAGAAGCTGATAGCGGTTAGGGAAATCAATGTCTTTACACCCCTTACATGGTCAGTATGTAAAATGTAAATCCTGACACAGAGAAAGTTCTTGGCAAAAGTAAAGCCAAATTACTTACTTCTGCTTGAGCCAACTCATTGTCATGATGAGGGAACTTCAGATCAACACCCCCTGTGTGAATGTCCAAAGTATCTCCGCAGATAGCAGAAGCCATCACTGAGCATTCTATATGCCACCCTGGTCTCCCCTTTCCCCATGGAGACTCCCAAGATGGTTCTCCAGCTTTTGAAGCTTTCCATAATGCAAAGTCATTGGGAGATTTTTTCTCTTTCAATTGGTCTGGAGAAACTGAGAGATCACCTACAAATGAACAGCGACAAATATATCTTCAATTAGTACTGGGGGCTATTTTACTGCAAAGCAGATCCACTTTTACAAACCAGATTTACAATTTTGGAAAACTGAGCTGTGCTACAAATTTAATCTGAGAATGTGGTTGTTTGTATCTAAATGAAAATAAATCATAACTGCAGAACTGTAAAATTATATCAATGATGATTTTAAAAAATCAATGACGATTCTAAAAAAATTAGTTTATCACTACAAATAATCCTCTAATTCCATGATATTGTGATTCATTCTTCAAAAAAATTAACACAATGTTCATTTTTTTGAAGAATGACTCTCAATATCATGGAATTAGAGGATTATTTCTAGTGATAAGCTAATTTTTTAAACTTACATCTTCAAGGGTGATAGACTTATAGATTAGAATCTAGTAAATTAGCACCACAACTAATCTCTCTCTAATCACAAGGAATGCCAAATAAAATGACAAAAACATAAAAAAAGATGGTGGAATGGTGATCTTAACTGAAAACATGCCAAACAAAGCAAACCCAACCTTTACCTTAAAAATATTATTTCTATGACCAAATAATCAAGAATTAATGGATTGAGGAAATAATGCCACTTGGCTGAGAAATTGGAAAAGTACTCCCCATAAACAAGGACAAAATATGATTAGTAATGGCCATGGAAGAATAGTCATATTAAATATAATTTACTGCTTTAAGCAGCTATTGTGTGCGATTCCGAAAGGGGTTTACAAATACTAGTAAATGCACTAAACGATAAGGCAAGGGAATATGGAATGAAAATAAACGTAAGTAAAACTAAAGTAATGAGATTCACTAAGGGAGAGAAGGCTAAATTAACGATCAGGGTGGATGGGGAAAAACTAGAGCAGGTGGACAAATTCTCGTACTTGGGTAGTGTTCTATCTTGGGATGGGAGGTGTGGAGATGAGGTTCGAAAAAGAGTAGCATTGGCCAAGGAAGCTTTTATGAAGCAAAGGGAATTAATGACAAAGGGTCTCGATAAAGGAATCAGGAAAAGATTGGTAAAATCCTTGATATGGAGTGTTTTGCTATATGGGTGTGAAACGTGGACCTTACGAAAAGAGGACATCAAAAGATTGGAGGCATTTGAGATGTGGGTGTGGCATAGAATGGAGAAGGTGAGCTGGATGGATAGAAAAACAAACATAGAGGCGATAGAAATGGTTGGGGAGGAAAGGGTTTTGATTGAAGTGATTAAGTGCTGACAAAAGAAATGGGTGGGTCAGATATTGAGAGGAGAGGGATTGCTGAAGAATGTAATAGAGGGTAGAATGCAAGGGAATAGACAGAGGGGAAGTCAAAGGCAAAAAATGTTAGATGGTACAAAGGGTGGGGTAAGTTACCAGGTAGCGAAGGAAAGGGCTATGAATAGGGAATATTAGGGCACATGGACCTACTGAAAGGTAGAACACTTATGTATACTGTTTTAAGCAAAATTTGATGAAACTTCATATTAAAAATGACTTCTTTAGAAGTAAAAGTGATTGGGTGTTAGATCACATCCTTATCACGCGATGGCAACCAAAATTATGATCGTTTAAATAAATAACCTATGGATGGTATACTGTCATTACCTTTTGTAAAATTTCATATTAAGTAAAAAAACAAATACAAACGGAGAGAAGAATCTATAGAGGAGTTAATGACAGCCAAGTATTAAGAAATCATGCTAACAGAGAGAGATGGAAGAGATAAAATGAATAGCATCAAGCGATAATTGGTAGCACTACATGATAAATTAGTATTCAATGACAAAACTTGTACAAATTCCACAAACACTTAAGCATATATTAACCAGTTTTGGTGTGAATTTACACAGCCACCAGAACTGATAGAAACCAGGAGTAAGAGGTTGTATATGTAATAAAAGCACGAGGGAAGGGGATATGAGGGAAACAAAGTAAGGAAAGTCAGTGACAACTGTCAGTGTATTGAAATGGGGGGATAAATGTGGGAGAAAGGCTGTTAAGAATGGTGAGTAGTTATTCGAGAGGAGGAACTCATTAGCAACTGAAAAGAAAGGCATTTATGGAGGTGAATAAGTAGTTCTTCAAGTGAGTTGAGCCTCATCCCTTTGGCTCAATGGTGTAGAATAATGGGAGAGAAAGAGTGACTCATGTCAAGTAAATGATCGGCAAAATGCAAACAACCTGATTTATTTACAAAGGTTCAATTGCAATGTATAGATACACCTCCCTGTTTGACCTATATATGTCATACTGCAGTCTAATCTGTACATCCCAGGTTTACCATAAGGATCAAATTGATCTCTAGAATTGCAAATAAGGGACTGCGAATTGCTTTTTCTGTAAAACAGGCCATTTTGAGTAGGAGGCGAGGACCTTTGAACATTTGTAACTGGACTTGTCAAAATTTATTTTAAACCATTTAGGCAAGTTGTCTGAATGATCTAATGGTAGAATAAAAATCTCATATGAGGCCAGTTTTCTGTTTTTCACTGAGTAAATTGGTGACTAAATCCATTGGGTAGCCATTATGGAACACAATGTAGTAGATTGTTTTTAATACATGACTGAAATTTTTGGGTGATGGTGGAATATGAAGGAGCCTATGGATTAAGGAATGGAAAGCTGCAATTTTGTGGGGGGAGAGGTGATTAGAATCAGCAAGTCACATGTTTGGTGTACAAGGGATTTCTATAAATTGAGATGGAAAACCGGGATTCTATGATGGTTAAGGAAATGTCCAAGAAATTTAATGCCTCGATGTTTCTAGTTCCTGACTAAAAGTGATGGAGAGATGAGCGGAGTTGAGGTGAGAGACAAATTGGGTGATTTAAACATTAGTGGCCATCCACAAACACAAAATATCATCAACATATCAGTACCACTTGAATACATTGGATACAAGTGCACCATGCAGTTGAATAAAACATTTTCAAAAATAGTCCATAAAAGTGTCCGCAATCAATGGGAACAGTGGTGAACCCATAGCGAGTCCTTTGTTCTGTTTAAAAATTTTACTGTCAAAAAGAAAGTAGTTTTGGTTGAAACACACATCAAGTAGATTTTCAAAATGTCACAAGCATAGTCCTTATTCAATAAAATATTTTCCACAATACACTTAAATTCTTTGATAGGAAAATTAGTAAAAAGATTGTTCACATCAAAGGAAACCAATTTTTCAGTTTTAAAATTTTATACTAATAAACCCAATCTGATGCTATTCTTACATTTCCTCTAAATTATCTTCCACACCCATTATCTTACTACAGGCATACCTAACTTTACTGATTAATGCATTTCAACATTAATTAAATGGGATTTTTTAGGGTGAAAAATAATGTATTATTAAACAAAATTAAAATTTGAGTAACTTTCCTTACCTTCTCCTTCTTCTAAGGATTTTGCATCTCCATAAGCCTCAGGAACTAATTTAGCATAGAAATGATTGCTCATCTGGTCAAATTTTATGACATCAAAATAAACAGAGCCATTTGATTCATAGGCAAGCCCATTGGAAATAATTTTTTCAATATATTTCACTATTTCAGGTACATATTCACTCACTCTCGTTAGGACATTAGGAGGAAGAATCTGAAAAATTATTCAAATAAAGGGATATCTGTATTCAACTCAGAATTACCTTAATAATGAATATCTGTTCATAAAATTTCATTTGATTACTCACATTTAGGGTCTCCATATCTTTGTGATATTCAGATTCCCAGTACCTGGGAAGTTTGGCAAATATGGAATTATCTTCAACTGTAGAGCCATAATTGTGATCTAACCATTCAGAAAACAAATCCTTTGCTTCTTCCATGAATCCCTAGAATAACAATCAAGGAGATAGTGTAGAGATAGCTAAGTAGGAAATAATATCTTTAAATTCTACAAATTAATATTTGGGAGGTAGGGGAGTTAATCCAATCAATAACTCTCAATAATGCTGTATAAATGATGAATATAATTATAAGTTTATAAATACTTGCTGCAAAGTTAACAGGATCATGAAAACATTTTCAAATAAAAACCTTTCTAATTCTTTCTTTCATGAACTGTACTTAATATCCTTTTACTATTCTTTTGACACATTCTTCAACACTAATGGAAGTATAACAAAAACTAGGTAATGTGTTTAAATATGAATTATTTCACAGGAAGTAAAAGGAAGTTATAAAATGAAAAGGCTAGATAGCTCAATCATCAAGGAAATAATGCAGTTTTTACAGACTGAATGCTAATATTATTATTTCTTCATCTTCAAAATCTAGAAAAATTCACTACGGAATTCCATAGGTTACTATTTAAAAAATAAATAAAGAAAGATGGGTTCCCTGAAGAACAGCACCTTCTTAGCATCTCTAACTTTAGCTCTGTCATTTTCTGTTACGGCATTCATCAGCTTAGTTATTGCTTCTGAAACTTTGGATAGCATGTTTGAAAGCATGACCTTCTTATCAGGATCTGTTGTATTCCCAAGCTTCTCCCTACACAGCTGAAAAATAATTTAAGCATTTTTTAACTCAATGAAGAATAGATTCAATAAAAAATTCCATAACTTGTGAAGATTTTTAATTGAATTTGGGACAAAGATTCAGTGCAAAGCACTCCTAAATTCAAAAATTTTACATTCCAAAGATTGGATGTGATATTTTATTATTTTCAAAAATTTGCATGGAAATATACTCTCTATTATATAAAATACAAATCAGCTAGTACAAGAACATAATATAACTAAATAATATAAATCACTAAGTGTTTTTCTGTAATAGAACTTCTGTGTTCATTAATGCATTAAAGTCATATTTACACTCACATTCAAATTAGATACAAGATATGGAAAATGTAAGCTAAAACAATATAGGCGTTTTACAAGATATGGTGCTAAGAAAGGATTGAGTAAAGAGATCGACTGAAACTAAATGCATTAGGTTTCCACAGAATGTATGGTAAAGATATAAACAGTGACTTTTAGGAAAGGCTCAGAAATACTTAGATGAATAATCACATATCTTCAATACCAAAATGGTGTAGAAAATATTTTTAAGGGTTTGACGGGAACAAAATATCTGCTACTACATAACATTATGCTGACTGATAATGATTTCCAGAAAATATAGATCTCATATAATACTTTTCTCAAACCCATATCTAAGTTGGAAATGCATCCACCATTTTCTCAAGTATAAATATGAATGACAGTTATAAAACTCAGTTATATTTACTACATTTTAATTGCCATTTTTGTGACTGATGGAGAGGAATTAAATCCAAAAATTTTTGGTAAAACGAAACTATGGAGAAATATTAAAAAAAGAATAAATGAAATTACTTACTTCCATAACTTTGTTGGCATCTTCTATTATCCTGCTTAAGCTATGATCCTTCCGAATGTATTCGCTGTATAAGTGGTTCTGTCTGGCTCTTTTTATAATTTTGTCATCAATGTCTGTTATATTCATTACATACAGGACATCATAGCCAAAGTAGTCAGATAATACCCTTCGCAGTATATCAAACGATATGTAAGATCTAACAAGGAAAAAGCGAATGAGTAAACAGCTCAGGTATGTTTTAAGTTAATAAAATTATAAAGTATAATAATGACCTTGCATGTCCCATATGGGAAGCATCATACACAGTGGGTCCACAACTATACCACTTAACAAGATTACCATTCTTAGGTATGAATTCCTCTTTTTGCCGGGTAAGACTATTGTACAATTTCAAGTTAACTTTTGATGACAGACTAGAAGGTTTCCATTGAGGCTGAGTTCTTTTTGCCATTCTGAAAACTTGAACGAGACATAAAAATTAAATTGCTTATATAAAAGCCATTTTAGCTAATTAAAAGTCTGTAATTCTATTAGAGTTACACTCACTTAAACAAAGAGAGATTCACGTAAACTATTAAAAATCATTAATGGTAGTTATGGTTTAGAAGATTTTTCAAATCCTATAAAATACCGCCAATGAATTTTTTAAGTATTCTTAACCTAAAAAAATATTTACCGGTATACCTTAAAATAAGTTACCGAAATTATATTTTCTTCAAATATTTACTAAAAAATATATACACATAAGCAAAGAAATTCCACTATATTGTTGACAGTATGCACAAGTGTACGTGTCAAAAATTGCAAAATCTTCAAATTCTAACACGTTATCATCGAATCAACAATATTGAAACTAGATTGCCGAATTTCCTTGCTCTTTTTTTTTAGTCATAAATGGTCTAAAATAATCAGATGAAATCAATATTTCAATCGTAAATTTATTTCTAGTAAAGCTTTTTGTTCCAAATCTGTATCTTATTTTTATATACCTCAATATTATTTAATAATCCAGACATAAAGCTTGTAACTCTTAATCCCCTGGCGGATTCTGATGAAACTACCCTGGACATGGTGTGAATTCGTGTCACTGGGGCTGGCTTGTGGTTTTCATCAAGATGAACGTTCAAATGTCCCAGCCGAGTGCTCCAGTCTACAGTGACTTGAACATAGAAGAGCAGGTAAATTGTAATGAAAAACCTCTCGTATTTTGTTTTGTGATGCGGTCAGTAGAATTTACATATTAGGCTTCTATATGTTACCGCGTGGAAGGAGATCGTTATGTTGACAATATTCGTACGATTAATTTTAGGCCATAGAATTTCGTAAATACTTAAAAAGTCTCGGCGCTGAGATTTCGGAGGAGAAGTCACCGAAAGGAATTGAAGATGATCTACACAAAATTATTGGTGTTTGTGATGCCTGCTTTAAGGAAGGAACTGAAATGGAAATCGAAACTGTCTTAAATGGAATAGTTTCGATGCTAGTTCTGGTAAGATACTCACATCATATTCAACAATATGTTTAAAATTTTATGATACTAATTTTATTTGTAATTTCAGATACCGGTAGAGCGCTCGGAAAATTTAATTTTAGCTTTCTGTGAGAAGCTAATTAAAGCACCCGGTTATAAATTGGGTATTGTAACTTTGAGGGTGTAAGTATAATATTTATAGTAAATTTTTGGAAACAATATGTTTACTCCAAGTTTCTTATCGTCATTTTCGTAAATTCGCAGGCTATGGCTGCTATTCCAGTCAATAGAAGAAAGATCACCCATCCGGTATCACGTTTATTACCATTTAGTGCAAGTGGCTAGACAGGTTGATCAAGTAAGAGCAGTATTCCGAGATGTCGATTTGCTTAAGCAACAGTTTGCGGCTTGCCCTCCGCCAAATGAGCAGATGCAGAAGCTGCTTCGTCTTCTTCATGAAGTTCTTCTTAGCTCCCATCAGAGGTAAGTAGATAGAGATTCATATTTCCTTCATTAGAATCGTCATGGTACACTTTTAGAATCAGAATCACTTTTGCATATCAGATCTTTCTATTAAGATTTCATATTACTCGATAGTACGGTGTTGGACAAAAATTTCTACCAAATTTTATGCAAGAATCATTGTCCGGAAATCTCTGACCATGATTGGGTTCATTTTATTTATATCTAATATTTGTGTATTACTTGGATATCCATTTCGTCACAGTGAGCAGGCAGCAAAAGTAATGGTCGAACTTCTTGGAACATACACTGCCGAAAATGCGTCCCAGGCAAGAGAAGATGCTCAGAGATGTATCCTTGCTGCTCTAGCCGATCCAAACACTTTTCTTCTGGATCCTTTATTGGCACTTAAACCTGTTCGGTTCCTCGAGGGAGAGCTTATCCACGATCTGCTTTCTGTTTTTGTCGCTGAGAAATTGCCTGCTTATATAGATTTCTATCAGCATCATAAGGAGTTTGTACATTCCCTAGGTGAGAAAATAATTTTTTCATCTTAAGAAAATTAGATCTATTCAATCAATTTCTTTTTGCAACTTAGGCTAAATTTCTCAGTTAAATAGAGAAAAATGCATTGGTTGATAGATTACTATTCTATTAGATAGATCTATTAAGGATGAATTAAATTCATCCTTAATAGATCTATCTAGATCTATCCTTAATAATCGACTCATCACAATTGACTTCATCATCATGAAGTTATATTCATGTTGTAAGTCATATGCAAATAGTATACTCATATTCTCAGAATTACCGTTTCTAAGATATCACTTTCCATTCAATTACATAATTTCCATAAATGCTTATGGTACCTATGGGAAATATTTAACTGTATCTATCAACTTTAAAGTATATAAACTGCATATTTTTGCATGCTATATTTAGTGGAAAATTCTATATTAGAAAATAATGTCAAGGAGTTGAAGTGTGCTTAGTAAGGACCAATAGTTTTTACCAAAAAATATTATATGGTGTACTCAAAGGGTTAGTTTTGATGATTTAGTTCTACTGATGTTTCCAAATGTCTTGCATTTAAGAAGGTATTTGTAAATTTAACTTTAGTGAGGAAGCATTGGAAGGTGTGAATTAACAGAATCAGAAAGCATTGTTTTTTGCATTGCATTTGTTTTTTTATGTTTCATGATTTAGAATTGCAGAATTTATTAAAAAGTTTGATAAGGCAGTAAATTAAAATTAGCATTAAAAGCTTGCATTGTATTTCATTTTCAATTGCAGTTAATATGTGAATTTGGGGGAAGGAAAGAAAGATTCCAGAATCACTGCATTGTAATAATAAGTATGTTACTAATAATGATTAATGTCGTTGTATGCAAGTACCCAGGAATTTGACAACCCTTTATTTGTTTCCATATCTGTAAAGGGCTGTACTCCTTGGGGATAGTAAAATCACTAGCTGTGACATTCTTTGTTGTCAATTAATGTCATTGCAGATGTGTGACATTTAATTATTTTTTGTTTCTTTAAAGTTTTTCTTACAGCATACATGGATAGAAAGGTCTTGAGAATTTCCTTTCATGTAATGGCATGGTGATGTCTAATGATACCTTGTTATGAAGTAATAAGTTTGTTGACAAGGCTGTGACTTACTGTTTTCAGTAGCATCCTTCTAATAAAACTATGTTGCTGTGCTCACATGCCTGCCATATGAATGACTGTTATCAGTAGACTAATTCCGTCCTTTCCTAATTTCAACTTTAGGTCTCAACCATGAGCAAAACATGAAGAAAATGAGACTGTTGACATTCATGCAACTTGCTGAAAGTAATTCAGAAATGACTTTTGACACAATTCAACATGAACTACTGCTCTCCCCAGAGGAAGTTGAACCTTTCATCATTGATGGTAATAGCTTTTAGCTTATTAGTTATATTTTTGACTTTTAATTTTATGCTTGATCAGTTTTCATAAGCAAACAAATCAAATTAACACTGTAGTATGAATTTCTTTTAGACTTTATTTTTATCAAGCATAGCTTAAAGCCATCAATGCTTATGAGTGTTTATTTATTTTTTAGTTTTGAAGACTAAACTTGTAAGAGCAAGAATGGACCAATCAGCACGTAAAGTTTTTGTCTCCAGTACTATGCACCGAACCTTCGGCACACAACAGTGGCTACAGCTCCATGATCTATTGCTTTCATGGAAAACAAACTTAAACATGATTCACGACAGTTTGAAATCAGTAACGGCTGCTCAGATGGAGATGATGCAATCTGGTCAATAATTGTTGTATATAACTAAAATTATGCTTATTGGTATTCTAATAAAAGAAAATCCAAAACTCTGCATTGTTTAATTGCATACACATGCACCTGTATAAAGGAAGCTAAGATGTAAGAATTAGGAAATTTTGAGTCTGAACTTAAATAGCTTAAACTTACGCAGCTTTACCTTTGTTAGGAAACATTTTCATCCGCTTTCGGGTTCTGTTGTAATTCTTTACTCTTGAAGCATGGTAAAAGCTTTTACATATTTCTTTACCACTAAAATCTTATTTTGCCAATCAGAAATAACATTAGCTATCTGCTGCAAATGATGTGAAGGAAATTCTATTAGGTTAATTTGAAATTGCAAGGCAGTGACATTTAATCCAGCAAATTTTAGGGAAAGGACCATGCCAAAGAATTGGTATACTTAAGATACTCTAGTAAAAAATTAAAATTTTACGAGTTGAGGGTTGATAGTTTAAAACAAAAAGCAAGATGGATAAAATTATGTTTTAAGAATAATAACCAGCAGAAAAATTAGTGCATGGCCTAACTTGACTACATCACATGACAAATGCAAGTAACACCATTTAAAGCAGAATTTACTAGAGTAATATTCCAAACCTACTCATCTCCTTATAAATTTTCATAAGATCCTACCTCATAAGTTACAATACTGTATTCTCAAATCTATCCTTCTCTGGTACTCCCATATCCCATCATTCTACAAATAGGTAAGGTAATCGCAGCAGTTATGAAGATTTCTGCAACAAAAAAGTTTGCCATAAGATGAAAGCAACGTTACAGTGAAAGTATCAATCACACAGAAAGTTTGTGGCTAAAACCCAAGGATAAAAAAGTGAAAAATATTAACATTACCGAGACTCAGGTCTCTCACTTTCTAAGCAGGAGCTCTAACCACTTAACAACCTTGTTGAATTGATACCAATTACCAGATGCTTTGAAAGCAAGGCAAATGGCACCAGCTAATGGGGTCGACACATCATATGCCTCACTTATTCATCCTAATACTACTACATACTTTCCTTCCATTGCATACATCTTTTGCTTCTGTCAACTCCAACCATCCTTTTTAAAATTCTTTTATTCTTCATAATACATATATCTCTATTCTTCAACATCTCATTTTTTCACCCTCCCCCTCCATATATGACCATTTTTACACCACCTTGCAATTCTGCTCCCTTCTATCCCTTCCACAGGTTCAGCATAACATCTGATACCCCTTTCATACAGGTTGTATAATCTTTCAGTCCACATTCATCAACTGCAAATTCTACAATTCATACCACATATGCAACTAAAATCTATTCCTTAAGTATTCAGTTTATTCATGCACACTAGCTTCAGCATGTTAGAATCTATACAACATTGGAGCATGCACACATTCATACAGAACCATTCGTTCAATTTAGCACAGCAACCTTTGCTCTGATTACAATTATCTTTGGATTCATACACTCTGCAGGTACAGGCATCTCATTTAACCCTTAGGAGGTCAGGTGGCATCTATCAGATCTCACCTGACATCTATTAGACACTAAGCATGATATAGAGTGTAGGGTAAAAACTATTCGCTTATATTAATCATCAGCATTTCTTTATACAGCAATAATCTTAAGAAGAAAACTCAATATGTTGACTGTGCAGTGTGTTATAATCTCTGAAAACAAATTACCAGACAGTTGATGATTATAGCCAGAAGTTGTTGCTTGAGCCCCTGATGTATTGCAGAATCATCCTTATCTCCTCATAATACTGAAAGTTTTTCCTCATAAAACTTCACCTGTGCTGGTATTACACTTCTTAACTACTGAATGGGGAAGAATACACTAAAAGTTGAAACAAATCATAAGCATAGTGATTATGGTTTTGAAGCGAGAAGAATTTGACAGAAGGTATTAGCTCCTGATGAAAGGTGTGCAGTTTCTTATACACAGGGTACATAAGCCAATTCAGACACCGTAACCAATTTAGAAAAGTGAATATATAATTTGATAATCCTTTTATTGAGGCAGTGTACAATAGCTCACAAAGCCAACAGCAAGGATAGGATAAAAGCAAGTAGCAAACGTATTTCTCTATCCTAACAGATTCCTTTAATAGGCAATCTAAGGATACAAAGGGAGAGGTAGCAGAGACAAATCATTTTTCTGCCATTGTTAATCACTCTTTACAAATCCATAGACAAGTCAATTCATATAACAAATATGTTTCAGGATGACTGACTGACAACATGCTGTGTATGATAACATGATCGTAATCCCAGATGTTTGCCAAAAAAAATAACTAAATTAAAATAATCACATCAGCACACCAAGCTTTCATATGATCAAATGAGTGTACTTAAACATGATTAGATAGACCCATGGTGACAAACCATTGTCCAAAAATGTACAATGATGGAAAGGAGGTCAAAGTTCAGTGCTGAAGCGTGGTCTTGGCAGGTCACCAAAAACATTAGCATCTCCATGAAGACTCTTTGCCAGGGCCTTTATTGAAGCAGCAATGTCCATTGGATCTTGAAGTGGCTGTGAATGGCATTAACATAATAAAGTTTAAGGAAAGCCATGTTAAAAAGCAAATAACTGGGTCATCATTGATCACATCAGAACTTGTTAACAAGAGAATGGGAAGGGGAAAAGAATTAAAAAATAGCTGAACATCTCCAGGTGAAGGAAGCCTTGTGCTAAGGGAGTATAACTTGGAAAGTGACAATATGGCATAGGTATGAGAGATGACAGTCGAAAAAGAATGCCATGAAGGTGTTAAAATGCTTGAACTTTTGCTACAATTTATGATTTAAAATAATAATAATAATAGTAAAAAAAGCCACACTTTTGGAAGCTAACACAGTAACATTAAAAATTGACACACAAAATGCAGTTCTTTTGAGAGAGAGGGATGCTATTAAAATTTAATAACTTTGATTTACCAGCCTTATTTTAAAGTAAAGTTTCTTAAACAATTGTACCTGGTCGAATGAATATGGAATTATGAAAGAACTAATATTTACTCGTGAGTTCTTAACTAGATGGTAACTTTGGCTTCCTTAAACCAGTATAAATGGAAATACCAGGAGCTTTTTTCATGAAGTTTGAAACTACAGTTGAACCTGGATAAGCAAGAAAAGTATGTGAGACCAACTGCCAGGTTCCACTATTTTCACCCTCAAAAACCTTTATTAATTAGAAAGTAGAAACCTCGATAACAGTTTTTTTATCATCCAGATCTCTGTAAGTGGATAAGCCATGAATTTCACCACCATACAAGAGTGTCTTCTAGGAAATGCAACGCATTGTGCATACTTTGACAGATCACATGCAGATTTTTTGTATCTAAAACAGATCAGGTTTGCACCAGTACACAAAGATAAATCTTTTGAGCGCTATATGGGGTGATGGATATTTATAAGTTAATTTTTTAAAAGATTAATTTGCTTAAAAATTGTGTTCAAAATACCAAAACATGAAACTGACAGATTTCTTTTAGTAAGATTAACATGGTTATATAATAAGGCTTTTAACAATTACATAACAAGTTACTATTTTCTAATTCTTCATCCTGTATATTAATACCTCTCACATTGGTAGTAGTTGTTACTAGACCTGGATTAATAGGAATTTTTATAATCAAGTAAATACTAGTCCCTTAAACTCTTACTTATTCAAGATCTACAGTATTAAGATCACACATTTGGCTAATAGGAGCATTTTAGATAGTTTAGGTTGAAATAGCAAAAAGATCATACAGGTAGGTCTCAGGTAAGTAGGTTTATTACTAGCAGCTAACACTTCTTTATGCTTGAAAGATGATCTTCAATTTAAATTAGAATGGTATAACTGCACACTAAGTTAAGTTACAATTAACCAGAACCTCACGGTTCAGACATTAGATGAAGCAATAAATTATTAAACAAATATTTTCACTATATTTTATCAATCTCTAAATTATGTTACAGATGTGTTCCAAAAGTTGTGAGAGGAGCCTACATACAAAGAATGATCTAAAAAATTTCTTTGGAAAAGGTTACCATGAGTTTATAAAAATTCATCCAAACAGAAATATTTCTGGAGCAATACAGTTGGTCATCAAAAACCTGTTTTCTGATAAATAATCCTTCCGACTAAAGTTAAAAATGAGTATCTGTCTACTTTATTGATTCTAAAATCAAAACAGGCTGTAAATATGGATATAATTTACCATGTAATGCATGAACAATACTATAAATGTAAATAATCTTCTGCAGGCAAACTTTTATTAACCTCATTACAATAATGTTTTAATAAATCCTCATGTGAATTTATTAAAATCTCTTAATTTCCAATATTCTAAGCTATAATATCATTTTTTACTTTTAAGCAGCCTGCTTTCCAAATTATGTTATGAGTTACGAGATGCATCTATACCAGACAAAAACTTCAGAAATCAAGCCCCTGACTTCTTTTGAAGCCAATGGCAAAACACAGCAGCTAATTTATCAGTTTTTCAGCATATTTTTTAAAGTTTATCCAGTTGTTCTAAATTCCACACATTTGCACTACTGTTTTTTTTCCTTTTCGTTATTGATTATACCTTATAAATCAGTACACCGTAAACAAGAGATACTATTTAAAAATTATTTGCATGTATTTATGGAAACCCTTCAAAGAGTGTACAATTTGTATTTTATAATCATTTTTAGTACATGCAACTTTATATAGTAAAAAATACAGTTTTGCACTATTTCAGAAGGAGATGCTCATTGTCTCAAAAACGTCCAACATTTTAGAGGATAAATAGGTAATGAGGAATGATCTAGGTAATAATTACATGAGCCAAAGATAGCTATCTAAAAATTCCATCCAAAAAAATACATAACATTCAGTGTTACATTACCGTTTATTATTCAGCAAAATAGCAAAACACCTTCCAATATTATTCGTTTTCAGAATTTAAGAAGGAAAAGATGTTGTAGAAAAAAATTAAAGAAATTCCTTAATTCTTACCCTTTCATCTTCGCTCTCGTCCCCTCCTCTGCCGTTAGGCACGTACATTGGAACATTCATAGGGACGGATTTAGCAACCTGAGGAGTTATCCGTTGTCTTGGAATATGAATTCCTTCATCATGGCTGCCCGAGTCAGAAACTAAATGCCACAAAGAAAAAGAAGAAAATAACACTATGATTTGATGACTGCTGTGACAACATTTGGCAAAGTATTTTTAACAAGAAATACTCATTTATTAAAAAAACAAGTGGAAAGGACAAAATTAAGCAATAGATTTTGAAACACTCGTCAGATAAAAGAGACAATGAGTGCATGGTTTTTGAGTGTGGAAAAGGGCTTGGAAGACTGAGAATCACTGGAGAGAACATAAAGGAAAATGGTCTACTCGAGAGAAGTAAAGGCAGGTTCTTGCCACTTCGAAGATGAGAAATTGAGGACAGAGATTGACAGAAGATAGGAGGAAGGAATGAATTAGGAAAATGAAGAAGTATTAGAAAAAGAACAACAAAGAGAAAAAGCTGAACCAATGCAGTCCCTAGATGACCTGGTCAAAAGAAGAAGACAGAAATCAAACATGAAAAACTAGAAAGGATAGATAATTAGTAATTACTGAGTAATGAATAAAACAGTTTGATGAATAAATGAGAATGCATGAAGAGAGGTCCATGGAAATTGGAAGACCAAAAAAGAGAAGAGAATCATATTTTCAAGAACGTCTACACATTTTATGCCATCCTGAAGTTCAAATGATAGCAATTAGTGAAAAATTAAGATTAGAAGAGTATTCATTATGTTTATATTGATTAATCCATTACGAATACCAAGATCAATCTTTCAATTATAAAAAAGCAATCCCACCTGAAAAATTTGCCATTTATAAATTATGATCAAGATAGAAAAAGGCAAGGATTTAACTGTACATACAGATAAGGTTCAGCTAAATCTTTCTGGATTATTCAAGTAAAATTTCATCTTGTTCAAAATCTCTTATGATATCTTAAGCAAAATAGATGAAAAATTTGGATGAGAATCAAAATATCTCTTTTTTCAGATACAGCAATTCTGATTATCAATCATTAAAGAACCATTTCATCAAATTCTAGATTTAGTATTCTGTCTTATTATAAAACCTTTTCTTACTCAAATTTTCGTAACATAGATGAAAATTTGATAGGTGGGAATTGCACTTTACCATAAAAGGGAAGTTACTTGTGGCATCCATGGAAATCTTCACTCATTGTGTTAGTGCTTCCAAACAGGTAGATCTCTTTCAAAGTTATCACCTGCTTTCTAGACCCCTTCCCTTGACCATCTCAGTTCCCAATGATTCACTTCTAGGCCCTTCCTATTCAATCTCTTCATAAACAATTCTATCCATTTGTAGCAAAACTTAGGCAGATATCCTAAAATTCTTTAAAATAATTAGAAGTAATGAAGAAATCTCCTCCCTCCAGTTTCTTTTTCTAGAATAACTATGATTGAAATCATATATTTATCATCTAATTTATAAAGTGATCATGATCATGTAGTTACCTCTCATGTAATTTTAATCTCATAACAATACTATTATAAGGATAATTAATAAACTTTCTGCAATGTTGCTATAAAATAGAAATAATTCTTTTTGGAGCACCAAATCACAGCATAATAATGATTCATTAAACATATCACCATCATATTGATTCGCAAATTTAGATAGGTAATAGAATAAATTTTTAAATGTACATAAATAATAATATATAATAAATAAATTATCATAATAATACATAATCATAAATAATACAAGCTTTTTATTATCATGCGAAGAAAGGAAAGCATTTCTGTTAAAAGAAACTTAGGAAATAAGACAAAGCCCATATTACTTCCACCATAGGGATAGGGAAACTGATAAAATGTACTTGCAAGCTGCTAAAAGCCAAACATGCCAACTTTTTTATTCAGGAGGACCAGTTTACTTTCTCTCATGCAACAAATTACTCCTATACTTGAAATACTTGAGCTTCAGCTAAATTCAGAAGCACTTCTAAATCATCATACATAGGTGAAAAAAGTCAATGCATAAGTGACTTTCCAGCATGGAAGCTTATAACTTCACTTTTGTATTTTTCATTCTGCTCCATTTCCATTCTGTTAATATCCTACAGCATATGCAGTAATTAAAGAGGGCATTTCTTTTTTTCGCATTAAAATACAGTAGCAAACCACAAAAGAATCCTTTCTTGTACTTGTATCTAATGCTTCTCCACAACTTTCTCCTCTTAAAATTGTGCTTAAGTCTGAATAGCATGAAAACCATACATGATACATTATCTAGAAGGTAACTAAAGTTACCTTTTAGACTCTCCACCTCAGTGAGCTTGGTTTGCTAAAAACCTCATATTGTTTACCAACAAATCAAGAATTTACTGTGACAATTTTGCAGCCATTTTTGATCCATTACCTTGTTTTGGATCAAAAATGTTTAGAGACTTGTAATAAATAAATTGATGCCCTGCTAACCTGTGTTTCCTAGAAATGTACTCACAATCTTTTTGATAACCCACTCTGAGAACTGGTCGGCCTGGTTTGGGGTTCAAAGAGGTTCCTGGGTATTTTTCACAGCTGAATCCTGCATTGAGCATCAAATTTACCAATACAAGTTATTGAATCAATAATTAATCAATTTCAAAGGTTTGATCCCTCACAAGGGCTTGATCTACGAATCTGCTCAAGTTACCAATCAATTTGGCATTAATGGAAACTTCATCAATCATGAAGTTATTACAGATTAAACTACGTCATTGGAAACGTTTATGTACAATTAGAAAGAGTTTGTGTGGTTCTCCTCCAGTTTGTCATCTACCACCAATATATGACCAACAACCACCTCATATAATGAGTTGGAGTGGGTGGGATTGCCTATGTTACTAATATAGTTTGGGTTAGGTATTCAAAGCAAAGAGGAGTAAACAAAAACATGAGAAAACAGTTTTCAAATTCTTTGCTAGAGGGTTGCAGGAGGTAGATCACACACAAGAAGAGAACCATTTTTGTGAGAGAGTTTGCAGTAAACCACAGCATTTCAACATATACTTTCAAATCTGCAAAAACCATTAAAATACTATTGAAGTGATTTCCTAATTTTAGCCTGTTTAGATGGAAAACTACCAAGAGCCTGTTACTTTGTAAAGATGGAGAAAACGTGTGGCAAATAGATAAACTACCCTTTACCTAATAGTTAGTTTTGTTGAAATATTTCAAAGCATTGCAGTCAATAAAAAATAATTCTATTATCTAAAGACAATTTTGCATTGCATTTTAATTGGCATTCCTCAATATCTCAGGCAATGTTTTCTCGGAACAGCTGATCATCCTCTCATCATGAGTTACTGTTATGTAGTATAATTGATACCTATACGTAGAGGATAAAAAAGTTCACTGAAAATTCCCAACCTAAAAAACTGAAAAACATAAATTTTAATGTTCATGCAGCTAACTCTAAAACGAAATCTCTTAAGACTGAGAAACAAACAAACACACAACTTGTCACTAGCACTAAAACACAAGAAACAAAAATGGCAGCTGCCCTAGTTTCAAAGCTTTCTAAGAAAACTTAAGTTTTATTCAAGCAAGAAAATCAGTTTTTTTCCTAAATAAAAGTTGTGATTGTACAAAACTGCTAATCCTAAAATTAGGTCATTTCGGAAGTTAAACTGTTGTAAAATTAAATTTTTAAGAATTGGGTCAAGGTCAACTTGAAACTACAAAAAAATTGCAAAATTCTGTTAGCTTTGGTTATTTTTGGTGTTTCTGATGCTCTATAGTATTTTGCATTACACCCTTTAGTTTCTAAATACATGTATATACGACAATTTCAGACCCAAAGCTTTCCACTGGCATGAGGATTTCAACTCAGGGTGAAAATTTAATCTACCCAAGTAATTTAATTTAAAAGTAACAAGTAAGTATAAAAGAATGATTTTAGACTGTCAAATCAAATAAATGACAGAATTTGAATAAGAAAAATTAGGTAACTTCACAATGGACATATTCTTATGAAGAACATCAAGGAGGGCATCGAAATTGGGTAAACATTTATTTCTACAAATTAAATCTCTAAACTTTGTACTAAAAACAAAAAAATGGAAGTCTAGCAATGCTAACAAAGCTTACATAACCAGGTAAATAAAAAAAGAAAGGCACCAAAGATAACCAAAGTTGCACAGAATTAAGCACAATGAAACTTAAAACACAAGAGGGAAAATGAAGGAAGGCATACCATCAGTGTCACTTTCCTCTCCAGATTGGAATGCTTCTGCTGGATTCTCATCCATTCCCTCCAAATCAAAAAGACCCTCTGAATCATACGAATCGGAAGGTTGACTGCGTCTGCTGCCACCATTGCTGTGGGGTATCCGCCTCATTATTGATCTGGGAGCACCATGCCCAATTGTGCGTGATTGCTTCAGCTGAGCATTCAACCTGCTTCCAACAGGTGAGATGGGAGCACCACTTGGTCTGCCCTGATTCACTGCAGAGGCACTTTGTGTTGTCCTCTTTGGTGACACTTGACCACCAGTCCTTGCCGCATTTCGATTGGGCGAAACAGAGGAGGGATTGGGAGACGCGAGCGGTGGGGGAGGAAGTCGTGTGTGTGGGTTGAGAGGTGGTTTGGTAGGTGAGGTGGGAGGCAGACCGTTGCCACTGGCTCTGTTAGATTTATCACTTGGATTTCCACTTGAATTGAGATCTTCTGCTTTGAACAAAAGCCTGAAATGAGAGCAAAATCAACAAAGGTTATGAGATGAGGTAGTAGACACTACACATCTATTGGTAGCTGAAAATAAACCCTTTTTCTCTTTTATATCAGATTTCATTGTTTAGTATAAAATCACACACACAAAATTCAACATACTAATTGCACAGATTAATTGGCTCCCCTGAGGACACATTTTGGGTTGTGGTCATAGACAATAAATACTTTGAAATCAGGACTTAAGAGAAAGGTAAACTAAGAAATTCACTTTTTCAAAAATATTAGTTTGATCCAGTGTTTCCCAAACTTTTCCATGCTACTCCTCTCTTGGATTCATACCACCATCCCCCAAATATGAAAATCTTTGAAAATTTATATCTGTATGGCCATAGCTGAAGAAAGATAAAAAGGAAATTAAACACTGTAATGATATCTACCAAATTACGGTATGACAGTTATTTGATGTTGTATTGATGCCATAAATCTAAAGTAAAACTCTAAGTATGAATAAGTAAAACTCTATTAAGGAAGGAAGATGAAAGATAAAATTCGTTTTGTCTAGCACCCCACTACACTAGACCAGCACCCCTAGGGAGGCAGCATTGTCCACTTTGGGAATCACTGGTTTAATCCTTTAACTGCTTAAACCTTAAACATAAATAGGCATTTTTTCTTTGCTGTAGGGCATATGGTTTTGTTTATGCACATGATTCAAGTATATAATAACAATAAAATACTATAGAATTGATTATTACAACATTGAAACAAAAAATAGATCAACTAATACACTGATAATTTAGAGAAAATTTTGACAAACTTGTTAAAACATTTTTTCAAGATGTGGGGAGTTTATGGGTAAAAGGTGAGATTTAGGGAGCATAGGGATTACTACTTAAATTTTAGATAAGATAAAAAAGATTACCTTGACAGGGTGCGATGCTCATTATTGGCCTGCTCCCGAAACCTATCTAGAGCTGCAAATTCCTGTTCTGTGTATGCTCGAACACGCTCTTCTGTCAGTAAAGTTTCTCGTTGAATTGCCTCAGCCAATTGTTGCTGAAGAGATGTATGTAAAGTTCCTCGAGAAGCTACAGATAAAGAGACAGCAGTTACTCACAAAGCTTAGAATGCATGACTATCCTTCCAAAAACTCTTTGATTGCCATGAATTAAAATAAAAATCATCAAAAAATATGGCATTACGCATAAGCTATGGCTTGAGATTAACATCGTGGAACTTAATTTAACTATTCATAGCAAAAAGATGTGAAATCATCCAAAAATTTTGAGCAACTGTTTCAAAATGCGGGATAACTCATGCCATTTTAAAGTACAGCAGTTCCTCAACTTACAAACCATTCTACATTTTAACCTTTTTGTACTTCATTTTGACCTCTAGATAGGTAATTCTTTTATAAACCTGGGTACTATAGATCACATGTGAACACATGCTGCTGGCTAAACAATAAACCTCTCTCTCTTTCTAACTTTGTACCTAAATTGAGATGAGGATATGGTGTTTTTATTGTTCCAGTTTATATTATTTCATTATTTTTACAAAGTATTGTTTCAGTGGGTAGTTTTTACCCTTTATTATTATAAAGTATTACTTATTATTAATGAAATGTTTTGTTATAAATTCATATTATTTCCATAACAATCTACAAGAATTTTTTATCATTCTTCTTAAATATGGAACATAGGAAAACTAAGAGGAAAGAGAAGAAAACCAATATAGAAATAGATAGAGAAGTCATGGAAAAATATGAGTAATTAGAAAAAATGATCTGTGCACACAACATAACTTGTCCAAATCCCTCAAATTTTTACAGAACATGGACAAAGGAACTTTAGTTGTTTCATCACTCAGAAATAGTTATGAAAGAAATGGAAACTATATTAATTGTCTGGATACATAGCATACCACTAAAAGGAAAAGAAGCACCTCAGAACATTATGTGTTTAAAAGCTCAAGCCATTTAAGTAGATTCTGCAAAGAAGTTGTCACTCAATAGCAACAGCAAATGTATCAATGAAGAATTTAAATCTAGTAGAGGATGAGTTGAGAAATTTAATAATAGAATTGGTATCCACTGTGTTTTTAGGCATGGATGAAATACTTGAGATGATAAAGAAGCCATCAAAAAGGTTACTTGGTTTGATGCAAAAAGTTGACTAAATACCTGCACAAGTTTTCAACCATGATGACCCTTTACTTTTCTGGAAAAGTGTGCCAGAAACAACATTCATTGCTAAAAAAGAAAGTGCATTGCTGAGGCACAACCCTATGAAAGTCCAAATTTACTTCTTTTATCAATACCAGTGGTGATTTGAAAATGAAATCTTCAAATGTTACCTAAACCATTTTCCTAGTTTGTTTGTTAGTTTACATCTCTGAAAACACTAGAATCTTTAAAAACACATTGTTAACCGATATTAAGTTTGTGTTATCTGAAGAGCTAACAGTAAAGCCTGGGAAAATAGGCAAATCTCCAATGAGTTGATGACAGAGATCTTTGCCCTCACCAACAAATGGTCAATGCAGCAGAATGGTTTAGCAGATAAAGTTCCTTGTTTAATGGAAAATGCAGACATCTAACTCTTTTGGAAGAGAATAAGGACAAAGAGTTAAATTTTCTCAACATGCCTCCAAAAAGCACATTGTTCTTAAAGCTCACCTCAGTACCATGCTGTACCCAACCTCAAACAACTCTATCCCAAATTTTTTTGTAAAAGATTTCAAAATTACCTCTGACACCATATTAATAACTCTTAAATTTCAGGAAGATGGAGATGATAAATAAAATGGAGGAAAGAAGAAAATGTAAAAAGGTAAACTTAACATGGGTGAAGAATGTACAGGGCACTAAACAAAGAACTGAGAAGGGAAAAATAGGGCAAGGGAACAATGGTGGATGGGTCAATGCAACAATATAGAAAAGCCGGATGAAAGCGAGAGGCTCAACCTATTGTATAGAAACAAGAAACATCTAATCGGGAGTAAAATAAGTAATAGAATAGTCACTGCAAAAGAGGGCAGTGGAAACATCTTACCGGATCCAGCAAGAATGTGGGGAAGGTAGAAAGAATATGTTGAAGAACTATATGGAAAAGACATGAAGCTACCTAACATAATGTTAGAAACTATACAAGAAGCTGAATAAGAAAATGTTGGACCTGGTATATTAGACAGTGAATTTGATAAGACACGATATGAAAGGGAATAAAGCAACTAATTTGATTAGATTCCAATCAAGTTTCTGAAAAACCTGGGGGAAAAGGGTAAGAAATATTTCTACAATTAATGTGGGAAAGTTTATGATAATGGAATATGGCCAGAAGATTTTAGCAAGTTGATCGTGATTCCACTACAGAATTATTGTACAATAAGTTTAATATCTCATGTTTCGAAAGTAATTTAAAGGGTTTTGAATAGAAAAATTGAGGGAAAAATTAAGGGGCAAATCAAAGAATACCAGTTCAGTTTTCAGAAGGGGAAAGGAACAAGGGATGCTACTGAGGTAATGATGGTACTCATAAAACTCAGCATGGTATTTAAGAGGGATGTATTTGTATGTTTTGTTGATTTTGAAAATGCTTTTGATAGGGTAGTGGTAGTAGTATTGTTGAAAGTGCTTTGACAGCTTAGGTCATTTCACTTGTACACCTCCAGCAGGAATTGAACATGGACAGCTTTCACCAAAGTCAAACACGTTGCCCACTTAGCTATTGGGTAGCCTAGGTTTCAATAGAGTTCAATGGCCAAAACTGATGGGAATTTTAAAGAAAACTGAGTCGGACTGGAAAGATAGGTGTTTGGTGCAAAACTTGTACTTAAATCAAAACGGATCGTTCAAATAGCTGATGAGGAATCAGAATGGGCAGAGTTGGGGAGAGAAATAAAACAAGGCTGCCCACTATCACCATTGCTTTTTAATATACAGTGGTACCTTGAGATACGAGTGCCCCAACATACAAGTTTTTTGAGAGATAAGCCATCACTAGGTCCAGTTTTTGCTTGAGTTATGAGCCTAAATTTGAGGTATGAACCAGCCTTGGTGACATCAAATACAGTTGGCATAGCAAGCCACTGCTCATATTTGCAAATCTTGCACATTCAATTCACGTATTTACCTCACCGCAGAAGTATTTCTGTCGTGTTGCTCTAATTTTGTGTCATTTTGGTACTTACAGTTATTTAGCAAAAATAGATTTGAGATACGACAATTCTGACTTACGAGCTTGGTCACGGAACGAATTGAACTTGTATCTCAAGGTACCACTGTATATGTAGAGGAAATTATTGATGAAGCTTGGGAAAAAATGGACAAGATAGTGAAAGTTGGAGGGGAAGTAGCAAAGTCAGTAAGGTATGCAGATGATAGAGCTATTGCGATATTGATGTATTGTGTGATTCCAAAAGGGGTTTACAAATACTACTGAATGCACTGATTGATAAAGCAAGAGAATTTAGAATTAAAATAAATGCAAGAAAAACAAAAGTAATGAGATTTACCAAAACAAAAAAAGGTAAATTAACAATCAGAGTAGATTGTGAAAAACTAGAACAGTTAGATAATTTCTCTTACTTGGGAAGTGTTCTATCTTGGGATGGGAGGTGTACAGATGAGGTTCAAAAAAGGGTAGTGTTGGCCAAGGAAGCTTTCGTGAAGTGAAGGGATTACTAGAGATCTCAATAAAGGAATCAGGAAAAGATTGGTAAAATCCTAGGTATGGAGTGTTTTTCTTGGATATGATGGATAGGATATGAAACATGGACCTTACAAAAGGAGGATATCAATAGATTACAAACCTTCAAAATTTGGGTATGGCAAAGATTGGAAAGCGTAAGTTGTATTCATAGAAAAACAAACACAGAGGTAGTAGAGAGGGTCAAGGAGGAGAGGGTTTTAATTGAAGTAATTGAATGTTGACAGAGGAAATAATTCTGTCAAATATTGAGAGGAGATTGATTGATACAGAATGTAATTGAAGGAGGAATACAAGGGAAAAAGCAGAATGGAAGACAAAGACAAAAGTTGTTAGATTACATAAAGGGTGGGGTAAGTTACCAGGAAGTGAAGAAAATGGCATTGATCAGGGAATATTTGGGCACATGAACCTACTAAAAGGTAGAAAACTTTTTTATGTATATGATATCATATTTCTGATACAATGGACTGGACTATCACATTCATTAAGAAGGGCTTGGTTATATGATGATGCTGTTATTCTAATAAATAATGGAGAAAGAGAGAAGAAAAACATATACCAAATAAGGAAGTTTACATGGGTAAGCATGGCTTACAACATTTACACGGTTTAATAAGACAGGAATTACCAGACACTTATGCACCTAGCAAGTGAGACATGCTCTGATGACAGCCACTGAAACTTTGTGATAATAGTATCAAAGACTACACACAATAGTTCCAGCAGTCACCATTAGAGCAGTGCTGCACTCTCAGTGTGCGTTACAATTAAAGTGTTGTTTACCCATATAAACTTTCTTGTATGTTACATTTATCTCTAGGTCATTAGTAACAGTCTTTCACAAGCAAAAAGTGGTTTTAAACTTAGGCCTAAGTTATTAGCGGTGATAAAGCAATACATAATGATAGCCAATATAGCTTTCATATTAGTCTGAATAAAAAATATGGAACTTCAATACTGATTATAAAGAATAAAGCCTGCAAACAATGAATCAAATAAAATAAAGTACAAGCACCATAACATCCAATATTTTGCACAAAGATTTTACTTTAACAGGTTATCTCAGATTTACATCATTGAAGATACAAAACCTCAGTGAAGGATAGAACAAACAATTCAAGAAAATTTAGCAAGATGATTTATGAGCATGATACAAAGCGAATTGTAACAGAACAATACTTAGGAAACTATATGATATGCATGATCAAATATAGAGATACTGGAACCAATAGAGAACATTATAATGGAAAGAAACATTCCTTAAGGCTTTAACAATGGTCCCACAATGCTGGCAAACAATTCTATGCAATTCAATGCAGCCACAATTCTAGCAAACTTTCATTAAAGATTGTATTTAACAGTTCATTTAATGCACAACCTGAAAATTAGTAAAATAAATGTTCACACCTATGTAAGTGCTTTCTTTGGAATGTTTCCAGACTCAAATTAAATTACTATAAGGAAAGCATGCCAAATCTAATAAGGCTGATGACAATAAGCCAAACGAATAGAACCGCTTCTTATTAAAAACTTTTAATGACAAAGCCGAAACCCCTCTTTTGTGTTGTGGAATTGTACATGTTTTTTCTCCGACTTTGTCATTAAAAGTTTTTACGGTGAAATTCCACTAAGTAACGCTAGGAAATATTTCTTTAATCCGCTTCTTATTCCCCACCAATAGATAGATATGGAAACAAGCTAAATTAATTGACATAACCAGCATAAAAATTCTAAGTTTAACCTAGCCACCATATCATTAAAGCAAAAATACACTCAAATAATACTATGTAATAAAGTAGCATAGTTCTTAATTCCAACTGGAGGCCAATTAAGGCACAAATTTTCACTTAGGAAATTATAAATTAATGATACCTACCAGAAAATTTACTTGGAGATGGGATGGATGTGTTTATGGGCTCAACACTATCAAAAACAACAACTCTAAATACTGTAGAATACCTATCACTATTTTTCGCCGCTATAATTTCTTCTGGATTGGTCTGGAAGAGAAACGTAGAAGTAAAATCAAATTGTAAAGACGATGAAATTAACGGAAATAATTTCAGAGAATACTGGTAGTTACCATTAATCCTTTGTTAACTAAGACATAACTTGCACCTTTCTCCCTATGAATTGCATGAGTGTTCATGGAGCAGTTAAGACAAAGATGAATAACCCAGCTTCCAGCATTTCGAAGCTGAACTAAGGCTGCTTGTTCCTTAGTAATCCTTTCTGTTTCCACTTTGCCGATATCCTAAAAATTAAATTGATCAATTAATTTCTCAACTTAGAATATTAATAAGGTATGTCTTTATGCAAAACCTAATAACACCACCTGTAATCTTACCTCTTTGAAAAACTGCTCATTTAGCTCAGCTGGGGCCAAACCAAGCTGTGAGATATCAACTTCCGATATGTCTTTTCCATTTGCGACGATTGATACGTTGAGACATTTACAGGTGATGAGCATTGCAATCTATTTCTGAAAATTATAAGACGATACTAGTTATCAAATCGATTACAAACATCTGTTACGATAACAAGTAACCATCTTTGTTTGCATCTGAAATCTCAAGTCAACACTGATTGAAGAAATAACATAACAGAGTAAGACTCATTAATCCGAATCAACTCAATTCATGCGGGATAACGTTACGAATTTTATTTTTTAAACAATCATACAGCATTTGAATGTATTCCAAACATCCCCGTATACTTCGGTGTTTATCGGGCATATACATGTAACACAACAGTTATGAGTTATTTGCAGACCATGATGACCTTACATAAGTTACACGCGTAATCGCTTATGTTGAACGTAAACAACCAATGATGGCAATTATTAGTAGCATTACCTACAAACAGGGGAACTAAGTATTAATTTATCTCAATTTCCTATCAGTTTCTTGATCTTGATGTGTGCTTTCTCAACGCCACCTACTCCACCTAAAGCTGTGGCGAGGAGTCAAACAAATTACGCACTCTTAACGCAGTTTATACCTTTAAACTATAACAGACCGCGTATTCCTCATATGTTTCTGCCTATAATTATTAATGTTATCATGAGATAATGACTGATATATTTTCTGTAGAATCCCGCGAAACTTTTAATCCTACTGAAAACTCATGAAAATGTTACCCTTTAAAACTTGAAAAGCAATTTAATACCTCTAGAAATTAATTTCCCCTCCAAAAAACATTAAAGTCCCACGCTAAGTTCGAATTTTATTCTAGTAAGCGTTTCGTAAATAAAAAAATTAAATACAAGGCAACTAAAGTTGTTTAACTAACATGCAATGATATCAGTTCGTTACAGTCTAAATTTCCAATTAACATACGATACGAGTGACGGTGGGTAGTAAAATACTCTCCTGTCGAGGAGTTACGTGCCGCCAAGCTCTGTGCTAGTGCTTTGGCTTTAATCCAAGGCCAAAAAGTACGATAGGATACTAAACGATTTTGTTAATGTTTGGCCGCCATCCAGCCAGATAGCCTTGAAGTATTATTTACAATAAGGAGAACAATATGATTATTCTGTCAGAAAAAAGTCATTTTGTCAACTTTAATCAAATACTGTATAAAATTAAAAGTAATTATTCAAGGACATACGCAAATCTCGGAAACAATGTGAAGTGAAGGACCTAATAATACATTATGCGTTTGCAAATTCAAGGTCAATGGCTTAATTACGCTGTAACATAACAATCTGTCATTCTTCATCTCCAATAGTCTTCTATGCTTGCGACTAACGTCGCGGCGTTTCAAATTCATGGAAACAACAACTTTTCATGGATTAAGTAACTACTAGAAGAAGAAACGCCGGTATTACTACGCATTAATTAGTTTAATCATATAGTAAGTTGATAATCAAGGAAATGCTCTTCTAATAGATGTTGCGCGGTCTAATTTTATTATTTGAGAGGAATCTGCAAGTTGAATATTTCATGCCTCAGTGTCTCCCTGAGAGAAAATATTATGATTTTTATATATTTCATCTCAAGATTAAATATGTTCCCCACCATTATGCACAGTAATTATTTGGATTCATTTGCCCATTATACCATATTTAAATTGTATGAAGTAAGAGATGAAATCACTAAAAGATTAAGGCCCGGTATTATAATGTATACTTAAAATGAACTTTAACTAAAGTTCACTTTAGAGCCCAGTATTACATTGTTTTAGAGTCTAAGTGGAGATTATTATGCTTCTCCATACTAATTCATTATACATATAGGAGATTTACTATAATCTTCACTTTAACTCCAACAAAACATTACAAGAACAGGCGTTAAAGTGAACTTTAGTTAAAGTCCATTTTAAGTATACATTATAATTCTGGGCCTAAGAGGTTTTTTTTTTGAGTCTCAAATTACATGTTCATTTTGCAAAATATGTTTTACATGTTCTAAAATAACTTGAGAAAACCTGTAATTTTTAAAAGGGTATTTCTTTATAGTTCATATTCTACAGCAACATATTTATTATTGAAAATAGAAAGTGAATGATGCAACAAAAGTTGTGAAGATGAAAATTTCAAATTAACAAAAGAGTAAGACCAGCAAGTAATAGAAAAATAATGAGGTTTTTATTTTACCACAATGTATATCAAACAAGACTTCCAAAATTAATATAATAGTTGATTTGTTAACGATGCATTTTCTGGTGTATAACTTTAAATCAATACATCAAAACAAAATAAACATAAACAAAGAAATTCAAACATTTAACAGAATATATACAATGGCAATTGCTGTTACAATGATCATAATTATAGCTCACATTTACATATATAAATTAAAGATTGTAAATAAGTGTATCCTTTACGAAAATAAAAACAAAAATCACATGAGACTCTTCATACTACAGATCACATGATCATATCTGGTAAGCAGCACATAATACTTTTATAACAAGGAAAAAACTGATAGTAAACAACATTAGACTGAATGAGAGTTGACTAGACCATCCATTAAATCTTCTGCTTCCTCACGAAGATTTTCTACCTTTTCAAGCAGAAGTAACTGGAAAGGAAATGTTATTATGCAATATTACCTCTTTTTGTTTTACACATCAGGCAAAATTTAAAGAATCTTATCTAAACTCTATATATCACAATGAAAACATGCCAACCTTTGCAGCTGCTATGATTTGCTGGGCCACTCTCCTAGACATATGGTCAATTGTGCTGACTAACTGCTGGGGAGTTGAGTTGGCGATATCATGAAGATTCTTAAAGCCAGCATTGTAAAGCTGCCTAGCTCTTCCCTACAGAAAGAAGTCAAAGAAAATTGTAAACAACAAATCTAAATGATAAATAAAAGTGAATGAAGTGATCGAAATGAACAAGTCAGCAATAGAATTGGCTCAAAACAAAGTGCAAATTAATTCCACTTCTCAGTTTGCATGCTAGACAGGTTGTAATACTGATAGAAAAAATACTTTCCCCAAACAATTCTGATTAATGCTTTAATAGCTTATTAGATGAAATATACTCCTCATTCAAGAAATCTTTATGAATGTTTATAACTTTTCCTCAAAAACATAAGTAGTCATACAATATATTATAAAAAATCATCAGGTTCCAACATAAAGGTTAATAATGGGATTAAAAGGAAAGATTATGGGAATAATTTTAGAGGTGTAATTTTATAATGAATGGATTAATTTAACTTTTTACTACACATGATGATAAAATATGCAACCTAAGTTAAAACGCAAGATATGAGAAAAAGGAAAAGGTAGACATAATAAGGTCACAGATTTTAGAGTTATGGCTATAAAACAAATGAAGGAATGTTATTAATCCATTACAACTGTAACTGCAGAATAATTTCTAGAAAAATAAATGCTATTACATGCAATGGACAGAATAAAGATATAAAAAAATCATTGTTGAAAGAGTAGTATGTATCTGTAGTAAAAATTGAAAAATGTTCATCATATCTGACTATAAACTGCAAAGGATCAGTCTACATCATGTCATCTATGACAATTAATGTTGGTACCTACTTAAACATGATCTTTAAGTAAAAGATTATGCTCTGAGTAGTACACTAGTAGTAGGAGTTCACACATGGTGTAAATGTAAACTTCTTTTGAGGCATGAAATCTGTCCTTCAGATCACATACAGGAAAAAGAGTTCCTTTGATCTAGGTACAGCAAAAATACACATTACAAATACTCAATTGTAAATGCATTTTATGTACCATTAATGATTGATAAAAATTATTCAAACTAATTCCTTAGTTAGATAGAATCTATTACTCTACAGTTTGACAGAATTAAAATGATTAATATGTAATTCTTAAATGCTAATTGCTAATCCATGAGATAATCATGCTAGCCTAGCAACACTTAGGTCCCATGTTTAAATCACACTTTGGATATGGATGTGAGTTCCTTTGTTGCAGCCATAATCATAAATTGACAATGATGGCTTTTGACAGTGTACTAGCAAAAATAGTACTGGAGTACTGTAATACATTAATGAGTCCTCAACCTCTCGTTGATTCGTGTTTCCTAGGATTTGCAACTTGATTTCATGATCCACACATTTAAATAACCAGCCCTTTAAATCATCCAACATATTCTGTCACTGTCATCCACTCTATCTTTTCCCTTGATTTTACCTCTGATTACTTGCTTTGACAATCCACTCCTTCTTGATATCTGACCTATTCATGTATTGCACCTCCATTTTATTTCTTCAATTATAAACATTTCTTCTCCTAGTACCTTCAAAGCTTATCTTTCCTAACAACTTGATTTGCTTTCTCCTATTTATGATCCTTAAACTGAAATCTAAAGGACCTCCAGTCTTTAATACCTCATGCATGACAGGCAAATCTCCCCACAACTCTCTTCAGTACATACATTTACTCATCAACTCAATTATATCAGTATCATCACTCAATTTAAACCTTCATTCAGCATAAAATCAAAATTTAAACATCAAAATGTGCAAATAGGCACTATAGCAGGAATTTGAGTCAGCAAGATAGACATTGGCAAGGATTGACTCTGGCTGCTTAGAAAACTGGGTTGGTACCACACTCCAACAGTGGTTTTGACAGGTTACGTAACCTCATTTACCAAGTTTTCACATTCATACTGCATAAAATTCCAGACTAAGATTACACTATTTTCTTCAAATTAGTTCAGCAAGAACTCTTCTTCATCAGTACTCTTTGCTCAATGAAAGTTTCCTCATCTATAGATAATCTTTTCCTTGCTTCTTTACTGCAGCACCAGCCCCAAGAAAAAATACCACCAAAGAACAGGAGGCACCTAGTTAATAGTTTAATAACCATCCTTTTAGAAAATTTCATCATATTGACTTTCTTATCTCTTATTTTCATAGCAAAATAACTTTCTTAATCATTTAATGAACTTTTTATTGAATAAATACTCTATGTAAATCCCCCTCACAGTCAAGTACACAGCTTCATAGGTGGATTTACTACTTCACAACTAATTTTTACCTCCTAATCCATTTCTTCCTAAGTTTCTGATGCCATTCTCTCTGCATAAAAATGAAAAATGCTTGACCACTCTGACTAAAAATATTTTCAAGTAATCTTCAATACCTACATTGGCTTTAACTGTCCCTCTCAATCAGAAATCTATACAAAATCGACAAGCAGACTTTCACATCCTCTTAAAAGCCAATATTTCTATCATGGTAGTTGCTTGCCCATCTATTGATTATCTTGAACTATTGCAGTGTGAATATTTATGAATGACCACACACTAAAATACATAAAAAACAACAAATCATCACTTAAAATCAATCTGCAATTAACTGTTGAAATTTACACAAGATGTAAACAATAAACAGGTAAGGTTAATAATATTGGGGCTCAAATAATCATTCTAACAGGAAGAATTTCAATATTTTCTGGGTAAAAAGCATAGCACGGTTATTTAAGGTATCTCACATCATTCCTAAAAATATAACATTTGAAATTTTTATGCCTATCATTACCCTCTTGACTGCTGGTAGATCCATCAATGGCAACAATTCCACATGGCAGCAATGTGACAGTCTTTGTGAAAAATTCCCTAGAAGATCTTGAAAAGCCCATAACTCCTCAAACTCCTAGACAAAATATATTTAATTAATCAGTAAATGTTAAAATTGCACTAGGAAGATAAAAAATTAATGTGTAAGAGCAAATACCTGGCAGAAATGTAAAACATTGGATGCAAAGCTAGCAGCTTTTGTCATAAGAGACTGAATAACACCTCTCGGAATGTCATACTTGATTGAGACTTCCCATACCGACATTTGATTCCAGAGATCATTCAGCATTAACGTTACATAAAAACGGTTTAAGACATGGCTGGTTACTCCCTGCAGAAGAATTGGATTTGAAAAATTTTAAGCTGTCTTGCTAAATATGGAAACTAAATTAAGGGCTTTTCTTAGGACATTACTAAGCAGAACATGCAACCCACTTTCTCTGAGAAAGTTTTAATTTTGAAATTTTTTTCTAATTATTACCATAAAAGCATATTGTCCCATTGAAGAGATTGTCACCAAAATTCAGACTTACCAGCTGAAGAAACATGTGGATAATATTATATTCTGACCTAGCACTTCTTTTAGTCTTAAAAAGTGATAACTTTTTCATAAATCACAGATAGTGAAACGTAATATTGCTGCAATATATTTCTGGTGTTTAGAATGAATAAATCATCTTCCATTACATATTTGGCACATTTACTAATCGTAAAGTATTAATATAAATCCAGTTTGACAAATTAACATGGCAAGTGAAAATTTCTCTACTGTTAGAATAAAATTACCACTAACAAAATGGTGCACATCCTTTCATACAATGTCTACATTGAAGTAACAAAAAAGTCCCTTGATTATTGTGCAAAGAACTTTCATCACTTTGCAGATGGATGTCTAATTTTTGATTTTATAAGATATGTATAGCCTGAATAGAAGAATGATCATCCAATATACTATACAGTGTATGCTGGAAGTGCACTTTTAAATGTTCCTTAGTTTATTTACATTCTTCACATCAATTCTTAAATATTTATAGCAAAAAACTTCCTACATCTTTCAACCTGGTAAATCTTTAGAGAAAACTTTAAATCACTCATAAAATAATTAATTTCTTTATAGAGCATACACTGAAACAGCAACATTGTAAGTATTCACACCATGCATTTTTTATTATTTATAAACTGGCATTTTATAAGTATCAAATGTGAAAATGCTGATTTAAGACCATGCTTCTAAATAAAAAAACATGTCAAACTTTCAATAAGGGCGGCAGCATCTAAAGGGTAGCAACAGAAGCGTAGCAAGCCATCAATATTATTAAAACAACATTAATTGTAGCTTTCTGTATGATACTCACAACTTATCATGGGAAAGATTATGATATGAAATTAAATATTGGCAAACATTTAGAGTAAAGAATTAGGGATAACTCAAGACGAGAAAGGAATATTTGTTCAGTTGATTCAATTGAAGAATTGGAATCGATAAAAGATTTTCTGGTACCAAGAGTAAATCCTCTTCATGTTTTGAAACATATATTTACCAGAGATTTGATCAGTGTCTTTCCTAACTTGCAAATAGCTTTGAATGTATTATTGACACTTCCGGAGACTGTTGGTGTTAAGATAATAATACTCAAAAGCAATGTGAACTATTAACTCATAATGATCATTTGCTGTGTCGGGATGCAGAATATGCATAATTAATTGTTACTGATGTTTTGTGATCAATATGAGCTGGGGAACAAAGTCATAAAAATGGTTTTTCTAAGGCTTATGAAGTAATTTTTACCTGCAAATCAGGTAATGTATGGCTTTAGCATTTAATTTTAAGGGATGGCAAATTATGTTTGCACCCAAGTGGCAAATAGGCAAGGTGCGCCTCTAACACCACACAGAAAAATTTGTGTTAATAAGCCTTGGTCCCTATACACAATGCTTAAGAAACTACACATCCTAATCACCACACAGGGAAGCCAAAAATCTCTCAACATAATGGATTTTATTGGTTTGATGAGGGAAAACAAAATAACATACTGATGAGCCTTTGGCAGGCTCTGAAGATGCAATTTAGCCAACATTGGGCTGACTCTTTCCTTCAGATGGCTGTTATCCAATGGCTATATTCATTCCTTCTTAAATAAACAGCAATAAGAAAGGTATGCTTCTAGTGGTCAGTAATGAAAAAATCATGGCCTTGCCTTTAAATATATTAGCCTCTGACATGTGAATCACAATTGATAGATTTTTCTTCCTCTTCATGAAATATACAAAAAAAATCCAAGTAAAAGACACATATATCAATTGCTATATATGGCAATGAACCTAACAGTTAAGAGACATTCTTCTACATTTAAACTAAATGCATTTATTCATCTTTCATAGTCAATAATCCCAAATACTTAACAAATCTTAGCAGTTAATTCTATCACACCAAAATAATTTCTGATTCGAGTTATACACAAGCCTACAACTTCTTTTCCAACAAAATAAGCAATTCCAAAAATAAGAAAGAGTAAATCAATACTTCAAAAATGAATATAAAACACACCTTCACAGCTTTTCCAGAAACTATTCCCATCATACAGCTCTCAGAAATTCCCAGAACATGAGCCGTTTGGAGCTCTAGGGGACTAAGCTTGGTATACTGAAAAAAATATATTTTTTAAGCAAAATGAGAATTTATTTATAAATAGAAAACATTTCAGTAATAGCTGACAAAAATCAGAAATATCTTACTGCTTTATAATATATATTTGGTAGATATTTTATAGAAGAGGCTATGTCATAAGGAGTCACTAAATGAAGCAAGTGTAAAAAATTGAGCAAAACCAATCCAGACTGAGCCTGTCTCAAATCTTTGTAAAGCTGCTCTGCAAGATTAAGTTCAATAGATCCTGAAAGAACATTCACATAAAAATTTTCAAATAAATTCATACATAATTTTCCATAGTTCTACTATAAACTCATACACATACAGAGCTTTAACTGAAAAAACTATAGTTATTAATGCAAAAAATATTCCTTACCTTTGATAGCTGCTCTTCCAAGTTTGCTAACCATAATCATTGTTTCATTATCAATCACAAGTGTTGTTTTGGCTGACTTTGAAACATCACACTCAGAATTATTTTTTGTAGACAGAGCAGAGGTTGGCTTGGAAGGAACTAACATTTTGATTTTTAAAAGTCTTGATAGAGCTTTATCAACAAGTGTTGAAGTTTCCACTTCAAGTCGCTCAGCCTGAACCTCCAGTAAAGTATAACCAAAGAGTTTATGTAAACTTTTTCTAGTGTCTGCCAACTTCAGACCAACAGAGCTGAGCACAAGGTTTTCAATGGCCTGACCACCACCCTCATGCAGTGTTGTTATTGCTTCATCCATGCATGATTTCAGCAACTCCCTAACCTGCGAAAAATATTAAAAATTTGTTTCAAGAATAGTTGCAAACAGCAAAAAAACTTTGACAGAGAAAAGGCTGCATGGTTATTAATGAAATTTGGTGGAGCATTTCCAAATAATTACTCATATAACTGACATACTATTACAAAGTAATGAAAACAGATAAAATAATGTAAGTATAAGTTTCAAATAAATGTACAAGTAAATACTAAAAAATGCACTTTTCCCGATAAATTGATATTTTCAATAGAAATAACAGATACAGTGTCTCTTACTACTGAAATATTTAAAGAATATAAATTAATGAGGGACCTGACAGAAATAGTGACAGTGGGCAGCCTTGTCTTACCCTTCTTCCCAACTCTGACCATTTTGATTCCCCATCAGGTATTCTAACTCGTGCTGTCTGATATAAGTACAAATTTTGTACTTTCCAGTACAACCCAATTTTCTTTAAAATTCCCATAAGTTTTGGCTATTTAACTTCAAAAGCTGGGCTCCCAGATAGCCAAGTGGGCAAAGTGTTCGACGAAAGCTGTCCCGTGTTTGATTCCTGGTGGGGGCATACGCACAAAATGACCTAAGCTGTCGAGGCACTTTTAACAATACTACTACTAAGTCGGTAAAATCTTCTGGCCACATTCCATTATGAAAAACTTTCCCACATTCACCATAAAAATATTTTGTACCCTTTTCCCCCGGCTTTTTAAGAAACTCAATTGAAATTGAAAACTTTCCACCTTCCCCATTTTCTGGCTGGATTCCATAAGATGTTTCCACTGCCATATTTTTACAGTGGCTATTCTGTTATTTCTTTTATTCCCTATTAGGTGTTTAACCTTTCTATACAATAGGTAATTAAGGATTTCATGGAATAACAACCAAGACGGCTGTACCCTTTTCCCCCGGCTTTTTAAGAAACTCAATTGAAATTGAAAACTTTCCACCTTCCCCGTTTTCTGGCTGGATTCCATAAGATGTTTCCACTGCCATATTTTTACAGTGGCTATTCTGTTATTTCTTTTATTCCCTATTAGGTGTTTAACCTTTCTATACAATAGGTAATTAAGGATTTCATGGAATAACAACCAAGACGGCTGTACTACCATCTCTGCCAGGCACAACACTCTCTCTCTAGAGGGCTGAGTCCTGTGTACACCATTGACAATATCATTATATTGGCACATCACATCTTGGGATAAGTAGTCAAGGTGGTCTCCCCTTGCTTTCCTCAATAGTGTTTTTAACATGACACCATCACTCGTAACAGCCTCCCAACTGGGGTACAGATGCCTTAGCTGCCACCTCACTGAGGTACAGATGCTGTGTGTACTACCTTTCGTCTGGCCCCTACCTATTTACCATTCTGGCATGGGTGACCCTACCAGGAAGGCTGTCTTCAGTTTAGCTCTATAGGTCATAGGAACACACAAGCCCTTGTCCACTACAACAAGGTTGTAGTCTAAAGAATGGATTATGGACATACATCATTATATTTCCTGTCAACAATTTATTTGAGATTGAATCATACTTAATGCGATGCTGCACATTAATTGTAATGGTGATCATAATTGTGAACTCTTTGTGCAAAGGTCATCTCTAGTTTTCTCTTTTCTACAAATTATTGTATTTGAGCACACAAGCACTTACAACACTTGAAATCAAAAATGTATTTTACCATTTTCTTATATCCAAAACTACATCAAACTTGAGTGATTGTAAAAAAGTTATGAAATCTATACACAAGGAACTACATAACAAAATCAATGCTAATCCAGCACAAATTAATGATAGAAAATTTCATTTTGTAGGAGATGATACTTTGAGGTGATGCAGAATCTGAGATAGTAAAAGACAATAAATTCACTATAATAATCTGGATTACACTGAATATATCATTCTATTAATTTTTTCAAGTGCACATGCTTAACTTTAAAATATTTACAACACAACTTACAAATATTTAATTCCCTTAATACAAATATTTCAAGATTAAAAATGTATGTACTATGCACATTTCATTACTACAAAAGTCAGTGAAAAAACATAACTTACTCGATCAACCTCATTGGATTGGCAAATGAGAATACTCTCTCCATAGGTATCAAAACCAGCTCTGCCAGCTCTTCCAATCATTTGCTTGTAGCGACTTAAATTGATAAACTGATTGCTAATGTATGGTGATCTAAGTATAACCTAGAATTGCAATCAGGAAATAGGATGAGAATAATCGTCTTTCTCCTCTATTTAATAGAATAATAGTATAATATTATACATCTTAAGAATAATATAATCTCTTATATAAATATAATCTAATTTGAAAAATTTTAAAAGGTTATCTCTGAAGAACATTAAGTAGATAGCACATAAAAAGTAAGAAAAAGTATATACATTTTTATTGTTACGTTCTGTGAGGCTAAATAAGATAAACAATGGAGGTAATAAGTTATTTACTGAGATATTATGGCTAAGTAATTTTTCAACAATAAACATATAGCAAAATAGAAGTTCACATTGTATGAAGTAAGGTACGTCTACTGGTTGTTTGTGATCAACATCGTTGTATAATTGTTTGATGGAAGAGAGATAACATTTGAATGAATTAATAAACAACTAACCATGCGTGAAACCAAGAAAGGGTTGAATAAAATTCAACACCAAAATAAAAGCATACATTAATTAAGCATGACCATAATCTTTTAAACCACATCTGTTCAATTGTACAATGAAAGTATAAGTTTAACAAATTATTAAGGAAATAAAGAAAAATATCTTTACAGAACACAATAACAGACAAACACAGGGAAAAAGTATTAGAAAGTACAACCTAAGACTCAGAGCTTGGCTCCATCATTATGGAACTCTAAAACCTATTCTGCACTTAATTTCCTAATTACCTGGTTCTGCAAAACAGATTTATTATATCCATTATGGAATAATAAGGATTTCATGGTTCAAAGTGAAATCAATTAAACATATATTTCCAATCTGGAGAATATGCAACAATACAGACTTGCCAACAAAGCAAAAAATTTCAATCCTTTGTTTACAAGAAATAGGTTAGCGAGAGATAGAATGGAAATCTTCATTTTAACAGTAACTTTTGCATCTCAGGAATGATTAACACTATCAATCACACAATGCATGCATACCAAAAGAATGTTGAATTGAAGCTAAACACAATTCTTTCCAACAGGAATAAGTTGAAATTAAAGAATTTGTGCCTGAACTACTTTACTCAAGGGACCATATAACATGCATACAAAAAAACAGCTAATGAGCATCAAATTTTGATATCTCCTGTTTATCATAACATAAATACATCATACCCGTTTAGCAGGAAGGTTTACACCAGCAGCTAGTGTTGAAGTGCAGCATATACAGGAGAGGGTTCCCATTGTGTAAGCTTCCTCTATTAACCTGCGCTCATCAGCTGTCAGTCCTGAATGATGATATGCCACACCAAAAGGCAATGTTCTTTTTAAAACTGAGCATACAGAACCGTTCCCTTCATTTGACAAGGCTTTATACAGAGCTTTCTTCTCTGATTTCTTATGGTCTAACAACATACTGTAAAAACGAAATACAAACTACTTTAAAGATTTGACTCACCCTAAGTAGTATAAAATTTCATACTTGCACTTTTAAGAATAATTAAACGAAGGGGATCTCAATACATACTAGCATAAAAGTGACAACTAGGTGAGAAAATAGAGTATAGTACATTTCAAGGAAGTCAACAAAAGGAATAAAACATTGCTTTCATGTAAAAATGTAAAAACAATTCTTTATGAGCCTTAATTATGCAATATTTCATTCAAGTTGCTTGATACTTTCACATAATATCTTTTATCACTTTGAGTTTTACCCAGTTGAGTGACATGGAGACAAGATTTTCCATTTCTTCCAATTACATTTAAAGGTAAAAACGCTTAAATTCTCACTAAATTAACGTAACAGAAATCTGAATAACAAACAGAGATCAACCAATTGACACATCAAATATGGAGGAACAATAGCATTAAAAGTTTTAACATCAACTCCGTATTACTGTTTTTGTAAGACATTGTTGCTGAAGTGGTAACATTTAACCAGGCTCCAATTAATTTATAAAATTCAATTTTCCAACAAAATTATAGGTGTGCAGTGTGCCTTATTTTCACAAACACTGAGAGAATTCAAGAGTAACTTACTTCAAAAACCACCAAATTCCTCAAGTGAACATTTAATTTTCTCTGAGAATACCAGAGATTTCTATTAAAATAATAAACTTGCATAAAAATTCATATTATCCTAGACATTTGGACAAAACCAATGTTTTTTTTACCTGGGTAAAATTTGGCAAATCAATGAGGCAACATTTTCACAGTTCTTCTTAGTGGGACAAAAGACTAGACAAGAGTTTGCAGGTACTACTTCTGCCACAAGACCGCCAAGCTGATCTGGATCTGATAATAGCATTTGGGATGAGTACTGCCATGAAAATATAAAAATCATACTTAAAAATGTATACCATAAGATATTCATAATCATGCCAAGATATTCACATAAAATGCGAATTAATTTCTATATTTTTGATCAAGTAATCCAAAAATTCCTGATGGAAAATAGAAAATTATTCACCTGAAAATTTATTTTCCTGGACAACTTGAAGTCATCCTCCGGACATAGTGAATTTCTATTAACAGTCCATAGATCATTTTCAACTTTAACATATTCCTTCAGTTCTACTGGACGGAAATCTTTACAAAAAGTTTCAGCCTTAAGATATCTGGCAATTTCAGGGAGATTTCCAATAGTTGCACTCATTCCCACAATTTGTATGTCTTCTACAAAAGAATATTTATTACTGCTCACAATTGAAATACCAAAACCGTCATATCACTATAACCTGTCATATCACAATAAATGTGGCAGATTATCCAAAATCAAGAAATTAAGAATTATGTGTGCTGATAGTACTGACAAATTCAATCAAAATATATCACAGAATATCCAAGATACAACCAAGACCATTAAATTTAAACTGGGCCATTCAGATTATTTGTGATTTGTGAATTCCACAAAGCCTAACCTTTAGAATAAATTAACTTGGTTAAAAATGCCTCTAGTATGGCTCCACGACCACCCTTTTCACCAATTAGATGCAATTCATCCACAACCACCAATCCAAGTTCACTCAGACGCCCTTCTTCAACTAGGCTATTTACAATTCCGTGAGCTTTTTCAATCGTAGCAATAAATAAAACTTGTTTCCGGCGTCGCTTCCTTGGAGGAAATCTTCCTTTCCCTGCTGCATATTCTTCCACAAGGAAATCTAAATCTATGCCAAAAGGCGCCAAGGAACGTATCTGAAATAACATATAAGCAAATGGAATACTTTAGGCATAAATTCAAACTTTGTGTGTGTACTTTAAATCAAACATAAAACAAAAAAAATGGTTGCCTTCTCTTGGACGATAGCCACATAAGGAAGAACGAATAGTGCATTCTTTTTCCTACATAAAATTTCACGAAGCATCAATATTTCAGCCACTAATGTTTTTCCTCCGCTGGTTGGTAGAGAATAAACTAAATTCTTCCTCTCTTCGAGCGCTGGAAGGCTCAAACATTCCTCTTGCCATGCTGCAATGAGATAACACATTATTAAAGGAATTATTAAATAATACCCCAATATGTATTAGAAAATACTTACAGTACAACTTATCGATCCCTTTATTCTTTTTAATAAGAGTTGACACCTTCGACGGAAGGCCATAAAACGGTCCAAGCTCGAAAAAATTTGACTGAAAAGCATAATTAGGAATATCTTCCACAACCAAAGTTTGCTGAAAGTTGCTTTCCGTTGATTTATTAGCTATCGGAGTTTTATGGGCATTTTCAAGCAAAGCTTTCTTGATTTTATCCTTTAATGGCATGCCACAGTCAAAACTATTTTTGTTACAATAATCATCTTGGAGTGTGCCTTCCTTCGATATATCTTCACTTTTGCTTAACTCTTTCACCATTTCATCTTTACTTGCTTCAGATGAATTAATCGAAAAATTCTCAACGTTTGCTACAGCTAACATACCAGGAATTTGGACTATATCACCCAATTCACAAGAAACATGATCAATAAAGTCATCGTCTTCAAAAAGTTCCGGTGAATCACATCTTTTGATAGAAGAATTCATCCCATACTCGTACTTCCTCTTCTTTGCTTTCCCATTCCAGTATTCTTTCTCGACATCAACAACATTAATTTCCCCTAAAATGGACTCGTCCTGAGTTAACATACTTTGGGAAGCTACAGCATTTGGAACCAGAGCTTCTCCTTTCATCGCAAACAAGCCATCCATAGAAACAGAAAATATGTTTGCTAACATTCAAAATGTCAATACATATCATGTAGAAGGTTGTGAAGAGCATTTCTTCTTTATCTTTGAGAATGCAAGGCTCGTAGTAAACATAACTTTTCTCGATAATTCTACAAATTAAAAGTAGTAAAAAGTCCACATTAAGTAAATCATAGTCAGAACACAACTGAAAATAGATTATATGACCTTAACAGATTCAAAAATGGTAAAAAAATACGTTTCCATCTCCTAATTAACAACTCCCTAACTATATACAGTATTTCAAATTTGAACTTACAAAACGACTTCTAAAATCGTATCGTATTGTTCTGATATCGATACTCATCGATATCATTTGGTAGTCGACGAGAATTTATCCTTTGATTCAACAGTAACGCACAATCAGAATAAATTTTCCAAGGGAAAAATATGTAAAATTATTGATACGAAAGAACGGATAATTAATTTACATTCATCATATGTAATGTGTGTGTAACAGATCGTAAAATACGAGGGCTGTATGATAAGTACCCGTGTTTAGCGACTGATGGCTTCACTGACACAAAATGTGTATGCCATAATATAACGCCAACTTTAGATATATGATTGTCAAACTTTAATACAGATTAATCTAGTAGTTTTGTTTTGATAGCTGTTGAAAGTAGTCAAGTTCGTGTTTGCTTGCCACCACGGAGAAAGAGCTATATCGGTCAGTGATTCTATTTCTTTATTTGGATGGGAAGACGTGTGAGGAAATTAAGGTGAAGTTGCATGCTGTTTACAAGGACCATGCACCTTCGATGACTACCATCAGATATTGGGTTAATGAATTCAAGCGTGGCCGAATATCCGTTTTTGATGAAGAGCGCCGAGGCCGTCTGATTGAGGTGACTACGGAGGAAATGTTTGACAAAGTCCATTCTATCGTGCTAGCAGATCGCCGTGTGAAGATCAGAGAGATTGCTGACATTGTGAACATCTCAATTGAACGCATACAAAGTATCCTACATGAAAGATTTGACATGAGAAAGCTATCGGCGAAATGGGTGCCGCGTTTGCTCACAGTGGAGCAAAAACCCCATTTGGCGAAGAAAAAAGTGCTCTTCCATCATGACAACACACCAGCTTACTCATCTGCAATCGCTACAGCAAAATTGGTCGAATTACGGTACGAATTGTTACCTCATCCACCCTATTCTCCAGATTTAGCCCCATGGGATTTCTTTTTGTTTGCTAACATGGAAAAATGGCTTGGGGGAAAGCAATTCACATCAAACGAGGAAGTCATCCCCACAACAGAGGCCTACTTTGCAGAGTTCGACGAAACGTATTTTTTGGGTGTCTTGAAAAAGTTAGAATATCTCTGGACTAAATGTATTGAGTTGAAGGAGACTATATTGAGAAATAAATTTAAAAGAAGTTTAAAAAAATATGTTTTCTTGCCTAACACAGGTACTTAACATACATCCCTTGTAAATATTATTACTATTAATAATTGTAGCATGTTCTGTCAGTAAGAACACATATGGTTTAAATACAGCAAAAGTGCTGGAGAATAACCCATTGTGAATATTAAATATCTCACGATAAGTGAGTTATCTCACTCATTCTTGCGAGCCATCCTCACTTTGCTTAGAGGTTGTAGTTAGAATTACTATGCGCTTGTCTCATTAAAATTGGTCGAGATAGTAGAATTTTACTACTTTGGTTCTAAAATTTTGTAGCTAGACAGAACTAATTAGTATTCTTCAATATTTTTGTGATAAATAGCTTCTCAAATTCATAGTAGTTACATATTTTTCTGGCTGTTTTTATTTTGTCTGTAGACCTAGTTTTCCATACTATGAATATTAGTCACACAATAGTGATCAAATGTGATACCTGGATTTTTCAAGAAACCTCGTAATTACTAATTTAAGGTATGATTGTTAAGATCATTCTTGAACACTCCCCAGAGTGTGAAGCTGCTTGCCATAAGCTACCATTTTAAATTAATAGCTTTTTGTTTGGGACGTTCTCATACATCAAAGTTAGACATAAGAGATACCCAATTGAGCTTAATATCACCAGAGGTTCTTATCTTCTATTAAGATATACATTTATTAATAAAGCATCACTATAAACTCAAGAATACATCAAAGAAAGAAATTTCTCTTCATTTCATGTTCATTAATATTCTGAATGCATAAGTGATAGTAGTAATCAAACTACATAATTAATTTTCATTTAGATAATCACTATATCATGAATTATAGCCTATAAAATAGGTAACAAAGTTTTGCTAGTATCTCAAATAACATCTTCATTTACTGACAAGAAATCCACTCTCATTCTAATGTTAACAACATTTTTTTCATTAATGTTGGGCATAAAGGTCAAATTATACAGGGCACATGTTTATGTTTGAATACTATGATCAATTTACAGGAAAAATTGTGCTTAATCCATACAACTGCATTCTGATAGTAATCTATATTATGCTTTACTTCCCAATTCTTCAGCCCCTGAAGAAATTTGCTTCTCTTCCTCACCCTATCCTTTATTCAGTTCTCTTATAACTTATCTTATAATAGCTCTTCAGTAGGTAGATCAAGCTTTCGTTCGTAATATTAACACATCGATGTCAGCTTTATTAACTTCCAAGTTCAAAGCCAAGAAAAAATTGCATCTATTAAGCCAATTTTGCTTTCAGGTATTTCTAACCAAGTTTCTTGGAAGCATTAAGATATTATTGTTTTCACAGAGATGCCCTCCTATGCTTCATTAATAAGTTGAAAACAATTATGAACTAATTCTTAGATGTATCTTTAAGAGTTAGTAAAAATTGAAAGTTATTAACAAAAAAACATTAGTATAGAATTGTTTACCTTTTTCCAGTCAGTCAGGTCTCATCACAGTTGAAAACTTGCTCAGGGCTGTAGTTTTCTGTTTTTATTAAATCCTGAAATTCCTTTACATTTCTTTTGGCCATTCTTTATCACCTCAAGCATTTTATTCATGTCTGAAATCAAGTGGAACCAGTCCTATTCTTAAAACATTCTCTACCAATGATAAAAACCAGGTGGACGCTATTTTCCTAGATTTCAAAAAGGCCTTTGACAGAGTTCCTCACTACAAATTAAAATTAGGGGGCATTAATAATTGACTGGGTAAAAGATTTTCTCCATGAGAGGGAACAACAAGTAGTACTTGATGGAATTAGTTCAAACAAAGTCAAAGTTACTTCAGGCATACCTCAGGGCAGTGTAATTGGACCTCTTCTCTTTCTTATATATACCAATGACCTGAGTGACAAGATAAATAGCAATTTGGTAATATATAGAGAAATATTAAATGCAGAGGATCGTGATATCCTAAAATAAGCGATAAACGACTTAGCCCACATTCATAGGTGGTGCGAAAAATGGCAATTAGAACTTAATGTTAATAAATGCTCCATTGTTAATTTCTTTTAAAGAAAACAAATTTGTCCAAATTACAAAATTAACGGAATAAATTTAAATGTAGTGGAGTCAGTTGAATATCTTGAGATCACTCTTGCAAATAACTTAAACTGAAGCATTCATATCCAAAAAATCTGTGGTAAAGCAACCAAAAAGCTTGGCTTCATAAAGCACATTGTAGGTAGATATGATGAAAAGGTTAGAGAGCGATGCTATTTCACCTTGGTCAGACCCCATCTTGAATATGCGGCAAGTATATGGGATCCAGCGGACAAAACGTACACCAATGAACCCGAGAAAGTGCAGCGCAAGGCAATACATTTTGTGAAAAAATGCTACAACAAAAAAGCTAGTGTTACGAAAATGCTCTCTGACGCAGGTAAGGAATCCTTGAAAGAAAGGAAATTGGAAGCAAGGCTGTGATTACTTGATAAATTTTTAGACAGTGCCTTTGCGGAAGATGTAATGAATATTATGCGACCCCCCTGCTATATTGGCCAATCTGACAACGAATGTAAAACAAGGGAAATAGATGCTAGGACTAGTCGTTTTAAGGACTCATTCTTTCCGCGAATGATACGCGATAACACACGCTGAAAGGCGGCTAGTAGGGTATCGATGCAGATGTAGATGTAGTAGTGAGAATTTGCCATAAATAAATCCTTAGAACTAAAAATAAAACCAAATGCTTAAAGATTGTCTACAGTGTTGTATTTTACATAAAGCTAGTTGTCACTCATACAGGTAATACAGCTTTTAAAACCAATATACATTCTTTATATCATGCTGAAAAATCCTTTGGTGTTTTGCAGCTTAGTCTTAAAAGCACCTGTTTTATATACATTTGATTAAAATTATCAGGCACATCACTAACATTAATGATATGGTTATACCTTAAACATTCGGTATAAAATTGTCATTGTTGGCCAACAAAATGTAGGGGATAAAGAGCTTGAGTTCTAGAAAAACTTTATCACCATGAGTTGTCTCTAAAACTTTGAGGCATAATTCAAATGCATATTTTTCATCACAATCTTATTTTAAAGAGTTACTTCTTTATATACAAAGCTCAGCAACAATGCTAAAATATTGGTGATAGTTTATTGGTATACCTTGTATTACTTATCCTAATACTTAGGTAATGTGATAAGTGTTTCCTGAGGATGATTTTATTAAATGAATTACAACTTGTAAAATTGCTACAAAATTGAGAGAATTGTAAGGCTGTGAAACTTGTGACTTCTCCCTTTAAAAATAAAAATATCACAACGTGTGGCTTTAATTTGAATGAAGAAAACATCTATTTTTTAAATATATGTGTATATATTAAAATATTTCATTGCTTATGGGATTTTATATAATTTCCATTATTACTATTAAATAGTTACTGGCAGTTAAAATATTTTGTGGACAGATTTGGAATTCGATGGCACCTTAAATAAGAGGCACATTAAAAAATTCACGCATAGTGCATTTCATCTTCAAAATATTTGATTTGTAAAACCTCATATTCAACTGAATATGAAGTTTGTAGTTCATTTCACATAATCACAAGGAAATGAGACCAAAAATCATGTACATTTCCTAACTTTTTCCACCTCCTGTTTGGTTCGCTGAAATGCTTCAGTTTTAACAAAGTCAACTGTTTTATAGACAATGCCACTTGCTTGGGATCTATCTGGGGATTTCGGCACTTGCTGCTGAAGACCAGTAGTTTCAGGATGATCAAGGTCCAAGTACTGGATGGTTTCAAAGCTCTTGTGCATTGTAAGTGCAGGGGAAAAGTGATTTCTGTGATTTCTTGTGTAATAAACCTGTGAAAAATGAGCAAAAATGCAAAATGTATAATCATGAATGTAAAACAACAAGCAAGACTCATTCTAGACAAGTCTAAAGTCATTACAGAAAATTTATATTAGTATGTTAAATATTAGTGGGCATAAATAAAGATGTATAAATTCTAGTCTACAGTGAGATGAAACAGGAATTAAAATGAAACCCAATGAATAACTAGAATTTTAATGAAAAATAATGTAAAAGGATTTTGCACCATTATGGTAGCTTATGCTGATAATAAAATTACTTAAATATTTGGAATGCTATAATTTTAACAGTGAAAAATGGAAGTTATTATAGGACGATACACAAATATTATTGCCACAAAGCTTAAGAAACTTATATATAATCATTATAAATAACAATATACAGAAAAATAAAGTTATATATCTTCGGAGAATTAAACAAGAAAACTTGATCAAATATCACAAATTATCATCATAAGCTTTCCATGAATAGTATATCTTTAAAAGCAGTTGTTAGTAATATTATTAAAATACATTGATAACCTCAGCACAAACCATTCCTAATACCTTACCCCTTAAACATTAAATTACAGTAAAACTAACTTAAAAAGAATTTTAGGGGACTGGCCTTTTATTTCATTATAAATGGGATTTTGTTTAATCCAAACTAGAGCATTTTCTGCCTTGCACATTTTAATATTGGAAGATTTTTTAATCATCTATACTAAAATAACAGATCCTTAACAATGTATGTACCATTGTCCCAAAGCATAACCTTTTTTAGATTGTTTATCCTATTATTGCTAACACATATGCTATTGCATTTGTTGATACTAGTTATTCATAAAACATTCCACTAATCTGTTCTGGAGTTATGAATCTTAATGAATAAATAATGAAAATATCCTCAATTTTTTCTGGTGTCAGATTGCCATGCTATGATTAGTTTAGTAATAGATATTTACACACATTCCTCAGTTGACTCTCACTATCTCTACAGTGTAATTCCATTATTATTTCATGCACATAGACTATGACAATAGGAATCCATACATGTGATTTACAGGGTCTGCTAGCAACAAGAAATTTAAAACGTGGAAATCTAACAATAATTTGTGCCAGATCAATATTTCCTAGGCAAAATGTAAAAAAGAGACAAAAGAATGTTTTAAAACACAATACATCAGACCATTTGAGTCAGCTGCATTGCTACCGAATCAGTCATCATTCTATGTAGTGAAAAATACGATGGGAAAGGAAGAAGGCAGTCTCTTGATGACTGCAAAAGATGAGCATTTTTGACACAACGTAATCATGTTACTATCTCTCTATTACCAAAATTACCATTGCTATCTCTCTATTACCAAAAATGATATTGCTGGTAATCAAGACAATTTAGCTTCATGTTAGTTAATAACATAATACCAGTTCTTGTATTCTAAAATTGACATAAAAATTTCACAGAAGATTAAATAATTCCCAATGAAAAGGTTTCCTTTGCATTAAAAACCTGAAGGTCAGGATTTTTTGAGCAAGAACAGTATTGCACGTTGTTCCTTAGGTAAAGTGAAAGCTTTGTGTGAGAACAACTTACTCTGAGGAAAGAGAGGGTTTAGTGAAGAAGATGCAAATTTTGTTATTATAAAGGTAATAATTAGCCAAAGAACAGTTCCCATATAACAGGGATTTTACACAACTCATGCACATTATCCGCAGGGTTATTAACCCCTCTAGCCGGTTCGACGTACACTTGTACGGACCCTATTATCTTTCCCAACAGCGGTTGTATGTATGGCGTATGTCCAGTCCTGTCGCCTCATCTGTAGTCTCTTTTTCCTTGCCATCTCTCGTTTATTTTTCACACTTCTTGCTGTCATATGTTGAGAATGTGTGTATCATGCTACCACCTTTGTTGATCCATCATAACTAGCAGTAAATATTTTTTTATATATCCTATATATTTTGTACAAATTTAAATACCGCCGTAGGAGTCAATTCCCAAAATATTAAATACCGGCTTGAGGGGTTAATATTTGCAACGATAGGAAAGTCCAAGGGACCAAGAGCTCATCTCGTTATAGGTGGAACTGTGTTACATGTATGATCCTCATCAATGAATTTTACTGTATTTTTTAAATAATTAGTTACTAAAATTTATCAGAACTACAACAACTAGGAAAAATGCTGTGTAGAAGCAATTACCATATTTCCACTAATACTCAGCTTAGTTTTACTTTAAACCTATGGAAGTACTACAGGTCCTTTATAACAGAAAGTTTTAAGCTACATAGAGATTGAAAGCACAGCTAATTGCGAAGGCGCATAATGACTCAAGGGGTGAAAGCAGGAATTTTATACTTGGAGTATCATTTCAGAGTGATGGAAATGCAACAAACTGACTTAAATTCAGGAAAGGGCAAGTTTTCTACAAGAAATTGGTAAAAATGAAATAGATGATCCTCTGTACTTGTCAAATTTACCTTTTACACTTGTATTCAAATGTTCTTGAGGTTGTCATTATTAGTTATATGTTTCCACAGCAGAATAACAAGGAATCCTGAAACAACTACACTTGATTGAAATAGAACTAAATAATGAAACATTTTTATAACAACTTTCATAAATAATGACATCATTTCTTTGTACTTTATGTTGGTGGTTGTATCACTGTGATGATTGAATCAAGGTATAACTTTAGAGCACACTTAAACCTACCACTTCATCTTCAGTATAATCTAGTAATCTGCAGAAAGGATCTTCATCAGGGATGGAATTAGCAGACTGACAGCGTACACCTCGTAATGTTGAGGGGGCTGAGGCTGGCGGAGTAGGGCTTGGAGCTGCTCTCAACTTCCTCAAGCTGCGGTTATCAGACGAGGTTCGGCATGCTGGAGGAGAAGCAAGCTTAATTGGACCTGAAATGAAACATTCTAATTTAATTTTTGATTCTATGACAAGGATTCAAGCATAATGCTGAAATATTTAGGGATTAAGAGGCTAAATTTTAGATGATGTATGGAAACTGACAGAGGTATTAGAGGTTATAAATTTTAATGCAGCCATGGTTCCAAAATCTAGATGCAGGATATCAGGAAAGGAATACAGTCAGTCTACTGTCTGTTAGTTCCTTAATTGTTAAACCGATGAATTTAAACTTGAAAAATTTAGTGTACCAGCATTTTACAGTCTTATTTCAATGTGTTGTTAGTTTATAAAGGTTTTATGTGTAAATTTAGGGATAATATTTTAATTTTTTGTATGGAATTATGGAGTCAGCATCAGACCAACTTCTATTCTTAAAATAATAGTTAAGTGAATGTTTAAACAACATCTTCAAAGATGATCAACTGCCACAATGAAGATTTGGTTCCTAAGTAATACTAATCAATACAAATTTTTCCAAGAGTGGAGTTCCTAAGAAAGGACTCAATATTATGAGAAAATGATGGCATCAGGGGTTGAGCCAGCCACCCAATGGCTCTCTTCAAAATCACTTGACATGATTCCACTCCTACATTTACTACCAAAATGTATTATTACATAGAAGAGCTAATAAAACAGGAAAATAACCAAACAACAAAAATAATCAACCAATGATTCTCTTGGCAAAGATACCTCTCTTAATAATCTTGTAAACACTTTATTAAGTATTTTTCTCTGAACAAATCTCAATCAGTACTAAAAATACATCTGTATTGCATACTGCTTTTAAAAAACAATTACTAGTGACTCCATCAAAAACGAATGTCTTTATTTCTTGAACATCACCCTTGTTAGCAGGATTACCTATAATTATTATGGCAATATTCTCATAATGAAAATAAAAAAAACTAAGTTAGTTCATGGTAAAAAAGGGCAAACCTTATATTGTTCAATAAGAACAGGAAAGTCGCTTTTAATAATTTATACATAGACATTCGATAACATGGCAAAATATTTTTCAGTATGTTTCCTTACAAAATACTTCAGAGTGACTGGCAATTCAACTTGACATTATTTAAAATAGAGATGACAATTTCAATAATGAATAATCAAAACTGATTGTGATAACTGATTACTAGAAACACAATGTTTATTACAATTCTCAATCATCCAGGCTGATGATGGGAAAAGGATGTATGAATTATCAGAAAACATGAATGAACCAAACTCACTTTTACTTCATATAATATTCATAATTAACGTAAATAAACCATTTACTATTATTTGAACACACAGTCTGCTATTTTCAATTGTTGATGGATTCATAAACCATTTCTACACCTGACCCCCCTATTTCATATAAAAGGTCACAGTGGAAAGCCAGTTCGACTTTTAGTAGACCGCAAAACTGCTTTTTTGTGTGAATTTTTTCAAAAAGATGACAAAAATTAAGTATAAAGTTTTAAAAAAATATGAAAAGATAACCCATCCACTAATATATTAATAAATAGTAATATCTAGCACAGCGTACTGGGAGTAATATATTTTTAAACAGGTTTTCTTAATGTTTCATGTAATCTTAGAATTCTAGATAATCCATTCTGAGAAGCAATTTGATTCAAACCTCTACTTCCAAATGTAAATGTACTTGTAAATATAATGTTAAAGGTTTAGATAATTTTTTTCATTACTCCATAAGTTATTATCAATATAAAAGATTATAAGTATTTGATACAAAATTTGATACTCTAAAGAAGAGAACTTAAAAATAAAGGACTAAAGGATAGAGTTTGCATGGTCCATGTGGTTATACAAGATAGTAACTCTAGATATGATCTACCAAAATAAAGTGACATTAATCTGTACGGCAAATGGAAAGAAAAGGAAGAGGAATGGCATTCACTAACCTGAATCCATCAAAGGCACATCCTGAACTTTTTTATGAGGTTTTAAAGTTCGATCAACAGTCGGTGGAACTATATGAGGCACTGGATAAACACCTGGAGATAGGTCATGGGAGGTAGAATCTGAGGCCTTACGTCCAGGCTTAAGATCTCTGTTCACAATGGGTGGGGCACTACTGGATCCCTGATTTCCATCACCAGGAAGGCCTTCTGAAGACACTTGACCAGGACCACACAGTGGACTTGGGAGATTGGAGTAAATTACTGTTGAAGAAGCAAGTGAACTGGATTCTGATCGGGGAGACGTTGGTTCTTCTACTGCAACAACTACATCATCCAATTCCCTCCTCTCTTCATTGTGGAAATCATAACGAAATACATCATTCACTCTCCCTGGAGCTGCGTTGCTGTACTGATGTCTGGGTTCCCGAGAGGATTCTCCCATTTGGTGTGATCTGGGGAAGTCGTAAGTTTCATCACTAATCAACACCATACCTGTTGCCTGTCCTGGAGAACTAGGATTTGAGTTGTTCTGTCTCAATATGATACCAGGAGATGGCTCCCCATCTGAGGACCTAACTGATTCCATTGCTTCAGATGGATATTTGGGGGAAATGCTGTCAAGGTTAAGGTAACTGTGTTTATTTGCCTCCATGAGATGGAGGGGTTTTGGTGGCCTTGGTGGAGCTACTGGTAGTGGTAACCTGTCTGTGTTATCATCAGCTATTGACATCTTCCCATAACGCCTAGCAAATTTCAAAACTACCGAATCCATAGCCATTGCTCTTTCTCTTGCATCAACCATGGGAGGAGCTTCTCCATCCTTTGGATAGGTGTTCCAATTGACACTTGGAGGCCCATGGATGCCAGTCAATGAGTTTGCCAAGTGGCTATTTCCACCCCAATCTTCCTCTTCTGTGAGATTTACACTCTCTCCATCTGTGCCACCGGCTGTTGTAGCAGGACTGTGAAGGGGAGGGGTGCCAATGCCTGAATGTTGATCCAAACCTTCCAAATTTGGAGGATGGAGGCGTCGTGGCTGGTCATAAAACTCTCCAGGGAGGTCCAGAGGAGCTTGGGACACAGATCTTGATGAGAGGGAAGATGAACAGGGTCTTGGCAGAGTGTGGGGGCCATTTCTCTCTTTACTCCAACGGGGAATGTCATTGCGATGCAAAGTATGAGAGGTTTCAGAATGTAAGGCATTACCATTCAGTTTCAGCTGGACCAGGCCATTTCCATTCAATGGCCTCCCTGAAATGCATTCACTGATTGGTATATAAGGCCCAGAGAGTGAGGAAGGAGTGTTTGAAGCAGAAACTCTTGGGAGGGAACTGGTTTCATCGTTCACTGCACTTGAATCATGATGATTGGTCATGGCTGGACCTTCACCTTGCAGTTCTCTAGCAGGAGGCATGAAATCATAATCTGAAATCAGAAATAAAAATTGCTATCAAAAGCAGCAGATCTGTACAGCTCATTACTTATAAAGCTTTAAGTAATGAATTATACAGCTAAATAAATCAATTCTAAACAACATACCAATATCAATATGAAGCAACGATCAGATAGAAGATTAAGTTAATGAATTTTTAGTAGTCAAGCATACATCAAAAAATACAATTTTACATTTCTGTACAAAGATAAATATAAATTAAGAAACAAAAAATTACTGACATCTTTAATTAATATTAACATTGTGGAAAAAGTTTAATACTGGGAAGTATTCTATGAAAAGGAAACAACGACCCAATCACAATGTATCTATTTTAAAAATAGCAAGTTGTTTGAATATTGCCTTCAAAAATAAATTAGTATTACACTTGCTATTCATGGTTACATATTATTTAAAATAAACATTAGGTGCTTATAGCAGAAACATCCATTTTACTTTTGTTCACTTACAGATTAGAAAAAATTACTAATATATTTAATAAACGGCTTATGTATCGATTCCAGTTTGTTTGATAATAATAATTTTCAAAGGCATAACTGTAGTTTTAAATATCCCATCTCTATTGAAAGATAAAAATATAGCACTAAATAAGCCTGATTCCAATCAACTAAATGAATTATCAGTCCACTTACATTCATCTTCGTGACTGTAAGCTTTCAATCCGCATACATGACAAACACAGTCAACCCATTTGTTCATATCCTTTTCTGATTCTGCTGCCAAGTAAAATATCCTTTTCGGAGTACGGACATCAAAAAGATATGGATATTTTTCAAACTTGAGACCAGCATCAACCTTCAAGAAAAATAAAATGAATAAATGAATGGATGGTTACAAGATAAAAGTAAGACTACAGATAGTGGGATTATTATTAGAGAATATATACCGTATTTACATATATTGATAGCTTAAATATTTTGATAAATTAAAACTAATGACCACAATCAAGTTTGTGCTTTAATAAATATGCTTGATTACCCTCTTTTAACCCAATTAAAGATAAAAGGATATTGGAATTAATGATACATTATTACAGGAAACTTAAAAATTATCACTATGAAGAAAAAGCTATCAATTAATAAATAATTGGTATTCCCTGATAAGTTATACAATGTCAAATTTAAATATATTCTATCATAATTTATGCATAATTATACAGAAAAAATGACTGCAATGATAGATTATACATTACTACTCAATTATAATAGATTTTATGAGCTAAAAATAATCTTTCAAATTTCTGGTTGTAGGAGATAATCAAGAAGATTAGAATATAATGGTAGTGAAATAACATGAGAAAAATTGTATGAATCGCAGTAATAAATTATATACCTGGTCGCATTGATCTAGGTCAATCTTTCCCTTTAGCTTGCGGCAATTCCGGTCGGTGTAATATTCTAGAAAATATTGCCCAGGAAGCTCTCCAGAATGGCGTAGGACAAACCACCTTCTCCTCCATCTCTGCAATATGAAAAGAAAAAATATTATTTCAAAAGGGGAGTACAGCTTATTCAGACTGTTATCTCTAAAATTCAGGGACAGAAAATAAAAATCATACAAAAAATGCTCTTTCGTTGAACAGATAATAGCGCAACATGATAAGACATACTATATAAGTTATTATCAATATAAAAGATTATAAGTATTTGATACAAAATTTGATACTCTAAAGAAGAGAACTTAAAAATAAAGGACTAAAGGATAGAGTTTGCATGGTCCATGTGGTTATACAAGATAGTAACTCTAGATATGATCTACCAAAATAANTTGGGTCTTGTGAAAAGTTATCAAAACAGAAGTGATAAAATAATAAATAGAATGCAATTATGCTCTAAATTGTCAGAGTAAGTAACCCTATACACAATTTCCTGGTGATAAGCGTGATTACCAGAAAGGAAAATTAAATCAGATTTTATAGGATAATTATTCCTTTTCAAATCATTTGGCTTATATTAAATGAAAACTTAACAAACTTCAAGAATACCACAAGGAAAAAAGTTCAAGATAAAGTGGAATGAAAGGAACATTGGTTTCTCTACATAGCACCTCAAGACTCTTAGAAACAATGATTCAGTGACTAATACAAGAAGGAGTTAAACTGGTAACTATCCCTTTCCTAAAAGCTCACTGTACCATTCTGAAGGTGAGAAAGGAGGAAATATTTACGAAACAACTTTATTTCTGTATGTGTTACACCTACATGAAATTTTGGTTAATTCTGGCATTAATTGGCCCTGCTACCATATCTTGACAAATGAAATATTTATCATTTGTCTTTTCGTAGAGGATAGAGAAAAATGTAACTTTTATATACTTGTGTCTCAGTCTTGTTCATGGGTGTGATGATATGAAAGCTAATGAGGTATTGTATGAGTTAAGCTGAATAATGGCATTAATTAAGGTTTCTCCTTATGCAATGTTACGAAAAGTATTACTCATAGAGTCATTGTGCTTCACTAACGTGGACTTGCTCTGCTTATAGCATTCTGGTTCAGTGAGAAAAGCAAGGACAAACTACCTCACTCCTCATCTTGCCTAGTAAGCCTCATTTCCCTCCCCTAGCTCTTCGTAGCTGATGGTGGAGGGGATGAGGTCCCAACTGGTCTTCGGACTGAATACTTTACTTTCATGGCATTAATTAACAATAGTCACAACCATTACGGTTAAATTCACAATGAAAAGTTAAGTATACATCATGAAGGTTCATGCTGATATTCTCTTGCAAGGGATTGTAATTTTATGATTGACTTGTTGTAAAGTATATGAAAAAGACTTTTATTGACAGAATATGCCATAACAGCGGTCACTAAACTTTTTGAGAGGTGGGCCACATAAGTGAATGCAAAGTGTTTGGCTGGCCAGCTTTATGGGAGAATTTTTTTACCCTTCAAATTCTTCATGCCGTGGGAAAGGAAAAGGTGTTAGACTTTGCACATACAGATGTGCGCCTTAAAATCCAACGATAAACAGATGTAAAAAGTAGCAACATGACTGAGACTCGAACTCAAGTCTTCCAGTTTTCGGGAAGGTATTCTAACCACCTAACTACCATGCCGCATAAATTCTATCGTGTTATTCATGTTTAAAAAGGAAGACAAAATAGGAACTTTACGGGTCTCATCGTGAGTGTCCACAGTATGAAATCCTTTCAATTCGCTGGCTGGATAAAAAACTTGCATTGACAAGTTGCCAAGATGACAGTACTAAGGGCTGGTAAACCCGGAGCATTTGAAATTCAAAGAACCACGTTCAACTAATGTTAGAAGCGGCATAAAGATAAATTTGGCGGGAATAGAGCTTTAAACCCAGAATTTTAACATGTTGAGGAAAACGGAACAGAAAATATCCTCCCGACGATGGGAGGAAATGAGTATAAATATTGTGATAAACGGCGAAGTTCTTTCCGTCCACAGATGCTAAGGATAATTAAAGTAATGAAATCTACTCTTCCTCGGATGTCGCTCACGCTTTTCCCTAAAACACGTCATATCCGCGCTAATGACCAGATACAGCGCAGCGGGATGGAAATTAACAACCAATAAAACGTCAGCGGGAGGAAAGAAACGGGAGATGAGAGTTTCCGTATGTTATCTCACACAAACCGCCGGCAGACTACGTCGTCTCCCGTTTTACAAAGTATGGCTTGATAACCAACGCATAGAGCGGCGATCCATTACGGAAGCCGCGATTTATAACGCGCGCTACGCAATGGACGAAAAATACGCAAATGTTTGACGTGAAACGCAATTATACTCGTTTGTTAACGTTCAAGCGTGACATAAAATACTAAAAGGTCAAAATGGCGAAAACATCGTTTCACCGATGTAAATACCAATCGTTAGCTTTCAATGTAATGAGTTACGTTACAAATGGAACTTAAGTCCCATGTGAACATTATATTCAAACACGGGTAACAGTTCTCTAAAACAAAAAAAAACATTGTACATGCATTTTGTCACGAAAATTTCGGTCCGCCTATATACATGGCATTCTTTCCTACAATAATGACTTCACATACAAATATTACAAAATGAATGTAATTATAATATAACATAAGTATACATATATGAATGCGCACATACAGAAGGGAATACAGAAAAAATATTAGTTCCGATAATCGACATAGAATAATCTCATTCTCTCTCAGTTTATTAAATGAGTTTTATTCAGAAAACGTTACATCGAATTTGTTAAATCGTATTACATGAACTTCATTCGGCCAATATAGCACTTTGCAAGAATATGGGTAGCTAATATTCGTTCAGGGGGAAATTTTTAACAATTGGAGACGACTTGCGCGGTAATAGCTGAGGTGAACCTTTTCCGAGATTTTAATTCGTAGATACAATAGATTTTTTAAAATATAGATCGCAAAACTGATTTCAGACGCATGAAAAACTTCACCCAATGAACTTCAAAAAGAAATCAGGATATGCCGTCCACAGGTTTACCCCACCTAATAATTTTGGTGAATAAATAAACTTTAAAAAAAAACACCACAATTAAATGTATAATTATAACTCTATTCATCAACGTATCAATCGTAAATAGCTTTAGTACGGACAATCGATTCTGATGGAAGCATGTGCGACTTATTCAAAGAGTTATGACCAAGTTATGAACCATCCGCAATACGGCGAATTCCCAGCAAAAATAATGCATTGATTTTTCTCACAAGGGCATTTCTGGAAGTTGATTTAGTAGCGCAGAAGCGTTTGGACGCACAAAGAGAATTTCAAGGACTCACGCCACAATCTTGGCGTCTCTTATATTTCCCTTGCAAGTAATTCTTAGCATTCTCTCGGATAAATCGACTAGAACTTTCCAATCGACGGGAAACTTTTGCAACTTTCACTTCTTAACTATGAAATACGAGGAATTTCACGAAAAAATTAATAGAAAGGATCGCATCTAAAGATCCAAGAGAGGAACATTCCTCCGATGAAACTAGAGAAAATAACAAGAGAGAGCAAATAACACACCAATAGCTGATTCTTCTTGATTTGGAAGAGAAAATAAAACTAACAACTATAAAACAAGAACATATTTTGAAAAGCCCTTTAAAAAGATTATGAAAATAATCATTGGTGCAAATTTTACACGACATCGATGCGAATAATATAATGCAAACTTTGAATGAAATAATACTGTCAAGGAATTAGGCTTCAAGGATTTTTTTAGCGTCATTATTATAACCCTCACAAATCTCAATTGGTCATTTTTTCACAAAATATAAATTTAACTTCATGTTCAGTGAGATAATATGGAAAGGTGTTTTTTACAGAATCAATAAAAGGATATAAGATATAAATCACAAAATACTCCGATGCCTCAGAATGTAAGTTCTAGCACCATCTACGGTATACAACAACAGGGGAGAGCCGGATACACAGATAAATCTCTAGCAGAACTTCGATAAAATGGAATGAAAATTGGAATGTATTAACAGAAATGCAAGCAGAATTGACAAAGGTTAAAACGTCAATTAAATACTAGTATCACATGGTGCGTACTTATAATAGATTTCAATATTATACGGAAATTAATTAGTGCAAGACAGAAGTATCAACTGCTAGCTAATTTAACCTAGGCCAGTATTTTGCAATCACTAGGCGTTAGTTTTACTTCTTTTTGTGATTAATTTGGATTTACGGCGCGGAATCACGAAAATTCCTACCATGTTAACAGCTATCTACATCTACATAAGTACCCTGCAAGCCGCCTTCCGGCGTGTGGCAGGGGGTGTAAACACCAAGAGTAGAATTACTTTTTTAATTTATTATTATCGCGTATCGTTCGCGGAAAAAAAGTCTCTAAAACGACTTGTCCTCGCATCTATTTCTCTTATTTTATGCTCACTGTCGGATCGGGCAAAGTAGCAGGGGGGTCGCATAATATCAATTACGTCATCCGAAAATGTATTTCCTCTGAATTTATCTAACAATCGCAGCCTAGCTTCTAATCTCCTTTCTTTCAAGGATTCCCAACCTGCGTCTGTGAGCATTTGCGTTACACTTGCTTCTCTATCGTAGCACTTTTTAACAAAACGTATCGCCTTACGCTGCACTTTCTCGAGTTCGCGAGAGTTCGTTTCATCCGCTGGGTCCCATATACTCGCCGCATATTCCAGATGGGGCCTAACTAACGTAAAATAGCATCACTCTCTAACCTTTTCTCTAACTATCAAACTAACTCTAACTATCAAACTAACATAACGATAATAGTTAATAATGGAAATCAAACTTCTTCGTAAACTTCAAGGAAATAAAGAAGCAGCAGAAAACTGATACTGGAGAGACAAAGCAAGGAAAAGCACGTTATACTGATATGCGTGATGATTTCAGGTCAAAGGCCTGTTTAACCTCATTCTCTTCACCATCAGCTTCCAAAATGTCAGGATAGGGAACGAGGAGTATTTGCCAAGGTGAGGAATGAGGTAGCTTGTCCTTCCCTCACATAGTCGAAATGCTATTACTGGAAAACTACAGGCAAACGCAGTACAATCACCCTAAGGATAAGACTTTCCATAGCATTCGGTAAAAACCGAAGGGTGATTTATTGCATATGAGCAGAATGTTAGAAAGATTTGAGCGCTGCAGAGAGTCAAAAGTTCGAGCGTGGCGGTAAGAGAGTTTGCGGGCAGTGATCGAATTACTCGTAGAACAGTCAAAGTAGCTAGTAAAGTAAAGAAAAGAAGAAGTCAAAATAGCTGTACACAGATGCAAGCTAAATGACATGGTTACGTTGAAGTTAAACTTGAGTGTAAAACACAAGAAAGGATAAATTGATTAATAGATTGATTGGAGAGGTTAGGCCCATGTGGGCCTCTCTTCCATTTAACCTCGTACATCGTTATAATATGTACAAATGTTAATTAAAAGGCAAAAAGAAAGAGTACAGCGTGTGAAAAAATATTTGCAAAGAGAAAAACCCACGTTGCGGCAAAACACCCACAGAAAATAGGGGTGAAAAACCGTCGCGAAAACACAGTAAAATAATAAAAAGGCAATATGTAATACAATAAAGTTAAACAGGTGGGAACTGAAAATGAAAAATCAAATTACAAAGTATAAACCACACAAAAGGTAAGTTTATAACACGTAAAGTTACAAACCAAAGGAAATTACAAATCTCAGATAAAATAATAATGTAAATTAATTAAAGTTGGGAAAGGATAACTAGAACCAATATTATAGCACTTTAATAGAAGAATACTCACATTTCTACAATTGTAATATCGTAATATTATGTGACATATGAAATGTGGTTTAAATTATGGAGATTAACTAAGTTTAATAGAATTATGAGAATCAGTAATGATTGTGACATGAAAGATTGGAGACAAAAGATGGTCAGATGCAGAATTGCAAGATAACATGTGATGGGAGTGACCCATAACGGAGAGGAAAAGGGAGAAAAATATGTAAAGAATATACGGCGTCTGAGAATCTAGGGCAATGTAGGGAAAAATATATGGTTCTGACGCGAAAGAAAAATCCATGCAAAAGAAAGCACGAGGGAGTAAAGTATTAAAAAGATGAAGCGAGCTCGCTTACACCGAAAGTTAATGTCCTGGATGATATGTATGAAGTATGAATGTATGTTGGAGAGATTTTCCCCAAGGGTTTGAAAACGTTAAACTGCGCGGACCTTCCGTCTCGTTTCCCCGTTTCACGAGCCTTAAATCACCCTTAAGTATCACCATCAATAAAATAGTCCCGACCCCTTTTCCTGGCATCGGCCCTGAAGTACACCTACAAGGAATCTTATCCTCTAGTGCATTTGCGAAACCTCTGCATTAATCACCCTAATTAAACCCCTGTCCGCTTCGACTGCACGCGGCATCTCGCTAGTTTTCGCTGCTCCTACCAATTGACATTATTTATCCCGGAACGAGGAAATTTCCTTGGGAGACCGAATGACGTCTACGACCGTAAATTGCCGGTCCTTGCTTTAGCTCGAGAGGTCCGAAACGCGTTGGAGCTATCTCCAAAACCCACTGCGAGATGTTCCTCGCGATATACCGAGGACTATCTCGCCAAGATTATGAGGCGCATAAAAAGAGACCATCGACAAATCTTTGCTACCGCTACGAGGGAATAAAATGCGAAATTCAATCACGAGCTGTTCGCACGGAACGGTAAATTACGTCAACACGAGTCACGAAATGTTTTTAAAACTATGTTTTGGAGTTGATATCCTACGGCGTGTTTGCGTATCCCAACGAAAACAATTGCGAAATTGCGCCGATCTTACATTGGTATGTTTTACTTTACTCCATCATCATAGCTATGAGATATACAGGCAAGAAAATCACATAAGTATCGTATTTGCACGGATTTAGACGACGATAGACTTACGAAGAAAAGGAAGCTCGTCTAACATACGTAAGTACAATTCTTGACTTTGTTCGGGTTGCATAATCTACGGTTGCACGTCAACCAGTGACAATATTAATTATTTTGATCATATAAATAAAGTCATAAAGCGAATGATTATCATTAAAAATCCTTATTTTAAATTATATCTTATAGATCCTTCTAGAGTTATCTATCATTGTGACAAATTGTGAATACATTTTAATACTTTTATTATTAGCATTTATTTATTCTTCTGCTTTTATATATACATACATTAAAGGTTAAACTGAACTCTTCCTTATTTTATTTTTATTGCCACCAGTTTAAAATTCAAAATTAATTTAATTTCCTTGTTTTTCCAATACTAAGAAGTCGTCGTTATATTGTGCAAATACGGTAGTTTGTGCTAAATTGAGGTAATTCATGAATATTATTCTTTGTAGATGCCCTTCTGATAGATATCACTGTATACGCAAATAAATACGATGACTTCGCACATTAAATCGGCCAAAAATAAACGTTGAAGTGGTTCACGTGACATTTGAGGAAATTCATCGATTAAACCCAAAGAAGAAAATAAAGCGGTCGTGTTTTACATTCGTTTGTTAAAATTGCGGAAGGGTGAAAAATTGTGTTGTTCTTCCTGTTTCATAAAACAAGAAGTATGCGGACAAGCCTGCAGCATTCCAAAAGGTCTTCGATGGCCGCGAAATTTGCGGAATGGCAGAACCTGCAACGGGATAGGTATTCGTGATTCACTCGCAAGGAAAGACGTTACGGCGGCGTCGGATAACTTTCCCTTGATAGTGGTTGCGATCTTTCCAATGACTCTCCCGCAGCGCGCTACGCTATTCCACGACTTCTTTCCACCTGTTACTGTCTCAACACCTCTCTCTCCTTTTTTACCAGAGCGTTTGAAAGGCGGACTCAGCAATTATTCCAATTATTTGGCTTCTTGGGATAGGAAGGATTCCAAACGGAGGGGATTGCAAAAGAGAGGGCATCTCTTAACTCGAATCGCTCTGGATCACAATCTTGCGAAGCAAAACAAGTACTCGAGTACTTAATTCGAACTACCGACTAAAACTCCAAGGCAAAATTGCCTAACTTTCGACAGGAATGTTTTTTAACCATAATAAATAATTACTGATTTAACTAATTTCACTAATATCAGTGTATTTAAAAATCACTTTAATATAAATCGCTGAGCGAGCTGTGACGAGCAAGACACAACAATAATTTTCCGTGGTTGATCAGGGACAAGGAAAATTTCATCTATACATCCACCTTTTTCTTGAGAATAGCATGGGGTGCATGCTTCGTGAATCCATAACTGAATACATCGTTCCAGTTTTCGGGACTATTAATTTAATTAAAAACAGAAAAGAGTTACAGAATACGGCACTTCAACTCGAGTGCTATTTTCTCAAAGGAGCTTCTCATGAATTTATATGATGTGTACGCAAAATAGTTTCAGCCCGAATGTATAAAATAACAATAGCAACCATACGATTATAAAGTGAAAATCGAGCACACGTTTAAAAATGTGTTGATTCTCACATAGTTCCGAATCTGGATTTTTCAAACGTTTTGGGTAATTTATAGATGGTTATACTTCGTGAAAAGCATGAAAATAAAATCAGCTTTGTAACAATTCCACAATTGAAATGTATATTTTACTAAAAATAACACTTAGTACTTTTCCGCAAAATATTTTATAAACGAACGATTTCGTAAGCGTGTTTGCATCTTCAGGTGATCTGAAATATTATATAGTATACTTCGACAGCTGAGGTCATTTCGCACATAGACTCCCACCGGGAATCGAACCCGGAACCACATTCACCAAAGTCGAACGCGTTGCCAACTTGGCTATCTAGGAACCATGTACGGTGATGTAAGTACATATTATATTGTAAATGAATATTATATATTCTGTGGAAAAGTGCCAAGTGTTATTTTTTGGTGACGTCTTTCCACTAAGTCACGCCATCCAGCATCGATTTTATAATTTGCAAAATGTCCAATAGGTACGTATGCATAATATTGTAAATATCCATAACATTTGTGGGGTTCATCATTTTATTTATCGTTCAAAAGTTAAGTTGACATTACGCAAAGTAGCCTCTCTGGCAGTATCGGAAGGAAAAGAAAAAATAAAAACATTTTCCATAAGCCGAATTTGTTACGTCAAGGAATACATAAAATAGGATGTAAATAAACGTAAAGAATAACACACACGTTAATAAAACATGAAACTGCAATTGCAGTATTCCTCAAGACTTACGGCAGCTCAAATGACAGGGTTGTTCCTGAAAGCTGCATAATATCGTACGCATGTGGACACATGATAAAGTTTCGTTAATGTACGACCAACCTTGCGGATATCTCCGACAACCTAATTTATCGGTAGGAATGGTATGCATATTATAGGAGTGAAAATGTCACGATGTCGGCTGAAGGACCCTTCGCAGATTGCATCGAAATGGTTTGTTCCCACGGTCGACGGAGGAAGGCCACGGTCGATTTGGCTTCTTCTGCTCTTGCAGACGATTAGAGAGGCCCACTTTCGTCCTACTTTCCGAGATTTTTATCCAATCGAGAGGCATATCGAGTGAAAATACAAAAACGCCACCTTTCGGAATGAGCTAGAAAAAAGTTGGGCGTAGAATAAATGGAGATTGGCGAAAGAATTGCTCCGAAAGAAACGTTTTCATTTATCATTTTGGAAATTTTCGGGGAAAAAGTGCGCGCGTTTAATTTCCATCCTTCCCAAATGTATCCGAGGAGGAAGCATAAACAAGACATCCTTGAAGTAGTTATCCGTCTAACTTTCGCCATCCGTGATAAATTCTCAGTGCGCGTGATTCATATTCCAGTTACTCATTGCCCTCCCCTCGAACTGGCTTTAAGAGGCTTCCGCAATGACTACTTCGTATCAATCTCATCAAAGCAGCCACGGCACATGAAATTAAATGCAGTCATTCCTATTGAGCAACACGCAAATTTAATTCATCACGAGTGATTATCCACATCTCTTAGTGAGTTAATCACGGAATCAAAAGTACTACATTTCAAGTAGCCGCTATAGATAAAAACTATCGAGATGCTAACAAGGTGATAACGTTATGTTAATTTGACGTGAGATTAAGCTATAAAATGCACAATCAGCAGCTTGAATATACCTTAAGGTAACGTTTAGTAATCTTATCGAATTTAAATTTCTTTCACAGGGTAATCCTAATTATGTATTCGAAGTATCTTTCGATACCTATCTATTCAGTCGGTTAGAACTGAAACCCTTCCACCATTAGCAACGGAAATCCCTAGAAGTAGAATGAGGCTTACTATGCAAGATGAGGAGTGAGGTAGTTCACTTGTTCCTTGCTTTTCTCACTAGGCTAGAATGCTAAGATTGAAAATGTTCCACGTGCAGCACAATGATCCTAAAATATTCAGAGATCCAACTCTTCCCCTTCATTATTTTCAAGTATAAGACCTCACCCATAGTTGAAGACCACGCACTCTCCATGCAACGTCATAATAGGACGGGACGAAAATGTCGACATTCAAAATCAAACTTATTTTACGCCTGAATTTATTATTTCATTTCTATCTGTGTTTTTGCGGGATTTTTCGCTCCCCTTCCTGTGCTAGCGTTTTCCCGCAACGTATTTTTTTCTCTGTAAGCCTTCAGCCGAGGAGTTTTTCCCAATATCCCCATCCTTTCATTTACATTTCGCTCTGTTTTTTTAATGATTTTTTAAAATATCTGTAATCCTATAACTATACCATGTATTACTTCAGAGGTTAGGTGTAAGAGAGGCCCATACGGGCCTAACCTCGCCGAGTAAAGAGTTTAATAATAACAACAATAACAAAATTTGTAATAATAACAATAGTTATAATGATAGTATTAATAAAAATTATAATAAAAATAATAATATTCGGTAAGGAGCGACCAGGGTGAATGCTACAATTCAGCATCACTCATACATCAATAGCTTTCCTATTATCGCAGCCTACATCACCGAGACGAGACCAAACCAAAGATTCGCACTTCTTTATAATGTATCAAAATAAAAGAATGAATATTATCCTGAAACATCGAGGCATTATGGTAGGAACTGACAAATATCACGAAACGTAAAAAACTCAAAACAATTCATCTCCACGTATTAAAAGAAACGAAACCTTACAACCGATCGTAAACAAAATTGCCTCTATCAATAGAACAGATTGAGAGGGGAATTAACTGAGTACGTTATATACTCTACAACAGTAGTAAAACGAAAAGGGAGTCCATCGCATAAAAACGGTGCTTCACCTTCGCCATCAAAGCAGCGGAGCCGCAATTACATTTAAAACACCGCGTAATACCGGTGTAAAATTCCTCTATTTAGCCCAACAACCATTCGCAACATACACTCGGAAGAGGATACGTCATAAAATTCACCAAACTTGCCCACGATCTAATTTGAAGAACTGAACGGGACAAAGTTGCAGCGCGACCGATCTAATGGAGGGATCGCGTTTTCGTCGAAAAAAGAAAACTGCGTTCGCTTTTTGACGAATTAACTCCGAATCCGCTAAATGAGAGCAACAGTTGATACGGAAAGAGACGCAAAATGAAACGAAACATTTAGCGGACTAAGCTTGCGTGAAAATAATAATCTCCGCCCATAAATCTCCCTGAAAGCCACGGAATAAATTAAACGGCGAACGAAATCCGGCAATTAACAACCTGCCCAGTTAACGTTTCCGTTGGACACAGACGGAAAAGAATGAACATGGGGGAACGGAATCTTCGTCAGATTGTCTAGCTTTAAAAGCCCTAATTATTCATCCAAAGAATGAACCAGAACTTACGTTTTACTTGAATTAAGACGCCAACTTTTGGAAAAAAGTTTATTTTATTATTATTGATCAATGAGAGCCTCATTAAGTCAACATAAAGAGATCAATCAGGAAATAATAAGAACGTGAAACAAACAGAAAAACTCACAACAGTATAATGGAAAATATAAATGATAATAACGGCCATAAACATACGAAAATGTACGTACCATTTAAACATACACAGCAAAATATTATCGGATATTCAGTAATCTTATTCGCAAAATTTCATAAATTACGAAAATCACAAACAAAATATCACATGTAATACATAAACAGAAGCAAATTCCTGTAAATCAATTCAGGGAATTCTTTTATACTTTAAAAACTTTGAACACGTCCCCGAAAAGAGATCGTAAATTCATCTTTGCTCGAATAGGCATGAGTAGCCTTTTACACAATTTATCTTTTAAAATACTAATTTTAATCACCTACCTACCTTAAAACTAAGTTAGCACTAACCACCTCTAACGCGACTATGTGGTAACTATGACACCATTAAGATATAACAGAGATTTCAACCTAAACAAGTAAATGGTACAATATGACCTAAGCTGTCGATGCACCTTAAACAATAAACAACAACAACAACTTTTTCCATTTGAGATACTTTGCTGTTTATGAAGGTTATAAGATTGAAAGGAAAAAACCTAGGATACATAAGGCAGTTCATTAGTTATGAACGGTTCCTCGCCATTAAAATTCGAATAACGTGAACCCAATGCTCGAGTACTTCAAGCTGTATTAACGAACCGATAAAATATTATTGATTTAATTAGTTAATTTAAATTCAATTTCAATGGCTTCCTAAATTCCTACTTTCTTCAGCAGACTTGAAAATGTGCAAGAAAATTCTATAAGATGGACCTAACAAAAACTGTCTCTATTTTTAAATCTTTTATTACTATTAACTAGCTCAACAATCAACAGATTCACGTAATAACGTTAACAAACAATTACTGTTGACATTAGCAGCTTACGATACTAAACAATGGAAAAAAATACTCGAAACAAACGCAAAATCGATCAAATTTACAAAAATCGCCACCGTTGTTTTCACAAAATACCATGAAAATGCCAAATGATCGGTGCCAATACGTACAAAAACAACACACAACCCAGAACGGTTCTTATCACTGTTGATTGCAGAAGTCAATTAAACGAAACAATCTTGTAAACATTTCAAATATGTGCTACGGGGCGCAGATAACGACGGGCTCCCCACACAAGGGTACGAGACCCTGAAAAATAAAATCCGCCGTCGGCGTCACGCGATTGGGCGCGCCTTATCCAGTTGACCTCTTACGCCCACTCTATCGCAAGGCCTACATCTAGCATTTTTAAGCTCATTACATTTATCGAGCGGGGCGCGATTCTTTCGCGGAATCGCAAAGACGAAAAACTGCGTGTTATCGGTCGCTGAGAGCAGACTTCAAATGTATTAGGCATTTCCATGAAAAAGCGAGCAGCCTCCTGGTAGGAGGAACGATGCAACCAGGGTCATAGGGCTCTCAGCATTAAAATGAATTATGCATCTGGACGTGTAAATAAAGTCAGGTCGAAGAATGTCACTCGTACCGAGAAGTCACTTGCGAAACGTCTCCCGGCGAAGCTTGGCAAACATTGGCTCGTTATAACTTAGGAGAAGGAATTGGAGACTTCTCTCGGTTCATCGAACCAAGATGCTTTCCCCTCCTCCTCAATTATTCCTCGAAAAGAGAAATCTCTTCTGCGAATTTTCATAGTCACAGCCGGAACGGATTCGAGGTTCTTGTGATGATGCTAAATACAGGTCTCTTTTCAAGTGGTGGATAATCTCATCTACTGTTACCGTGCCTTAGTGAATAGAACATTTATCATGCGTGTTTCGGCTCAGGATTGAGAAAAATCAATAGTAATAAATAGGTGTAAATCACAATAAAAATAATACACCCGAAGTCTTCCTAGCGTAAGTTACGAAAATATAAATCTCCCGGAAAGATGACGGGGCGCTATCTGACGAGTAGCGATGACTCACAAATCGAGAATCTGGAAAGGTCTCTGGTAATCTGAATCTCATTGATAGTATGATGTAAGCTGTAGTTCAAATAAGGATCTCTTAACTTATAGCAATGCTTCCTGTTACTGGTGTCATATCTTGATGAATGGAATATCTGTTGTAATAGGACACAGCAAAATGTATCTTTCCATTTACTTTTGTCTCAGTTTTGTTCTTGGCTGTGAAAATATATAAGCCACAGAAGTACTAGTGATTCTTTGCCACTCCCTATTAATTGCTATGAAAAGTGGTTCACAGGGTTTTTGTGTAACGGGGACTTGCCAACAAGTTCTATGGCTGATGGCCTTACAGACAGGCATGGGAAACAGCACATAACGATATGACCTAAATTGAAAGGTTAGATGAACGTCAGGGGCGGATTTACGCTATCAGAGGCCCTAGGGGCGAAGATCAGATCGAGGCCCTCAGTAGCAACTGAGAGTAAATGGAATTGCGTGGAATTGAGTGGAATAGGATCAATGGGATTGAGTGGAATCAAGCGATACTTGGAGGAATTTCATGATTTATATATTTAGTGACGAAACGTACAATTTTGCGGATTTGTACAAGTTTTGTCATTAAATATGTCAAAATATATAAAGAGTAAATGAGTAAAATTTCGATTTTTTTCGTTAAATACACAAATATACAACCCGTAGAAACATCAGTCGCTTCACCGCTTCATAAATAAACAATTTTTGAATTACAACGCATAGTATTTCTGTAAATAACAAAGAATGATGGATAGACAATCTAACGTATCCTGTAAACATCTACCAAACTATAGCTAACCTATAACCTATTTAGACTTACTCAATAAATATAAAATTATTTCTTGAAGCGAAAAACCAGAACAATTTTACTGAGAATTCTCTAGCATAGTGTTATTGAGGCCCCCATAGTTGAGGCTCTCAGCTGGTGCCAAATTATAAATCAGCCACTGATGAGACTATCAAAACCAAACAAGACCGAAGCAACCAATTCACATAACAATAAAACGGAGAACATTTCCAAACATGAAAATGCGAAATTCGAGTTAATACAAAGATGTATGCATTCATAAATGTAACCAGTGACTTAGTTTAGCATTCAAAGGCCCTAGGCGAAAGCACTGTTTTGAGACCAACAAGAAATCGTTCACCTTAAAAACGTAAAAAGGCACTTTTTAATCGTGAGTTCCTCAGCTAACGCATATCACGCCAAATGGTAAATCCACCTCTAAATTCGTCAATCTTTACGGCGAAGGAAATAATCATTCAGAGACGGCATCGGTGAAAGAACCCACTTTTTTACTCCGCATACTCATTGAAATTATTACTTCCATTTATTACAACACGCGCCTATTTTCCAAGAATTAGATAAAACGTATTCGTCAGGATGACTTGACGCCTCCCCAAGGGCCACCCCGAGAGCTTAAGCCACACTCGAATAAGTCAGAAAAACCAGCCGTTTCCACATCTCTTTATTTAGGTTTCATTTAATGGGAAATAGGATCCCGTATAACATCAGCGATCGCTGCGATGATGTGGCCAAATCTTCCAATAAAAGCATTCCGCGGCTGCATTTCAAGTGGAGTTTCGAGAAAGATATAGATTATGCATGTAGCTCAAAGCAGCGAGCATAAATTCTATGAAATCCTTAAACGTTTTAGAAAACATACGTTCAAAAATACGCGCATTTATCCTGCAAAATTATAATCTATACTGCGGTTGAAATTGATGCTATATGTTCAGGCACTAACGAAAGTAGGTACTTACTTACTATAAGTTCTCAGCGGTTACCTATTTTTTCGCACTATGCACTATACGAGTAGTAATGTTCATATATCGTATAAGATAATATATCGTAAGATAATCATTTTAATAGCATAAATGATCGTAACTAGATATTCTCTTTCGGATGGTGAAAACAAATGTTCCCGAACATTTTAAAGTTTGCCAAAATCCGAGAGAAAACTGACTTTGAGAGAGTAAAAAAATTCCTAACTGAAATATTCGATTTCAGAAAGAAGAAAACCAATTCTCGGTTTTTTAAATTACGAGTATTTTTCCGCGGAAATTTGCTTTTCCTGCAATTAAGATCATTATCTTTCTTCGTGGTTAATTCGAACATATTTGCGATCACCCATTTCCTGGCTTTATCGAGTTAAACGTCAAGTAAAAATCATCTGGACTAATAATCACGGAATCAAAATTTACCCTGAAATTCGGGAATTAAAAACGGGAAGTGATAAAAAGCCAAAAGTGCTGGTTTGGTTTAGTGATTACCCTATTATGTTTCGTCAAACTATGACTTCCACTGATCAGATTAGAATATTATCTCTATTAATTCATCTAAGAATTGCATTATCATTTGCATTTAATATCCATAATATACGGAATGAGATACGATAAAACGCTTGAAATATGGTCGATTTAATTTAAGAAATATAAGATTAATATGGATACTTAACATTTAATTTAATATAAGATTCAAATTAATAACAAATCTAAGTCTTTATTAAGTATTTTCTGTCGTATCTTGATGAATGGAATAATTTTCATTCGTCTCCTGGTAGAGGATAGACGAAATTGTATTATTCGTGTAATTTTGCCTTAGTCTTGTTCTCGGTTGTGATAACACGAAAGTTATTGATATATGAATGCTTCTGACTTATGGAATTAATCTTGATCTCTACACATTGAATTGTACGGAAAATATTATTCCTAGGCTTAGTACTGTGTATTTTCGTGGACATGTTCCACAGTGATACCAGGGGCATTCCATGTCAAGTGGACCAATTTTAGAGAAGTGCCCCGCTCGACCATCACCGATTTCAATGAAATTTTGTCTGAACATAACTTTATATCCTCTATGAACATTTGCCAAGTTTTACATCCATCGATGAAATATTTGTTGATATATAGCCATTTGTTTGACCCCCTACCACAGCCATTAGACATCGATTTTTAGCAACTTTGAGACACGTTATCACAATACCATTACGATATTTTGCGTTAATATTTTCAAGATGCAAATCCAAGACGAGGAATTATTAACTCGCATTTCTGCATTTGCGTATGATCCAGATAGGGAGAACGATAGAGCGAAAAAAGCCGACGACTTTAAATATAGGCGAGACGAAATTTCGAAAGGGGAGCGGTTTTCGGGGTTAAGAAAAGTTTCCTTTACACACCGTTTCGTAATGTCTGAGTGCTCCTTTGAACACTAGAACGGACCATCCAGACAATTACAGTATGACCCACGAGTCTAATTCTCTACGCACTGCTCCATATTTACAGTTATGGCTCTTCGCACGTACTCTGCCAACAATTTCGAGGAGCATCCTGAGCTAGAATTAATATATTACAACGTATAAGTTACAGCTTACTTTAATCACACTCTTTGGTATTCACACCATTACGCAAACACTATTTTGTTGCTTTAAATTCTTTGTAGACCAGTTTTACGCGCTCTATTAATACGCAATTACAATTGCAGATGCTGCATTGAAATGCAATCATGCGATGAAGTCGTTAAGTTAAGAATGCCTAAAAATGAATCACGACAATGAAGTACTAAAACTCCGTATTCTTTTCCTTATTTAATTTCAGACAGACTTCGAGATGTATGCCGAAGAAACTCGAAATCAAGAAAAATGTGTTCAAAATAGGGTTTCTTCATCTCAGACTTTTATCACGAAATACGGCCATGTCAGATTACATCGAAAATTAAAGACAAGACGATGAAATCTTGTTGCACAAAAGTTCTTTCTATAGCAGCTCATCTTCCCACAGTCCCTCGGTTAAAAATCCCACAATTTACCGCTCATTTAAAACAGCAGTTATCAACTTTTTCGATCGTGGTGTTCAATTAAATTTACTCAAGTGCAGATTTCAATACCACGGAATACTCTGAGGTCCCCTTAGGAGTCAAGATATGGACATTCAGCGTCCGAAATCTTGATAGTGATCAAATAACCAGTTATTTGTTTTACTCCGATAAAATATTCATTTGAATAACAAACGACTCATTAATAAAACATAAGAAAGATCGTTAAATCTTATATTTGGAAGGGAAAATCTAACTATGATAGTAAAAGAACAAAAATCATGCGCACCGCTAATCGATTACTATTCACATCTGTTTCAGCAACCAAATTTCTCTCTTAATTAGTGGAAAGTTATACATTCATCGTGAAAATTCATCCACGTACAAAAAAAACATACCCACATAATTTCGGAATATAAGCCTTGCGGTGGAACTAGTTTTTTCGGCTTATTGTGGAGTTTGTAAATAATTAAATGTTTCGCGCTACAATACCACAAAATATGGACAACTTTTAGCCATACTTTTTAATGACTTGCAGAACTATTCTATTACGGGCCCTTCAAAGAGCAGCAATGACGAAAGGTTCTCTCCACTATAAGATGAATCTCTTGGATCATAGCTGTGAGCAGAGATGGTAATTTGCGACCTCCGTCAACTCACGATGTACTTATGTACATCCGGGTGAATGTCTACGTACTAAAATTTACAATTTCAGGCTATTTGAATAAAGGTAATACGAAAAACGAGCGCCGCCTGACGTTGGAATGAAAAAAGCTTGTCTGCAAAGCATTCAGCCCGAAGGCCGTTTAAAGATCAAGTCTTCAACCAGAAGCTACCAAAGGCCGTGAATCGGGCCTACTAGGCAAGATGAAGAGAGAGGTACTTTAGCAAGTATGGAATGCAACCTCAATGTGCAAGACGTAAAGTTTGGTTGTTTTTATGATTCTTGTTCGACAATTGGTCTTTTTGGACTAGCGATACCTTCCCGCAGAACTCGGAGAGCATCCTTTTTGGCAGTGCCCTTTTTGTAAGAAATATGTATATACATTTTTACCCATTCCTCGAATAATTCAATCAGTTAATGAACTATTAAATCACGTAAATTTTGTTATGAGACGTTCTGTTTCTTAAAGAAAAAAGCGGATACAATTTTTAACTCTTAAGATCCAAATAATCACTTTCCTTTTTTCAACATTGTATATATGTTTATATTTTAATTATTTTATATTGTGTACTTTTAGATATTGTTTTTTTAAATTTTTATTTATAGCCTTTATTGTTTATTGTGTCGTTCTTTTATTATAGCGCATGTAACTGGGGATACCTGTTTGCAGTAAATAAATAATAATAACGCATAGAAAGATGGTATAATCATCGACATAGCACCCGATCTTTGTCCTATAAAATCTGAAGAACCGAAATGAAAAAAGGGATAAAGACGAAGAGTATGGCAGATACAAAGTATCTGGAAATTAACGGATGTTCGGGTTATTCTTTCGATTATTTCTGCAGAAAGGTTTGTGTAAAGCAACATAACGAGATATGTGGAGAAACTTGGTTGAGAGAGAAATATCATTAACATTGCACAAACAGTAGTCCTACTGCTAACCGTTTACACTGCGTAAGTTTCTTAAACGCGAAAATAAAGAAATCGCACGGGTTAGGATGAATTCCCTCTAAATGTCGACAGAGTCGCAGTCGACGCAGTCCATTCCATCTACAGCACAGGTGAACAGCAATAATAATAATAATAATACCATTGCTTTCCCCACTAATCCAGAATGCTATGAATAACACTTTTCATAGCATTCAATAGCGAGTATTTCATCCCCTGAATAAAAAACAATCCCTTTCATAATTACACCCCAAGAATTAATAAATTCCGCATCCACACGTTACTTTTCAACGGAATACTACTACAGTTACACTACTATCGCGGCCAACACGCACGTAAGGCCGGAAACAGTCCTTTTATGCGTGCCATCTTGAAAGTAGCACCGATTAAGTTGAAAAAGACCAACGCGATTCCTTCCAACAAATCTTTCCGCCGTTCGATAAATCTCCGCGGACGCATTTAAGGGACTTCAGTACGCTATTCGTTTGCAAAACCCATTCTCGGACATTGAGCGCAATAAACCGCCTTCGTCATGAATCCGCGGAAAACCGCCTGCGATGAAATGACACCCGGGACGCGAAAGAATAAAAAGGACTGCTGGCAAATTTCGCAACCGGCTTCGGACGAGCAAAAAACCGGCGAGGCCTTAAAACGCCTGACAGATGACAGCGTTTGTGCCGGAACGAATCCTCCGCAGACGCCCGGAATAACAACGGCCACATCAAATTTAAATAATGTGACGCCCTACATACCCCGAAACTCCCTCCCCAAATGCACTTTTCGAGGGTATGGAAAAACGGGGAGAGATCGATGGATCCTGAAGCTTTTCCCCCATCCCTTTTGTCTTTCGCATCAACAGAAAGAGTCCGTTTATCGCTTTCTTTCCGAAAAGCGTTTCCCGAAGAGGATTCCCGTGTACATTCGGCTGTTATGCTCGTCGGATGAGGGATTAATAAAAGTCTACGTCGTATTCCATCGCTCGGGAACATGGCGAGAGTGATTAATTTGAATTCTTCCGTCGGCTTCGGCCCCTTCTCCAGCTGAACGCCGATTTATGTAATGCGCCGCCTCTAGCACGGCGTTACCCAAACCGCGTTCTTCGGAAAACGTGTCTCTAGAGGAGAGTAAAGAATAGCTCTGCCACTTCCTTATTCTGGTTCCTACTGTATGAGATTAACAGCTGTATTTCCGAATAACGGCATTTTAGAATAGCGATAACCTCGGCTAGATGTTGGCAGTTCTTTAGTTTAACACGTTCACTGCGCTTCACAACATTTCCAATGCATTTATCACTCCGACGGTGGAGTGATCCCCAGTGAACGAGTTAAAACAGTTGTCGTCGTTCAAATTCAAATTATTTCAAGCTTTGAACCCTGATCGGATAGCAAAGTGGGTAGAGCGTTTGCTTTTGGCGAAATCGGTCCGGGTTCAAATGCGCGAAATGATCTCAACTCTCGGAGCACTTTAAAAAAATATGACACTCGAATCCTGAAAATGCATGTAAACAATGCAAGACATAATAGTCTATTCTGTTCTAAATTTCAATTTAATTTTAATGTTTTTCATAAACGGTCATTTTAAATAGTGAATAATCAATACGAAATAAATAGGTGAGTAATGAATAATCAGTGCGAATTCACGATAGACTTAGCAAGAATATCTCCTTAATTTTTGATTAAAATTTCAATGCATACATACATAAGTTTTCGACCTACCTTCGGTGGATTCATGTGCCCCAATATTCCCTACTCTACGCCATTCATTTCGTTTCTTGGTAACTTACCCCACCCTTTATATCATCTCACAACTTTTTTCTTTGTCTTCCCCTACGGTTTTTCCCTTGCATTCTTCCCTCAATAACATTCTTAAGCAATCCCTCTCCCCTCAATACTTGGCCCACCCATTTCCTTTGTAGATGTTTAATTACTTTACAATTCAAATCCACTATGATTATCAAAACGAATTAATAACGTAAACAACCAACGTAACATATCAAGCGATATTTGGTGGAACATTATTAAAGATTACGTTTAATTTATTTTAGATTGTTATATTTCTTTAATAAATTGAGTAAACAACCAATTACTATTTATATCAGCAGTTAGTAACGTCGTTATTCCTGATGATAATGAACTAATAAAAACGGTGTAATTTTAAAATCGATCAACATGATCAAAATGGAAGACGATGTTCTGTTAAAATATTATGAATTAACTCAACAATCACTATATCGACATATGAAAACAAAAACAGATGCGCAACCACTCAAGTTTCTTTTGAAACTCTCTGATATTTTGTAAGATATTTTTTCTTCGGTAATTATTTCCTGTTGCCATGGTCATCATTTACAAACAGTTCTAGAAGGGAATTGAGGCTTATTAGACTAGAAGAGGAATGAAGTAGCCTTTGTTTTCCTTGCTGATCCAGTAAGAATAGTAACGTCCACATATCTGCAGCTCAATAGCCTTATGAATAACACTATTCATAGCAACAAAATATCACCATGAAAGAATGCTATTATTCAACATCACTCACGCCTTAGAAAATTTCATATTGACACAGCCATTAACAAAAACAAGACAAAGGTAAATGGAAGGTACACCTTTTCTATTCCGTACTAATAGAAAACGAGCAATATTCCATTTATCAGTATATGCGTGCAAATGAGGAAATACGGACATCCTGTCCATTGACGTACTACGATGGTAGTGGATAGTCTCTCCAATATCACGACGAGGATGAGTCATTATCGAAAAACGTCGTAATTGAAGGGCATTCCTGCACCGTTGTCACAGAGACCGCGTCGTGACTCACGTAATAACGACAGGATGTGGGGACTCAAGTCAATACTTAAATCAGTGCATCTAACAAAGACGATCATGGGTCTGCCAATGACCTTATACCCTAACCTATTTGGTGGATATTTACTGAAGAACCTAAACCTTTGCATATCTAAAATTAAATCTCGCTGTAACAGCCCGACCGTACGATAATGCAGAGGACCCTCTCTTATTCGAGTTAATAATCAGGTTATTTCTACCGGGTGTTTAAAACCCACGGATAATAATAAACAGATTAAACACCTACCACATTACTTAATTTTACTGACGATCCTATAAATCGCGAAATGCATTACTTGAAATGTGAAACGCAACTGTAATCCAATGTTATATTTACCACAAATTAAAATTCACACAGGAAGGTGTAGTTTTGTGGAAATCCATCATATCCAAGGAATGTAAAGTTATCTTTAAACTTTTTGCAGTAGATCTCATTAACTCCTATTAAAAAATTAATGACGTTTAGTGTTTTGCATCTCTTGTAAGTTTAATTAGCTTTTGTTTATGCCTACGTCAGTCCTGGCCCGTAACGTCGCATGTGATATTTTCTCTTTTAGCATACGGTTTACAGAAATGCTGTTTCACTCAATCATGACTAATACGGTTCTACTATACTCAGTAATAGAATTGCAAGAACTGGCGACACATTAATTTTAACACACGAAAAAGATTTACCAGGACAGTTTCCTTACTACTTATAGCGACCTATATAGTATCACATGACCATTAATCTTTCACGTTGCCACATCCACCTGCTCTAAATTCTTCATGAAACAATAACTCACTAGTAACAACACTCAATATAAGAGTAGGGTAAGCATTTAACGTTTATTTTTACCTTGAATCGCTTAGATACGTTGCGAATAATCCAATGCATTACTAACCTTTTTGCCATACGATGATTATTACTTTAATTTAACGTAAATAATCAGCGAATACTAATGATTCACAGTATAATCAATTAGTTTAAAGAAAATTTCAAACTCAATCATTAGTCAATTCAAAATCAGTAGAGAAAATATGAAATAGGAATAAAGAAATGTCGCAACTGGATGGCTGTTTATATGATTTCATTGCGATTATTTTAATCTACAAGGGAAAGCCACGAAAGTGGTCAAAATTTGAAAGTTCAACCTTTTAGAAAAATACAACTTCTACTTCGAACATTAACAGGAAGCGCAGAAGGAATACAGCAGGTACAACTCTCTCTTCCTCTTAATCCAATGAACATTTTCAGAAGGAAAATCCTGTTGAGGAAGCTCATAATTTCAAGGAAAAGTAGAAGTACTAAAAGGAAATAATTTTCCTTCTTTGCAATGACGAGATGATTAAAAATGTGCTTAGCCAGGGATGGCGAACACCGTCCGAGTGAAAAATTTTATCAGATTAAGAGAACTGCATACCATATAACGCGAGGAGAAAAATTTACGACTCACTACAACGAACTAGGGCTTGATGTGTTTCATTCGCGGAAAATATCTCGATGACTGAAAACACCTATTATTCAAGAGTTAAAATATTTGAAGGATATGGATAAAGATATTTAGCTTGGTGTTTATATAATATTTGTCTAATTTGGAGATTCATGAAAATCTTTACACAAAAAAATGTCGCAATTTCGGGCACGCTTGCAATTGGTTCGCCTTTCTCTAACTGAGCCATGAAATTAGTTATTAGCTGCGAAAAAAAATTAAGTGACATTATGGGACTTTAGAAATACTGTCCCGAAATTTTCAGAGGGATGTAAATATAACAGAAAGAAAAGTGTAAATAAATGGAATCATACGATCCCGCAGATAATATCTACTTGCAAATATAGTCGGATTCGTTGCATGCATCACTATAACTACGATTTTAGCACACTAATCGCTTATTGTCGGCGGACAATTTATTTGTAACGCCAGTTCCTATTAATTATTTCCCTAAATTTCCCACCCTGACCGTCCGTTTATCGTTGCACGCGCGATAAATCATATACACTGCTCCAAGATCTATCTCTAAAATTATAACTCGAACTTACGTATAGATAACGGCACCTTGATCGGTCACAACTCACAATCATATCGTTGATATCGGTATCAGAAACAAGTGCAAATAAAAGAGAAATGAGTCTACATCTTAAAGCGGATCTCGGTGACTAACAGGAAAACCGATTCGCCACTCTAAAAGCTCCAAAAGAAAATCAAGGTGAGCAAAATACTCGGACACGTATCTTGCCGGTATACCGACGAAAAAAAGCTAATATATAGCAGGAGGAACGAGAATTGATCTATTCCCCGAATTTAGCAATCGATAATTTATATTATGACCAAATGAGGGCTATTTAAGGCAGAAACCTGGCAGGTAGTCTTTATACAAAATGTACACTATGTAATGTGTATCGATTCTTATTCCTTCATCAGGGACGGATTTATAATTAGGCGCAATAGGCGCTAGCAGAGGACATCAATGACTGACTACTTATAAACTCTCAATAACAAGTCTCTGGTTTTTCGTTAGAAGAAAGTATTTTATAATTGTTGAGTAAGTAAAGATAATATGTTCATATAATATATTGCATTGTTTACATCACTATGTAGTGTCAAGTCTGTCCATCATCCGTTGCAATTTACAGAAATACTACGTATAGTAATTCGTAACTTGTGTAATCATTCTTGCTGTAGAGAAGCGACTGAGACGTGTGTATGAAAGGGACGTATATTTGTGAATTTGATGAAAAACGTTCGAATTTTTACTCTCGTAATTCCTATCGGGGGCCTCGATCTGATATTTGCGCCTATGGCCTCTGATAGCTTAAATCCGCTCTCGTGCTTCAGCATGGATTTCCATACAACCTCGGACGCCGCCGAAAAAGTATTTGTTATTTTCTTCTAGAAATACAGTGGTAACCCTTTCACAGAATCAGCCTTATCCTTAAAATCATTTACTTTTCGCAAAGCAGTAGGCAATAACTCGCGTCAAAAACCTCAGTCGGGGAGAAAAGCAGAATAACACATATCAACGAAGAATTGGCTGCTAAAGCTATTAGTAAGTTAAAGTAAACCCGTGGAGGCCTCAGGTGTATTGCGAAGTGCTTGTGCGTCATGGGGTTTAGAGGTTGTGGTACGATTAATTAAAGCCCGGGAATTTATCTTTGTGAAACAAAAGACAAAGAGCTGTTTTCGTTGGCCCACGAGCAGAGTGGCTGCGTCAAAGCTTTCGGAAAAGCCGCACATAATTCATCAGCAATTTCGACATTTGGGTACTGAAGTAAAATTAAACGAAAACGGCTGACAATGAGCTAGTTTAGGCCAGATATTCATAGCTCCGCGCAACGTCTTCTTCGCTCATCCGAAACCTCAGCGTCCGATCTCTTAAACGTGAGACACCGACTTCGCAAATGGAAAGTCCTCGTCCCCGTATCACGGAGTATCGGACTGTTTACAATTTAATGCGTCTTCTCTAATTTTCGCCCCGAATCGTGACGGATCGACACTTCTAAATCGCCGTAATGACTGATCTTCCCGAACCGAAAGGGCGCCGGATTTCGCAACTCGTGATGAAACTGTTAACGAGAAAATGCGGAGAACGTTCTGTGCGTAAGTCGGAAGCGTTTGGTACCTTTTCCGCGAATGAAAAATGTGATAAACCATGCAAATTGAAAATAACAAAGACTGAGAACGCGAGAAATGTAGACTAATGGAGAAAGAGGTTGGTTCGAATTTTCCAAAACTCGAGGATTGATTCCCGAAACTTCAGCTAAGAGAGAAACAGAATTAAGGTACCAAATTGAGCCCAAAACAAAATTAAGACAGAACAATACATAAAATCCCCATTGTACCGAAATTAGGCTCATTATTAAAATGCAAAATCCAAAAAATACATCCAGTTCAAAAACTGTGAGATGAAATATTTGCATACAAATATTTAAAGATTTCCATAGATAAAATAATTGCGTTGATAGTTCGGCCTTCACTTGGTGGTAATCCATAATAAAGAGGATAGTAGAGCTGATTATTTTAATTAATGCAACACCACAAAATACATTCATACTAGTACACTCACTACCTACTAAACCTACTAGTAGGTTTCAATGCATGGCATCATTATCATCATCATCATCATGGTGATACCATTGAAACCTAGGTCGTGAGTATATGTATGTATTTTGTGGTATTTTATAAATTAAAATATCCGTTCTTCTATTCCTTTTAAAAAATAATTGTTGTCCTGAATATAGGAATGAATATTATGCGAAACCGAGGCAATAGAATATCGATTTTTACGCCAATAACAGTATACAGTGGATGAATAAGTTAGTTATGATACTTTAGATTACTACCGATTTGATTTCGTAACCCCAAATTAAATGAATAATCTCTAAATAACTTCCATTTGCAAGCAATATTGGCAGTTAAAACGACGCATTTCTTCCTTTCAAATAGCAGTAATTCATGTGTTGTTGTTGTTGTCACGATCTTGTTGAAAAATGGTCGAAACATAAGGCACAGTAGATATTTACCGTCAGCTATTAATGATAAAGTTTAATATTTACTTCAGTTCTCATCGAAAGAGGCGAAAATCAGCGTTAATCCAACTAATTAACTGGAGCCTCAGATTATTTTAGTGACGATAACCAAATCAGTTAAAGAAATAAACAATATAAACATTATAAATATATAAATAATATATAAACCTCCGAAAATCTACCTGTTAACTCTACGGTAAATTAAACTATTTTTTATAAGGAAATTAGGTTAGCAATCACCATACCGAGAATTACATGACGATCCGACATGAAAATTTATCATTCAACGATCTGGCTGAATTAATGACCATTAGCCATAAGATAATCTTACTTTTTGGAATTACGTTCTTTCAGTCAATCTAGCGAACTGTTGTTATCTTCAGATAAGCTATTTCATTTTGTAACTGTAACTTTGAAACATACGTTCTTTGAATTTTATAGTTCCTTATAAGATTTTAATTTTTTTTCTCATTTTCGATTACTTGCTATTTAAATTTATTGTCTTGAAAAATGTCCTTATAAGCATTTACTACGTTTTCGCGGTTTTTTAACCCCCTTCTCTGCGGATGATTTCCCGGAACTTGAGATTTTTCTTTGTCAACGTTCAGTTGCAAAGATTTTTTCCCACACTGCCCTCTTCCTTTTAGTTTATAATTACATTTTGTACATATTATAATGGCATACGAGGTTAGGAGGAAGAGAGGCCCACATGGGCCTAACCTCGCCAATAAAGCGTCTTATAAAGAAAATTAATGTAATATAAGAATAATAACACCACTCATGGAAACAACATTTCAATCAAACATACCAACAACAACTTGACAAGTAATACATTATAGCAATACAGAAGTAAAACTACTTATCGATATTCACGTGTAATAGTGCACAATCGAAGCGATCTTTGTTTAAACTTCCAAACGATTCAAAGTGGAATTCAAGATATATGCAATCCTCATCTGAGACCGAGTGAAACATTTACAGTTCATTGACGCTCAGACTGGTCTACTCTTAAGGAAAATGACTAAAAATAAAATCGGGAGCGTTGTTTTTATTAATTTCTATAACCTCGTTGAGAATCAACGGGAAGTTCGGCTAGAAAACAAATAATGATTAATAGAACTTATAGAAAACGGTAATTATTAAGTAATATTCAGTTAGTTTAAAACCTTTTTTGTCTACCCCTACACCCGGTTTTGGCCTGCCGTCCCATGTATTGTTTGTGTACATTGTTGTGTAGCTGTTTATATTTGTACATAATTGTAATTGCTTAGTTATTCGTTCCATTGTACTATAATATCTACTTGCAAATATAGTCGGATTCGTTGCATGCATCACTATAACTACGATTTTAGCACACTAATCGCTTATTGTCAGCGAACAATTTATTTGTAACGCCAGTTCCTATTAATTATTTCCCTAAATTTCCCACCCTGACCGTCCGTTTATCGTTGNTTCATATAATATTTTTCTTTGTTCATATAAGATTCATTGAATTTTCATTATTTACGCTTTTAGAACTTTTATTATAATCTTGGCACCAATCTCTTTTGGAACCGTTGTATTGGTATATCATAATTTTCTTTCCTGATTTCTACGAAAATGTATTTTTAGTTGTTATGTATTGTTATCAAATGATATATAACCTGTTTTTTCCTAAAGTATTGGTTAACTATCAGTAAATTTTGCAGGTTTTTCACAATCCCCTTCTTTTGGGCGTTTCCTGCGGTGATGAATTAGGTTAGGATGAACTTAGGTTTTTAAACCCACAAAGTAGATTTCTTCCGTACACTTTTTCGAGCCGATTCTTTTAGATTTCATATAACGATTGGTTGGATGTAAGAAGATACTTGACAGTCTCAATCTCGCCTAAATAATGTCGCATTATTATTATTTAGCAAACTGATTACCACGGATCAATTACATTTGTAGTATAATTTTTATTACGTTGTACAACATAATAACAATTATGATAATTGCAAGGTTTAGATTCATTCATTTACACCGCTTAAATATGAATGAGAGCAAGGACAATTTAAACTACGTTGATAACCTTGGGAAATTCTGCTTTCATTTTGGACGGTGTGGGTATTAGCCCATATCTTCCAGATTACCCTTTTCAATAATTATCCCCATCTAATATCCGGGATTGATTGAAAAAAAATCTCCACACCATTTGCGGTCAGATGAAATACCGCCGAATCCCTACGCCATTATCTCTAATCTATACAACAGAAGGAAAACCACACAAAAGCCAAGGAAGCGACCGCGACACAGAGGGAATCGCTGACAAAATACATTTCCGTTCCCATAAGGGAATAACCGCTTTATAGAGCTCGATAAAATTAAAGTTGAGCACATGGTGGAATGGACACCAGGAGAAAGAGCATCTTTCTGCTCTCTCTCAATGCCCACTCAACTCGAGAGAGAGACGAATGGTCGGGGGTCTGAAACCGACGCAAGATATTAATTTTTAGCCAGACGATCCCCACGACGAAAAGTTTCCAAATCGGTTCTTTAAAAATAGAAGCGTGGCGGGAAAACGCGGAAATATCCCTGGCGTCGTGACCGGAGGTCTCCAGCAAGAATCCACGGACGACAGCGACGCTATCCACAGTTATTCGACGGCGTTCGACGCGGCTTTTCAAACACCGTAAGTGGCGTAAGAATAACGGTTGCGTTTCCTTACGGATGATTACAGTGGGTACGGGTGCAAAGCGCACGTGCTACCATACCTTCATAGACGGAATATTTCTCATTAGCTGTTTGGTAGTGGATATAGATGAGACGGAGGGTACGTCTTTCATTCAATGTTGTCTCGGTCTTGTTAATGGCTGTGATAATATGAATGCTACTGAGGCATGACTGATGCTGAATAAATTCGTTTATGTTCATCTCCTTATTAGCGTCCAAAGAATGGCCTTTCATAAGGCTCCACTAACGTGGACTTACAGTAAAACTGAATTGCAGTACAAATGACAAACAGATAAACAAAATATCACCGTTTTCGATAAATATGATCAAACATTACTATCAGTAAAAGACTATCAATCGAAACCCCCGCTAGGTTTCGGCGATCGATGTCCAAGAATAAGTCAAATTAAAACCAACTGTTTTAAGCAGCCGCAAAATCAGGAGTAAAAAGCCATTCGGGCCTGGTGATCGTAAATTGATTTTATTATTCATGGATAATCCATAAAAATAGAATGAGATAAAGAAGTAGGATTCTTCTTTAAGATAAAAGATACATCGAGCATGCAAGAAAATTATTACATAGGAGAAGTAGAGGACTTGTAATAAATATGGGCAAAGAATATAAAAAATTCGCATATAAAAAGAAAACCTTTTATTGGGTTGTGGTTTAGGCCCTAAACTTTAGGGCAATGGAAAAAAACCACGTCCCGCCTCATATTTTCACTCGGCCCCCGTAGCGAAAATCCTTAGCGAATATTAAATGAGTACGTATTTAATAAATAGCCCATAACGTATTAATATCTTTCGCTAATTTAAATTTACAATGATAATTTCAATTTTATGCAACAAATATTCGTAGATGGGTAATTGCGAAGAATTCGATAAGAGAAAGAAATCGCAGATCATCATTCCCACGAAAATATTCCTTTGGGAATCGTTGCTCTAGAGCAACGTGTTTAAACTACAAAATAAACAATAAAACTATTGTATTTAAGGTAGGAAATTTTTCAATTACGAGACTGATAGAATGAGTGCTAGCATAAACACAGGAATGGATGGAGAAAAGCTAGAACAGGTGAACCAATTGAAATTAGGGAAATAAAAGCCTATCCAGGAAAGTTTTCATGAAGTAAGAAACTGATTTTGCGGAATCTATATAGGGAGACATATAAAAGGGGATGGGTAAAATCATTGCCTCGAGGGATACTTCTGTCCGGATGTAAAATGTAAAGACTAAATAATGAGGAAATAGAAAGAAAGGATGCTTTACAGGAGTGGATTCGGCGTAGAGTAGAAAAGAATGTGGGTTGTATAGGATAAGGAAGAACGATGACAGGGTATGAGTGGAAAGGGATAGAACCAAAGCCCTAAGAGATAACATCAGGGCATCGATCCAAAATATTTTTCCGATTCAACGAAAAATAAAATATCGGTCCAGTTCCGGTTTAGCTCCTGCCAATATCGAACGGGTTTTTTTCGGTCCTAACTATGTAATATTCTATTATTCTGAAAGTTCGTATAATTATTACAAGTTTTTTCCATACACCCTACAGAACAATAAAGGTAAAAAATTAACAACAGTTTGTTGCTATTCGTGTGCCACTTATGTGTATTACATCTTCCTCCATTTACATTTGAAGAGTTAAATGTGCATTGTTGGGAACCAAAAATTGGAAAAGAATAAATAACTGTTTCCCGGTCCAGTCATGCTTCCTTTGTGTCCGTTTCTACTTTGGACAAATAGTATATAATTAGACAAATACAAAAAGAATCACTACTAACTAGCAAAAAAATTATTACGTAACTCAGAAAACAAAATTATCCTCATATACTCATCTGATTTTTTAACCGTCAACCTCTCGATTGAAAATTCTGTAAATATAATGTACAAATATAAATTTTTTATTTCTAGCTAAATGTAAGTATGAAAACAGGTTAATTATAAAGTGATCTTTATAAGGGCATGAAGGAACTGTTCGTGAACATTTCAATCAATCAATTTCAATAGACAGCAGCTGCTTTATTATTCTCCTCATTTCATGACAAATCTGCTTAAATATATAAATATTACATAAATAACAGTGGGGCTTTTGCATTTATCTTCGGAAAAATACCTAAATTTATTCTTGAAAATGTCGTTAAAAGCACCTTTAAAAGTAGCTATAAAGTCGTTAAACTCAGAAAAATAAGAAGAGAATATCATTTCGAAATTTCACGAATTAAATGTATTATAAGAAAATGATATCTTTTATCAACTGAAATTAATATTATGTCAATCTTAAAATAAACATGTTAAGAGTAGTTGGAGGGGGGTCAACGTCATAGAACATTACCGAATACGACAAGTCGCGAAGACAGAAAAAAAGGTCGCTAGAACTAACTACGAAATTACTAAATTGGCAACTATGCCCACGGGTCACAACATCAATCCTACTAGAGAAAACTGATCTCCGCTTGTTGAAATTGTATCGACTTACAAAAAAAAAAGATGACAGATTTTTGCGACAGATCAAGAGATAAAGCAAAAAATCTACGACGTTTACCAACTTTTCCCAATGACAGACTGTCACAATATATCGGACTTTTCAACGGGGAATTCAATGTGACACGAGGAAATAATTTTTTTGTAACAAGGAATGGCACGATAAGAGTAATAAATCTTTACCAAAACGCCAGTCAAAGAAAATGACTTCAACATATACATTAACTTTTAGTCCTTCTTACAACGAAAAAACTGGGCTTCGAAGTACGAACTGTTAGATTTTAATGTTTAACGACAGATAAAAACTTTGGAGCTGCTTAACTCATACTTACAATTATTTGAAAAGATGAGTTTTAATCTCAAATTAAACAGAAAAGAGATCGCATGTTTTATAACACACAGTATACTCGCGCAAGCGTTAAGTACAGAATTTGTTGCGAATTTTGAGCAATTCCTTGTTCATTAGGCACAGAAAACACCCAACTCATCCGATTTCAAACTTTGCTATGGTAGCGAACATTGAAATATTTTTTTCAGTTCGATCAAAATAATCGAAAGGTATTACAATGTTTAATGCGCCGAAAAAATAGCGACGAATATTAGATTTGTTGCACTAAAGCATCAATTCATTCATTCATTTCATTCGATCTCTTTCATAAGACCAACCAATTACTTAACACCATACTCAAATATCACTGTTTGGACCCTTAATGAGAGCAAGTTGATACGAATTGATCAGTACACATACAACTTCTATAGCACTGTTTTCCGAAGTGTGTTCCAAGGAACACAGGTAATTAATGACTCTGAGTAGTTATATTTCTACAGATTGTATTTGAGTTATTGTAATTCGAACTGTTTAATGTATTAGGTGCTGACTTTCCCAGTGAACTGTTGAATATACAAGGAAAAGGAACACGGCTGTGGTTAGACATTAGAGTTGGACAAATGCTCCAAAAAGCAGTTGTTAACGAGCAAACAAACCGTTGGAGAATTCCAACCAGCAGGAGTTAGGGCTCTTCGTGGTCGCGTTTTGCAAGTATTGTATACTCAATACGCATTTCGGCATCTTCATGGCAAACAACGGCTTTTTGGGAGCTTTTCTCCAACACTAACGTGTATTGTTGGTCCAATAGTACCGTGATTAATGATACGTTTAACATTTTGCATCCCTGATTTAGAATATATGCAGATAGTTCTGCTCTCAGTACTTTCGCATTCCTGCGAAAAGCTACACTTGTTCAAAGCAACTGCATCAACATCCAACAATCTCGTGCGACCTATCGGATTGTAATGTATGGTGAACACTATTTCCACCAAATCTCAAGAAGCGCCTCTGCCAGACAAAAATACGGGGCGAAGAATAAGGAAATAATTTTTTGGAGCTATCTTTGCATCCTAGGCAATTTCTGATAAAGGAAAGGAGCATAGCAGCCAAAAACACTGCTACACATGATCAGCATTCTGGAACCCGCATTCGACTCCTCTTTTAGGAAAATCTCCCGGTGCGAGTTTAGAGAAATCGGACCATTTAAATTTAGAAAACAAAGCTGAGGAGGCAATTAAACAAACTAAGGGAAATGACGCACGGTTCAGCTACAACGCAGCCACAGAAAGGAATCACAAAGCCGCCTTGGTTTTCTGAAATCGGCCTAGGGGTTTATAGGTTAATAAGGACATAAACACGGCTTTTCCTCGAGGAAAACCCGACCCAGTAACAAACGAAAAAGACTCGGAAAAGCTGGAGATTCTGAAAAGTAAAGCGGATTCTGGGAAGCCGCCGCATGCAGGAAAAAATCATCCTCAACGATGGAAGTATGAGGAAAAGAAGCGGAACTCTCTCTGCAGACGTGCCTCACGCACACCGTCAATTACTAAGGCACAATCGAACATGACTTTTCCTCGGCATGCTTGATACAAATCAAGCAGGCGCGGAAAATGTAGCGTCAAATGAGGATCTAATGAGCCAAATTCTCCGGAGCTTTGCGTTTTAAATGTATGACTCATGCAGTAGCGTGTTTTTTGCAAGTTCAACAGCCTATGCTTACGGGACAAAATTTAAAACGTGCCGAACTGTATGAGTCAAGCAATTCGTCTACCGATGCTAAACGTAAAATTTTTAAGGCAAGCTCTTCGAAGTTTGACCAATGATAAGTTTGTTAAAATGATGTGTCTTTAATGACGTGATCAACACCGCTTTGTTGAATGTCTGAATACTTACACTTATGTACATTAAAGAGCTTTGACATTATGGCTTTGAAAGTGTACAATGTGCTGCCTGGTTTGAAGAATGCTAAAGGTGCACCATACCCAAAAAGAGAGGATTTTTTTTGCTTTGTAAAACTTCTTACAGTGTAGATGAATCCACCAATGAAAAAAATATGTAAATATATATCTATGTAAATAAAGTATTTGCGTTTGTATATTTCCTGAATGTGTCTAAATATGTCCCTTTTAATGTAAAATATATCTTCATTTATGATTATATCATATTGAAAATTTGAAGCCACGATTCTGACTTGTCCTATACTTACTTGTGTTTTTTTTATGGACCAATAAAATTATTATTATTATCATCACAGTAGAAGGTTACGGGTAGAACAGGCGTGAGAGTTGAATATCGCAAACTTATACATACATGTAGTTAGCGATACCTCAAAGTTGGTAAGTAGAACCTGAATAGAGAACTACAGGCATAAAACTGGGGTGCGATCATGTATATTTGTAACTAGTGGTATCTACAGATATTTACGTGTTTACGGAGTTTGAGGATACATGTAAATGCATGGAAACATAGCGGATTTATCGCGAATTTCGAAGAGATCGCTAGTTACATAATCACACCCCTGGATCTGATTAGTCGCAATGGGGATGGCCCATCAAGTGACTCAAATTGCGACAACGTTGAAATGCAATTAAAACATTTACAGAGAAACTAGGGTAACGAGAAATCGAAATTGTTAAGAGTTCAGAGGTCACATGTTTAACTAATTGATTCCGAAAAATTAATATCGCTACATTTTACCGTGAAATATAGTTTCCAGATGTAAATTGAGAAAATTTTGTCAAAATAAAATGATTCTTGCAAAATATTGTGATTTAAAAAAACCGACCCTCGACTCTCACTGAAATTGATGAGGTCGATTTCCATGTGAATGAAAGAGGTAAAATTCATATTCGTCTATCAGAAGCAGAAAAACGTCAATTTATGAGACGATTTCTACTTACAATTGCAATATTTAATAGCACAACCTACTAGTCTTCGATGCGCAGATATGAACCTCAATGTATATAAAAAAGTAAGCTATTAGTGAAGAAGGTTATCGGAAAAAGGGGATGTAAAAAAAGGTTTTAGGAAAGCTTTACGAGTCATAAAAAAATCTAGGCTAACGCGTAAAATTCAACGATTAAAATTTCCTTCTCTTAAACAGGGTCGCTTCTCTACGCTCCCTATAAACAGGGTTATAGCTGTCATGTTTCCTAATTTTCAACTCCTCCGCTGAGAATAAACGGGCAGTTAGGCTAGTCAACATATAAGTCGGATATACGCAGCCAGGAAACATCAACGCTTAAATACCTCGCATTTTAGTTGTATGACAAATCGTCCACCCATTTTTATCATGCAGATTTATGATTTTATTAAGACCGTAATGATGTCGCAATAATTATAACTCTCAGCAATTACGGTGGGTACGAATCAAAGGATGCAAGAGAACGTTTATTAAACTTCTGTATGGCCCTGACATTCCTGTCAAAAGATTTTTGGACATTTTTGGTGACAATTGAAGGTTTAGCACCGAGCATGAAGATGTTGATGGCGCAAACATAATAATTTGTAGAATTAAGAATGCCTGCAATTAAAAAAAGTGATACTTCTGAAACTTATCAATCCTCAGTACATTACAGATGATTAGTTTGATAAGTAGTGATGATTCTCAATCAGAATCGAATCTCGCATGCAATTTTTAAAGCATTAAACAAAAATATTTAGCAGCAAACAAGTGCGTGAATTGCAAAGAAGAAATCGAACAAAAAATGTCGGCTTGGTGAGATCAGCTCAACTTCCGTGTTTGTTCAAGACGAGCAAGAAATCAGGAAGGTAAACTACTTCCATCATTCGCTGTCCCCTATTCCCCTGCCACACGCCGAAATGCAACTTGCAGAACATTTATATAGATGTAGCTCTAACAATGGCTCCTGTTAACCTTAACTTCGAAACTAAACCATACGTGTTTCGAAACGGAGAAAGTACAGAAACTTACTCACAGCATGGATGGTAAATATTACTTCAGTCGTAACCAATAAAATACAAAAAATAAAGGGAAAAGAAGAGCATTCATGTAACGTAACATTAAAAGCATACGTAATCTCTGATATTTTGCGGTACACTAAGAGATTTTATGAGGCACACTAGTGTTTCTAGGAGCATCTGTTGGGAAGAACTGCGCCGGGAGAGTCACAAGGGATTCGCAACAAAATCAAAGATAAAAACGACAAAATATTATTCGGTTCAAACAAAAGAATAATTAATCCGGAAGCTGAAAGTGAAATTATACGAACGTTTAATTGATTCCAATTACCCTAAGTAACAAGAGAGTCGGAGAATGGCGAACATTCACTACTCTTTTCCCACGATTAATAACGTCGAATTAAATCCGACCTTGATCCCACCCGAAAGAACCATGAGAAGTGTAACAAAAGAAGAGTGAAACTCCCGAAAATAAAGCAGACAACCAAGGATGTAAGGGACATCGCATATTAAGTACTATTAAAAACTCCCTTGAATAACGAGGAATCCTACATCTACTCAACATTAGCGAGAAAAGGATGTTGGACCAATAAATAAAAAGTTAACGTCTGCAGACGAGTAAGTTTGCCAAAGTCACTCCTATCACAATGGAAACAAAAGCATTTCCAAATGTGTCACCTTTGTCATCGCTGGATAAAGCGAATTATGTGTATTAACATTGCAGCCTCGTACTTAAGAGCATTCTATGACTTCGCTAGTCTAGAAAAGGAAAGGCGATGGGAAGACAGGATAAGTTGCCGCGGCGGATGCCAACGTCAATATCTACGCAACAGAAGAAGTAAACAGAGAAATATGTAAACAAAACGGGAATAAATCATAAAAATCTACAATTGGAGCGAAGTAAACATTTCACAACAGTGAAATGCATTCCTTGAGTTGAAACAGGAAAATTCAATTTACTTTAAAAACTCTGCATTTATGCTTTGCTAATGTAAAGAGTGCACGTTTATCTTTACACTAATTATTTTGCTTCCTGCAAAATATTTTATGTTCCCCATCGACTTTTTAAACGTATACATTTTTTATAAATGGTATTTTTATGGAGGTTCGCATTTTTTCCTTCCTCTACGTCATGATGAATTGATTTTAACTCAGTTTTTTAGGTGAAGAATAGAGAAAGTATTTGGAATAAATTTTAAAGTATTTTTCGTTCAGATTTTTATCAAGCATTTTCACACGAGGGCAATTGGAACAGGCTCACTTGGCCCAAAGCTTTAATTTTTCATTTGGAGCTTTACTCCGTTTAAACCAACGAAATTTAAGGTATAAAAAACGATACTTTTACAAAAATATACGTTACTAAACACTTAAGTTGAGCCGGAATAGCTTACGCAATTTAAAGGCTAAATCCACGCATCCAGGTATAAATCCACATTTTTTCGTACTTGCGGGCATATGAACTGGTATAAATACAATAAATAAATTTGCAACATACGAAGAGCTGCAGATCATTTCAATGAAAAAATACGCGATCAAATTAACGGTACATTTAACGAGACACAGTATTTACGTTGAAGAGAACCATACAACCTTTTCTGCGAGATATGTTTTGAAGGACAATAACTACAAAAAGAAACTTGTGAAGAATAACAACGATGAAAAATATAGACAATGTTTTAGTCCACTCGGGTGCGGGAACTCCGCGGACAATTAAATAAACTGATAATTAAAGAATTATTCTCAACGCTGGATGAAGTTGAAACATGTTTTAAAGTTGAGGCCCCCTCACTTTGATCGTAGATAGTGTTATCACTAACTCTAGACTTGCCGACACAACAAAGCAACCTAGCGTTCCGTTGATATCTCCGTATCGGTGTAACGTTACGTCAGAAGAGAAGTTTGGAAAACGTTTTTTAAGAATCTCATTCCTTCGAGAACGACTCATGATGGTAAATAAATAAAAGAAATAGGTCGACCGAGTTGGTGCTTACAGCTTTGCCTCACTCCCTCCGGGGTTGGAGGGTATCTGTGTATATGTAGATTTCAGCGGTCTTTAAACAAAATTAAAACAAAAATTATTTAAAGGTGACACGTCATCCATTTCCCACGCGATGGAAAGATCACGCTAGGTGTTAATGGGTTAAGGAAGTGTGGTATTTTTTTAGCGGTGTTTCGGTGCGCCTAACGACTTTGGACCATATGGAGAAAATGAATTCTGGAACTAATAATCTTGCTACGTACTATATACCAACATTAATCTACCATTTTACCGGTAGCGGTATGATTAACATGCTAGCGCTCCAACTCCGCGGTCCTGGGTTCGAGTCCCGGTTAATCGGATTTTTCTAGTAAGGAAATATTTGCGTGTGTTACTGTTTACGTCTCTCCTATAATTGTCCAATATATTGATGTTTGTGAGAGCAACGCTAAATATATTAAAAAATAAAAGTGTGTAAGGATACCATACCCATCACATATATACAAATGCATAACACAAATAAATAATGTGCGTTTGCGTAATGCGTTACGTATGTGCGTAATGTGGAATTCACAACAGGATTTCTTTTTTCGTTATAAATTAAATGTACATATAATTTCCGAAGTGTCCGTCCGCCCGTCTATCCGCCTCTATATCTCAGAAACGGCTTAATGTAGAGATTTGAAACAAACTGCATTATGTTTCTGCCATTATGTAAGCCCCCACAAAAACTATTCGATTCGAGATTTCGATAATTTCAATATAATAAACAGAAAATTACTTTCCGAAGCGCAACCCGGGTTTACAATTGCCGCCGCCTAGGAGGCAGCACTAGTTATTATAAATAACCTAATAATTATTATCTTTCAAAAGCGTTACGGCACTTACAACACCAATTCGTCAGGTACAATGACTAAGCAGTTTGCAGAAGTATTTTAAACCCAAACCCCGCGGTTTTCCTACAAATTCCAGAAAGTAAACAGCGGACGGAAGTGAGCAAGTAGTAGAGAGAGCTCGAATGAGTCAGAATGAAACACTCTAGGAATCAACCGCAGCTTCTCTTTGAAGGATAGCTGTATTAAGTAACAACCGTTCTGTACAAAAGGGAACGAGTGAGGGGAAGAGGTTAACGCAAGGGGCAAAAAATCTGCGAAATGACAGACGCAGACGGCAAACATATGAATCACGACGGAAAAAAATGGGAATAAAACAAAGCGACTTTATGGGTTTCCCATCACTTCGCCATAGAAAGTGGTGAAGGCGAAGATCGACCGAGATGAAGGGAAATGATGGACACAGACGTATCTGATAGCATCGATGTTCAATCCTTTTTGGTTATGCGAATATGTCTTGGTTGCAGTGGCGCAGCAGAGGGGGGTTTTCAGGGTTACCGCCCCCCCCTCCCAAGAGGGTTAAATTCTTTAAGAAAAATATCACAATCTGAACCCCAAAATTCGGGAAGATCAACTATCACATAACTCCCATATCACAAATCTCCCCGTTTTCTATCCAGTTAATTATTTTGAAGGGATTTTTATCATTTCTTATAAGATGCAGCGTGCATGACTATACCTGCTCCTGTATAGTAAAATAGGCATATTTTCGTTCTCTCAACTGTCCCGAACTCCCCCAACCAAGTGAATTGGGTTGGCTGAGGACTCACTTAAGAATACTTTTTGGGCGCATTTATCTACTCTAAACTCAAAAATGAAAGAGACACATATCTACTAGATAACTTTAAACGTCGACCTTCACTCAGCTACCGCTCGAACACAAGGACTCCTGACAATAACTTTTACAATCCCTCCCACAAAACGACCGCATTCCAAAGATCTTTTATTGTTTCTGTCATCAATCTTTGGAATTCCCTACCCATTAGCCTAAGAAACGCACTGAGTTTACACCAATTTAAATATTTATACTATGAATACCTTCAGAAATTGTAATACAACTGTATATAAAATTGTATATATATTATATAATTTTCAATTGTATCAAAAATATTTTGTTTCACTGCGACAATGTATAAGGATACGTTTGAATTTTATACGTTTTGATTTTGCCCTTAGGTGGTTTTCTGCCGCAGGACATCAATAAACATTATTATAGATATATCCTGCCTTCTTGGAGGGACGAGCAAACTAGTTACTACGTGTTCCACAAAGGCGGTTCTTCATTCCTTTAAGTTCTTCGCCTTATATTTAATGCTAGTTGCTTCCTGCTACTATTCACAACTAAATATGTAACCGAGCAGCCACCTTCCAACGTGGAGGGTTAATTTCTGTATACCTTTACCGTCACAAAGAAGGCGTGACAAGTCCTAGCAATTTTTGCTGCAACAGAATCATGATAAGTTGAATAAATTGAATCCTCTTGTAGTACAGGATAGAGAAATACGTATCTTTAATTTACTTTTGTCATAGCTTCGTTCATAGCTCTGATTATATGAAAGCTACTGAGGTATTGGTAAAGCTAAAATTTGCATTCATCCTGAAATATCCCTTTTAAAAGCTATTAAATGTGCTATTCATAGGTGCAGCTTTTACGTGAACTTTTTCTGCCGATTACATAGTCTTACTGTTATTGCGGAAAGCAAAGGTTAAGTACCTCACACCCCTTCTGGCCTAGTAAGCCCAATTTCCCTAAAGAGATTTTGGAAGCTAACATTACAGGGATTGAGATACAAACCGGAATTCAGGTTGAATAGTTTAATAACATTTCATATTGTAGAAGTGTCGTTAAAAGTGCTTCGACAGCTAAGGTCATTTCGTAGGTGGGCCCCCACCGGGAATCGAACCCCGGGACCGCTTTCACCGAAGTCGAACGCGCTGCCCCTATCTTGCTGCTAGGCTATCTGGGAGCCCCTTAAAAGTTTAAAATTCATTTATATACTGATTCGGAGCTTTATAAGTTATCCGTAAGGCTATTCTCAAAGTAAGGATTTGAAGATCCGATCACGTATCTTTTCCAAAATATTTAAGCACTTTGTTAATGAAAACGGATAGAGACGTTTTTGCTACACAAGCTTTTATTTTTTTTTTTTACCCCCTTCCAGCGCTATGTCATTCGGCAATCACATTTATCCAACGAAAACATTTGTTTTATTAGTGAAATTGCATATAAGTACCCGGCTCAATTCTTGTCCAGCTCAAACATACGTACTATCTTATAACCAATTATTCCGAATTATAGGATAGATCAGTGATTCCCTCTAGCCCCTAGCTGGTCTAATCTATGGGGGCGTTAGACGAAAAGAAATTCATTCATTGCCTGTCATCTTTCTTCCTCAATTGTGTTTTACTGGATTTTTGGCATCTACACAACATCAGAAAATTGTCAGACACTATTTTGGTGGATACTTCATCATTGCAGTGTTTGATTTCCTTTTTATCTTTCATCGGCAAGGCCGCACGTATTAATTTCCATAGATTTTCATATTTGAGGGACGGTGGTATGGATCCAAGAGGGCGGTAGCATGAAAAAGTTTGGGAAACAGTGGGATAGATTGTTCTATGGTAACCCCAAACAAAATCGACTATTACCTACATTATTAATCCAGTTTAAGGATGGATAACTAGAGGAAACTAACAAGGGAGAACTGCTTACAAGGCCGCATGGAATCGGTTAGAAGGCCGCAGGCGGCCAATTGACGGCATGCTTGGACTTGACGTAAACGAAGGCGACGGAACCAACACAGGTATAACGTGATCTGGTCCTTTAACGGAGAGGACGTTAACACGGACCGAAAGGAGAAACAAAATAGACAAAGAACGCAAGATGAAAGGCCGTGGCGATGGAGGGGGAAGATGGATGAGGGGAGAAGAATCTTCTCAGCCGAGAAAAGAATTTCGCGAAGAGAACGTGCATCGCCCGGAGTCTATCGATTAATTCGAAAAGAAAATAAAAAAAAGGCACGGCGATTCAAGTCACGATCCGAAATAAACAGCCGGGATCCTTCGAAGAGGCCTAATGCGCGGCTAGGTTAATCGCGCTGGACGGGCCAATGGCATAACGTCTGACGTATGAAATCCCGGAAACTAAAAAAAAAAATTGCCCAACACATTTATTCGTTATTGAGATAAGAGGCTTCGTCTTGCCACGCGCAACTGACGTAGAGACGTGGTTACAAAGGATGGAATAGCGATGGTGGGAGCGATGCAATGGAGAGGTTCTTGACTAACCGCTCTTGGCTATTATTCGCCTACGTCACGGTTTGGTATCAAGGTCCAACGCTTATTGATAAACTGTACTACGATTAAAATGCAGAAACCGTTCCTATGGAAACTTGTTCGCGATCTGCACCTGTTCTTAGAAATCCTCCTGCCTCCTTGCGTCAAAGAAAAGTTGTCCTTTAAAGTTCTGGTGAGGAGATTTTTCTAATCGCTCCGAAAGTCGCATTTTTTCATACAGCAATCTTTCGCGGAAGTGTTAATCCTCTCACTCGGGGCTCGCTTAATCCGCGTGGCCGTCTCAAGTCGCAATAAACACGCTTAGGAACGGATTGTTGACGTTTTCGATTTCAGTTTTCATTTCTGCAACACTAACGCCAACCATTGTTTGGTAACGCTATATTCATGCAACAAACACTCGATATTCGATTGTCTATTATTGACCTACCATCTGTGATTCGTAAGATTCGCTACAGCAGATTCACGACACGTACATTATCGCTATCTAAGTGTTCGCTACAAGGCGTTGTTACGACAAAAATTTTTTGCTACCAAGCGTTTTCGTGACGTAAGTTTTTCACTAAAATGCGTTTTCTTTTGTAGCGAACATTTTTTACAGCGAAAATTCTCTGTAGCGAATCTCTCTTAAACCCCTATTTGCTATGATTCCTAAAATGAAGCATGAATTATATCTTAATTACCTTGCAAATGCCTATTTATTTTTTTCCGCATACTACCGGGAAGATGTCAATCCTTGTAGTAATGTTTTTAGCTCAGTACCTCACTATTTTCACCTTCGTCTCCTTTTCGCTGTTACGAACAGTGAAGTATTTCTCCATAATTGCTAACTTAGGTTTTCTAGGCCCCAGAGTGGTTTCCTACCTTTTTATATATCTCTATTTCTTTTCGAATTCTTACTGAAGATTTGCTGGAGTGTGTGAGAGAGAGAGCTGTGAGAAGAGACTTATTAGTCTTAATTTCAGCTAATGCAGAATCTTATTATCATGATTACTACGTATAGCTTATTATATAAATCGTCAATGTTTTAATTTCAAGGGAAAATAAAGCATGCGTACGATAATAAAATGTTTTGTACTCAATGATGCGCATTATTCCTTTCATTCAAACATTGTCGCCCATTCATTGTCGCAGTCATTCTCGCGCCCTGTGGCTTTCGCTTCTCAACAAGGTGAACAAATGTTCGAGAAAACTTGAAGGTGGATACTGCAAATGAAGAGATTATCATGCGCAAAACTATTCCATCAATGAAGATATTGAAACGCTCTTCTATTCTGGCCTTCAAACAGCCCGATGAATGAATAACGGCGAGTGAATCGCGCAAAGAAAGTAATTTCTTTTTAAACCAAATCTCATAAGGTGATTTTTCACTCCAATAAACCGATCAGAAGAATGATCGTTAACACAAAAGCAAATCACAGTGGAAATGTGTTTATAAATAAGCGACAATTTTCCATTTTATTGATTTTCAGCAAAATTTGGAATTCAAACAGCAAAAAAGAGGCAGAGGGAATAGAAACGACGAATTCTTCGACGCATCAGAACAAATTGAGATTCTCATCTACTGCGTTCCACTCCGAAGCAGCAGGAGTTTGAAAACAAGGCGGGGGAGGTTCTTATTTTAGGCCTCCACGATAGCCACAAAAACAAAGCAGAGGAGGTAAGTAAAAATCCAGACCGTCTTTCATATTCGGGGTTATAATTAGCCATAGGGATGACAGAAATTCACCTTGAAAAGTTTGTGATTCGATCAAAATTACTAAAAAATATATTAGGAAGTTCGATTAAGGAGGTGTCTCGAGTTACGTTCATAGTTCGTTTGTTTTCGCAGTACGTACCTCGAGGAGTACAGAGCTAGGTATCTCATAAGAGCCAACGTCAACACCTAAAATCGTTTCCGTGACTCAAAGCCACACAACACTTGTACTAGTGCTTTAAAGTTTAACACGGTTAAAAGGATAAAGACACAATTCACACTGTACTGTTTTGACTTATTTTACCAATAAGTCTGTTAGCCAAAATTTTACCTCAACCCCTTTAAGTAAAAGTATACATTAGCAAAGATACAATTGCATTTGGCTGAATCGTGCAAATAACACACGAGAAATATTTAAATGAAACCCGCAAGGTTTGAAAGTGAAAATATTAAGTCATAATAATTGAAACTACAGCTCAACTTTTTTCGAATTACTATTCAACTACATTTGTTCTGAAAATATATATATGAAGTCATAAAGAACTATCTGTACCACTGATAAAATGAGTAAAATTCTTTGACAACATTGCGGGGTCATTTGCTGAATTTGTGCACCAATACAAACTTAAACGCCAACTTAAGGCGAATTAAAATTTGCAGCAATGACAAAGTCTGAGTTCGTATCACCAGTTCAGGTTTATACCTGAACGTTAAATTTTTGAATGAATAGAGCATTCTTTCGAAAGTATACCTTAGTATTTTCTCAAGTTTGAGATATGTACATATCGTTCTCTCTGAATTATCGATTTATTCTTAGGGAAATCACGTATAAACTGCGTCGACTAGCTAATATGATGTCACTAAGTTAACTCGTTCCTTAAAATTCGTTAAGAAAAATTTTAAAAAGTTTTCGACGAGGGCCTGTCGCCCTTTCTCTATTGTCCTTCTTACATGATCAATACTGTCAACTTCAACAGATTAATGAAGAAACAATACATGCAGCCATGCTTAAATTGTTAGCATGGAACCCAACCCCTTCCTGTCAGTACGGCGAGCACTTATGAATGATTACAAAAACTCAAATCGTATTCTGAAATCGAAAAACAACAATTAGAGTATGTTGAAAAAGTAATGACATTTAACTTTGATAACAGCGACATCAGGTGGAAATCGTTCAACAAAGCTCCAGCTCTGGCGCCAAATCGTATTTTTTGAAAATCAAACATCTAATCCACGTATCATTGGCAAACAAGTCATTCGATTGGGCGACTGTGTTTAAAGTTTCAACGTCGAAACTCAGGACGAACGGGATACATCCCTAAACACAGAGCGTCTCTCGAATCAGCTGTTTGCATTCCTCACACCGAAATACAGAAGGTCACCAAACGATGAGGAGGGGCAGGGTTTTTCATTCGAAAGACCCACTCAATTAAGTATCAAAAGACGAATACATCGGAGCAAATTAAACGGACATCTGCCACAAGTATGGCCATGGGATGACCTGAAGAGATCCTTCGCTTAATGCAACTCGTAAACTCCTTCGCAATCCCCCACCGTTATACTGGGTGTGGTTCCCGTCTGTAGAATGAGGCTCACCCCCTTCCCGTGCATTCCATCTTTTCCAATTAACTCTGATCCCATTTCCACGCACTCATGTCACATTCACCTTTTTTTTTAGCAGAGGAAGACATTAGCTACCCCTTCGCAGTCACTAAGATGACAACTCGGAATTTCCAGCACGACATCTATGATATGGAATCGTCCAAATTCTCACCAGAAACATGCGGGAGTTTCACTAATTCGCTCTCCAACAACAGCTTATGAATAAGTTTGACAATTAGAAAGTATGATGAAGCTTCTGTTATGAAAACAACCGTTCAGCAAATAATAACGCCAAAGACATTCAAAAGACAATCTGGGAGAGAACGTTTACGCAAGAATATCAAAACACCTGTAGTTTTGGCATACACTGCCTGCTCGAGCCAAATAACTGTGTTACCTTAAAGACTGAGTAATAAAAAACACGATTGATAACTTACTTCATATTTAAATTTTCTTAACTTGGGAGTACGAATGAAAAGATATAAATCATCACATATAAGTTTGTCATTATAATCCGCGAAAATACGCTGGCAATAAAGTGAAGAGAAGCTTGGTAACTAAAATTACAAGGTGTTTGAAAATGCAAATAATAGAGGTCACGCGATCGTAGTAAAGATATTACATGTTTATGCAGCAATTCATGAAGATTGCTATCATACAGTCATGAGCAAAATTATAAGTGAAATGCACACCAAATTAGCCATTCTTATAACATACACAATGATTTCTGCCAGAAAATCAAATCTCCTTATAAAAGAGGTTTAGCAATAAGCAGTTTTTTAAGACAAAATACATCAAAACAAATGCGAAGAACGATAAAATTTTCCAGTAATGTGAAACCTAACTTAAGATAGAAAGTAACTCAAGTCACGCATAATACATTTTACATAACATAGTGACTTAAAGTAGGCCATAAAAGACTATTTTGAAATTAAAGTCACATAATGGCTTACGAGAGTACACAGTATTGCGCTCACCGAAGTGACAAATGACGAAAATGAAAACAGAAGTAAACAAAATTCAACGAGTATACATAAATGCATATTATTTTGATCGGACTAATACGCTAACGTAAATATTATTAACCCAACAAAACCTAAACAAGACAAGATGAAACACACTTACCGCTCTCCAGATAGGTTTTCTAGGAGGAGATTTGATAAGCCAACCTTCATGGACTATTTCGAGGCTGTTGTTGGACATTGCTATAAATTTTAAAACTAAAAACTAACAACAGTGCAACGAAAAGGCACCACAGCCATCTCAGTAAGCACCAACGTAATCAAACTACATCAAAGATTTTTCCTTCAACCAGCTTCAACTTACTGCTGGATGACTAAACCTCGACACTGAGAGGATTGGCTAACCATATTTTCCTAAGGCTCTGAAAAGCTACGTGATTGGACCACTCAATTCCTAACAGCCTATCACAGCATTTCTTTTATCGCCTGTTAAAGGTGGAAGTGCATCAATATGGTGGATCAGCTGGTCGAGATTGTTTGGGTGCCGCAAGTATTTTAATCGCAGTTTAGCCATGATTTTGAGAGAATGGGCTCTATTGCTTCTGTCCTGCAATGGCACTGCGATAAGTGCACTTTAATCAATCCCACGGAACACCCTCGTTGTAAAAGATGTGGGACGGTCCGTGGATACCGAAATCGTGATTTAATAGCATCTAAGCGTATAATTAAGAATACATACAATACTGGTAGTTTAGACGCGTCATCACTTGCAGAATTATTATCTGTAGGTCGCGATTTAAAAATAAAGGCTGAACACTATGAAAGTAGCAAGTTTTTAGTTGCTACGGTTAGCAAAAATGGATCTCCTAGTGACACTTGTCATAACGTGCAGAATCTCTTACGGTAAGTAATGATAGAAGGTTGCTTTAAATGTGATTAGTTAGTTTATAATTTTTAAATCTAAACTGAGTATGAAGAAATAAAGCATGCTTTTTTATTATATCTTCGGTATCCAAATTTAAAAATTCTAGGATATTGAAGTTATGTTTCCTCGTTTTAATGCAGTTAAATTTCATTTACTGGAAATAAATATAAAAACCATGGTTACTAACATGCATATATTAAACAATGAAATTATATTTTACTTAATTGTGAAGAATGAGATCCAATGAGGTATTGTTTCCATGGCAAATATTTATGTTTCTTACAATGTCTCCATGGTGCACGAAAGAAATTACACATTTCATGTTATTGATGTATATTGATAAAAATTTCAGCATAAAGGAGAATAAAGCTGATAATGGTATAGATTAGACTGTAGTCATATTTCTATTTTTTAAGTTTTAGGACCCATGAGGCTTACATTATAGCAAGTTCATAGTGTTACAAAATATTGTGTAACTTCGCGAAAAATAACTACAAACTTTTTAATTTGAGTATGTGATAGGTGTTTATGTTTTAAAACTATGAAATTCATTTGTATGCGCAATATATTTGTATACAAATACCGTTATGCCGTCAAGTATATTTAAATTTGAACGGTGTATGAGTTTCATTCAAGAAGTGAATTAGAATAATGAAAAACATCCAATGGCTAGCTTCAACAAGATGAAATTCTGTTATCAAATCATATTGCTATCAATCCTTTATGTAACTGAGCTGAGTATAATCGGCATCTCCTCTCATGTGATCGATGGCTCTATCAATTACCCCGATAAATATCTTATCAATTCGTGAAGAAACAATTGTGGCCGTGTGGAGTAAATATGTCTCCATTGAAATTTTCAGAAGATAGCGAATTTCTTTCCTACCTCTCTTACTGTTTTCGACCACGAAATCAAAATTAGAAACAGGTGGGGAGCGATGAAGCTGCGACTGTAAACAGTATTTTTACGCTGGGGGATGTAGGGGCTAAAATACCAACCCGGCGAACATAGCCAAACTGGCATAGAGACAAAAATCTTTTCGAGCTTTGGTAGGTGAATTGGTCTCACCAAATAACGGCGGCCTTACTTTTACTGTGATGGGTCCATGTCATTAGTCTCTTATAAAATTGGTCGTTCGTTGACTCTGAGTATGTTACCATTGTGGCGAGCGGTACTCAGTTGCTGCCAGAATCTCCCCGACGCCGGTACCGTCAATGCCATCGATGAGCAGGAGTGAGTCCATCCGACGATAATTTACCGTAGTCCTAAAAAGGAAGCAATATTTTTTGTAACTCGGTTCTTTTTTATTTTTAAATTACAAACTATTTTATCGGATTGTATATCGCTGCAAGGAAATTAATTTCTGTGCAATTTTTCAGAGCCGAAAATGAATCAGAGCAATGTGATGAAAAAATCAGGAGCGTGGATGACAACCTGGTCAGCCAGCCACAGGACAGCAGAACCTGGGAGGACTCAGGGTTAGGCCCCTTTCATCCCAAAGAATTTCGCAGTAGTCTAGTGGATCTCAGCCCTGTAACGCCACAAATCTCCAGTCCAATCACTGCCACAGCAAAGGTTTCTACAGAAAGGTGGCTCACTTGGAGCCATCCTTGCCCAAGACATTCTTCGTTTTCGAGGGGAACCAGAAGGAGACATCATTTGTTCCGATCAGCCAGCTCCGACTGCCTCCTCCTGCACCGCTGGTCCTGCTCTCACTGCCATATTCAGAACACCAGTGTTACCTTGCGTTGTGCAGCCTGCAGCCAACTCGCAGCCAGTTCTAACATAAGTCCTTGTGAGAGTGATGGTGCTTGCTCTTTTCCCATAGGTGAACTTGTGGTAGACTCTGACACTAAAACTGAAGAGATTGAGGGATCAGAACCCATGGCAGCTACGGCAACTGCTGCTACTGGAAGCAGGAGGTGGTGTAATTCCGTTGTTAATTGTAGGGATTGTCAGAATGGCAATGCCAATGAGATGTCCCATTGTGAGGCATGCCGGGCTGCTTGGCTTGGACAAAACTCTCAGTCAGCTGAACATGTCATGAATGGTCCAAATAATCCCCAAACCCCCATGGAAGAGGGAGTGAAGGGGATGCCTTCTCGGAGGGGTATAGTTGATTGTAAAGAGTGTATGGCTGAAGCACAAAATCGCTCGCCAAAGCGTCACAGTCCATCGGTCTATGATAGAGTTAAATCCAAGGTCAGTAGATCTCTCTCCAATGGGTCAGTTGTGCAAAAGTTGTGGCTTGACACACCAAACTCTTTCTTACCAAAGGCTCTAAGTGGAGGGATATTTAGGAGACCAAACAGTCTAATCACAGACCATGATATTAAGTGTGCCGATGGTGATGTGGAGCCTAAGTATGATTCCAGGACTCCCCAGTCCTCGAATGCAAGGAAGGATTTTGAATTGTATGAAGGTGGGTCCAATGTGGGATCCGCGATGGTTTGGACTTGTCTCAGGTGTACTTTAGATAATGTTGGAAATGAGGATAGGTGTGAAGTGTGTGAAACTCCTAGAAAACCCATCATTCCTTCTATTTTACCTACTGGAACTCTAAGTAGGAATGGTATTGTCATAACCGTTCCTGATTGGAGTATTTCAGAGACCAAAAAGGCTGGTCAGCCCGTGAGGGACCATGCTCCTAGACGCACTTTGACACCAAATTGTAACGAAACCAGCGGCAGATCTCCCTCTCCAACATGCACCTCTCGACCTATCTATCGCCGTTCCCTCTCAGAGATTAATACCACAAACCTCGAGGAGTCTGCCCAGCAAAAATTTGTTTCCAATCGTCGCAGTTTGATAGAAGGTGAACCTCAGGGTGTCATTGATTTGGAGATGCAATCTCAACCCCTACACTCCAGTGGAATCAGGTATTCCTACATTGGCATCTCTGATCCAACCACTCCTAGGGTAACCCCAAAGTTACCATCCAAATCGGGTCTTGGTGACATGCGAGTTGACTTACCTAGAGATCTCACGCCTAACCATAAAGAAAACCAACCTCCCTCCGCTGTGAAAACCTCTGTGGCTGCTGGTTTCTCTTCATCAACATTCGATCGAATGTGGACTTGTACAAAGTGCTCCTATGCATACAACCCTCTTTGGTCGGACAATTGTGATATATGCAATTCCTTACGTTCTCCCCCATCCCTCACTGAGCCAAGTCTCATCACTGTGACCAAAGATAGCGTTAGATACACTCCAACCAAGAGGGAAGGAAACAATTTGATACCGGGACCCTGCACTCCAAATGTCAGCACACCCACTCTTGCCACTCAGGAAAGGGATTTGGATGACGATTTTCAATTCCTACCTGCTGAGCCAACCCCTACTATAGTAGTCCAAACCTCTGAGAGAGATTGGACGTGTCGAAAGTGCACATTGGTGAACTCGGAAAATGCCGTGGCATGCTTAGCTTGTGGCGGCTCGAGACTGAAAAGTGTTTCTGCTATCGAGGACTTCACCCTTCGGAAAGGAGAATTTTGGTCATGTGGGCAGTGCACACTGAAGAATCCACTGTCAGCTCATAGCTGTCTTGCATGTAAGACAAGGTTGGAAGTTCCATCAGTTGAAGCCACCAGAGGCAGGAGGAGTCCATCTCCTGCGTCATCACGATCAAGGTCTAAAGGTAGCGCATCTGCTTCCACTCCAACATCCTCCCACCCAGTCAGTGGGGCAGTTCCAAAGCAGAGAGTCAGTGGGGTTAGTAGGAGGCCTGGCCAGAATCACCACCACCATCATGGCAGTAGAGCTGGCGCTGGTGGTCATCGCTCCAGCGGTCCATCAACACCCGATGGCATACAGGGCAATTCCGGAAGGTTGGGACGAGAATCCTCCAACGCCACTACTGCCATTTCTCCAACTTCCTCCTGGCAATGTGTCATTTGCACCTTTGAAAACAGAACTTCAGCTGTCTCTTGTGACATGTGTCAGAGTTCAAGGGGTGCTAGAGCACCTTCCATCACGACCCCCTCAGGAGTTATATCAGCCTCTGAAGTTGGACCTGGTCATAACATCTCCAGTATGGTGCCTTCTATTCACATAGTGGGTGCAGCTGCCGCCCCGCAAGCTGGTGTCATTAAGCAAGAGAGCGAACTAATGGAAGACCTTAGGAATATAGAGGAGAGGGAAGCTCTTGAGAAGTGGGAGAGGATTGTGCAGTATTGTAGGGAGGTGAGTGGATTTGATTGAAATAATTAGATGCACTGATTATATTCTGTAGGTTTGACCGTGGATTACTTTTGAATGATATTTTGAGGAAATGTTGTATGTGTAATAGTAATACTTTAAATGAATACAGCAATATAAAAGTGTTAAACTTTATCATGAAAATGGTGGAATTTCTACAGTCTTTATCTGTACACTCTCCTGGATTTTAACCATGGATCTTAATAATTATAAATTATATTTCATGCTCCCCATAACACAGTTATCCAGGAAATGATTTTTATAATTGCTTATAGTAGCAAGAGTTTGGCTAACTCATATGCATTGTCATAATATTGTTTGTCCAAATAACTTCATACATTTTGTGTGTATATATATTGATAGATAATAATATTTGTGAGTTAACATATTCTGATCATGAAAATACATGCATTGAATATCTTCTGTTGATTTGAAAGAACATAACTAATGCTTACAATGGAGAATTTCCATTTGGTGCTTGTTTTGAAATTTTTGTATTTGCTAACAGCAATTNCGAGTTAAAGAATTATAAAAAAAATCCATTTAAAATTCTATTTTATCTCAAGTATTTTTATTTTAGTGAATCTTTACTTTTCTCATTTTAAGTAAACACACGTGTGCTTTGTAAATAGAGCCTGTGTTGTTATTTGAGGTCAATGAATTCGTTTAAAAAACCTGTTACGTATGAAGAATATACTGTGTTAACCATGTTTTTAAGTAATTTATAATTGAGTTGAATTAAAAATTTCCTCATTAAGATTTTAATGACAATTTTGGTCTTTTGATGGACTTGTTGCAAGCTGGTGATACATTTCAAAAGATTTTCTTGTGGAGAAACAGTGGTATCATCTCTCTTTAAAGGGGTAAAGAATGAAATTGTATCGCAAGTAAAGGAAACACGGATTTTTTACAAAAATATAAACAACCGTGAAAGATTCTCAAGGCAAAATTCTAAGTCTTCTAAGTACTCTTTTGCAAAAATTTAAAGTAAAAGGTAGATTCAGCACTGCAGCCATTTTCAAAGAAAAGAACAATGTATTTTTATGTTCCTTTATATAGCCTCCATGTTTGCTTGACCTAAATTGTGCAGATATTTTTTCCCCACTATTTCAGGGAGGCCTAACTATAACAATTTTAAAGTGTCGTAAAACCCATTATTTATAAAAGATGAAAGTGCAAATATTATTATTTTATTCAACTGAAAACCATCATTGTCAGCACTGTTCATATAATGTCTGTTTCTTTGTTTTTCTTGGCTACCTAGAGGGCACCCAGTACTTCTTAAGCTTCATATATCTGAGCAAATTAAGATAGTGCCTTGTCATTGGCTGAAATACTTCCTGCTGTGGAGGTTCTCATTTAAACCTAGAGAATTCTGAATAGCTTGTTCAGAAGTTTCTTAGCTCCTCTGAGCTCTTGTCAAGATTAGTGCATTGTGAATAGGTTGTTAATTAATTGTGTGTACCATGCCACTAAAGAGACACAGATGCAGTCCTGCATGTGTAAGTTATGATTTCTGTTTTACTTTTGTGTTTTAAGTCTTTTCCTTTAAGCTTGCATATCCTATGCTATTTTACCGGATGTTGAAGGTAATGCTCAGACATTACGTTGAGGCAAACGCTATGATAGTTGTGTGATTTGAGTAACTTAAACAACTCTCAATCATTATTTTTCGTTTTACTGAATTTACTTTGTTGCAACAAAAATTGTTTTTAATTATTTAAGAACCTTGTGATGACTTTTTCTTACATGCTCATTTGTTTTTTATTGTTTTTCACAGAACAAGGAGCCTTTTGTTGATGACTCTTTTCCTCCTGCCCCCAAATCCCTTTATTATAATCCAGCCGAAACAAAAGACAATCATGTCGTGCAGTGGCTCAGACCTCATCAGATTGTCATGGAAGGTGATTCTAAGTTGAAGTGGGCAATTTTTCGAACACCACTACCATCAGATATATCCCAAGGTACGTCAGTAGTTTAGTTATTTCTAAGAAGTGGTACAGTGTTGATGATTTTTGATGATCTTCTAACATTTTTGAATTTACATTTTTATGATCGTACAGGCTGTAAGCGCATTGTGTTCTTACACTTGTTTATAATTTTACTGATCTCGTATTTTATACTTTGTCATAGAAACACATGTTATTCATTTGTGGTTTCTCTCGGGATGAAAATATGGATGTTAAGATTTCATTTAATCAATATCAAGGATTTTGTGACAATATTAGTCATTTTGTTTATATTTCTTCCTAGTTATTTTCTGAGAGTCAAAGTATTTGACTTAGATAATCTGAGGCCTGTAAAACATTGAAAACATTAACATTGAAAACATTTAGTGTTTGTTTCAATTATAAACCCTAATTTAATCAAATCTTATCTTTTATTGAGAATTTTGGGGAATCTGCTCATAATTTAGATGGAAGTTAGATGTATGATGTTATTATTTAAACAGAACAATTGTAATTTAATTTTCATATGTAAACGATACAGATTCAGGGCTAACCTTGTGGTAATTATTAATATTAAACATGTTAAAACGCTCCATAAAAAAAAAAGGTTTTCTGTGGTATAGTAAAAAGTTCACAGTAATGGAGCGTTTTAATATGTTTCATATGTAAAGCTGCATCCTTGGTGATGATTGTTGATAATTTTTGTAGTAAGGTATATATTTTGTGATACATCTCCAGCGGTTCTGGAAAATTTTCTAAGCACTAGACACTCAAGATTCTGTTACCCTTGCTGATGCATCAGCTCCTTGAGTGACTTAATGATGTTGTTTATTAAGATGAAGATTACAGAGAGTTTTTTATTGCCTTGGAATTAAATGATGAAGATTCCCTCTTAATTTTAAACTAAATATAAACCTAACTCTGTGCCAATAACATCATGATAGGCTTGTTAGTGGTGATCTAATTGTTTAAATTCTCATTCCCTTGAAGGAGTACTTGGAAACTGCTGGCTCTTGAGTGCTCTAGCCGTCCTAGCAGAAAGGGAAGATCTTGTGAAGAAAGTGATGGTTATGAAGGAATTCTGTCATCAAGGTGCCTATCAAGTTCGTCTGTGTAAGGATGGGAAGTGGACTACAGTGCTTGTGGATGATCTACTGCCTTGTGATAAACGTGGCCACCTTGTTTACTCTCAGGTTAATCTCCTCCCTCTTTAATCTCAGTTTACCTAAGTTCGTAGATGAATTGCAGTTCTGGTTGAATTAAGCTCTTTTATGAAGATACTACCTAGAATTTATAGTGTTGGATAGTAATTGTGTAGTTATAGTGTTGGACATGCTTATATACCATATCATCATCCTGCGGAAATCTTCTTTCAGGCGAAAAGGAAGCAGTTGTGGGTGCCATTGATAGAAAAGGCTGTTGCCAAAATTCATGGTTGCTATGAAGCCCTAGTTTCAGGAAGAGCTATTGAAGGTCTTGCTACTTTAACAGGTGTGAATGCATTTATGTTAATCAAATATTTAGTATTCAATGCATGAATTGTTCAAAATCTGTATTTTTATACATATTTTGGCATATCCAAGTTGAGTTTCATATTTTACTTCTTTTGGTTGATATTTGAACATTTTCTGAAAGAATTTTCTTTGAAATTTTTCTCTGTAATGGGAAACAGCCTAAGTTGTAATGATTTAAGTGATTTGTGTGTAGAGAGTATGAAGTTTTCTGGAATGATTAATTGGGATCAACTCAATTGTTAACTGGATTCATACATTTGAAATGTCTGTATGCATTCTAAGTTAATATCTCCAAGCCTGCTATTCCTGCCTTAATCTCTCTACTGCCAGTGATTTACTCTAACTTCCATAGCTGCCATTTACTTTCATATTAACCTCATACAGTCTAAATCTTTATGACCACTTTGGTCAACTTTCAGTGGATTTTCTCACATATTTAGATAATTTACAGATAATTGTTCTACCCATTTAAATAATTGAACTTTTACATTTCATGTTAAAAACATTATTGTTTACCATCATTAGATTTTACTTGTTATTCATACCCTCTATTTTAGTAGGTTATTCTGTCACATGCATTTCCTCGAGTTATTTTCTCAGATATTTTACTGACAGTTGGATGTTAATTTTCTTATAGTTATTTATGATTGGATAATATCCTCTTAAACACATTCAGACCGACTGAATAGTCTTAATCTCCATAAGCCAAAGTTTTGTCCTTATTTTTTAAATAATCATAATATAATGTCATTGATGATATTAGAAATAGTGATGTAATATTTTTATAGGAGTAATCTTGAAGATAATTGAAGTTTTATTTTGAATTAATTTAGTTTTGGTAAGATCCTCAGGTTTTATTTTAAAAGCTATTTCATAATGTACTTATTGATTTTCTCATTAAACATATACATCTTAACCTTAAGATTAAACAACTTTAATTTTCTCTAATAGGAGCACCATGTGAAAGTGTTCCCCTTCAACCGTCATCTCTACCATCTGAAGAAGAACTTGACAGAGATCTTATTTGGGCTCAGTTACTCAGTTCTAGGGTGGCTGGATTTCTTATGGGTGCATCTTGTGGAGGAGGAAATATGAAAGTGGATGAAGATGAATATCAGCGAAAGGGTTTGCGGCCAAGGTAACTTTGAGACTCACACAAACACAAATTAAGTTTCAGGTTTTGTTTAACCAATTTTTCATCAGTTCTTTATATTGTCAGCTTAGAATGAAAATCTTGTACTTCGAATCACACAAATTTTATTGGATATTCTCTGCCTTATTTTATAATTTTTGAATTTTTTGCAGCACATTGCAGAGTTACATCCTTTCTGCTGATTAATAATAATGAGTAATTTAATAACGAATATGTTATAGTTAACCTATACCAAAATTCAGTAAAACATTTTAAAGTGTTTAGCACAGGATTTTTATTCTATGATGATGATAAATGGCATTTTCATGTCTTTCATTAAGCTTAGGTATGCATAGTAGAAACACATTCAATTTGATCTGGAATGAAGGCTTTCGCTGCACAAAGAATCCATGCTGAGGGTTTTCAGGAACTCAGCGTTGGTCATTTCGGGTAGGAAATTCAGCTTGTGCATAGTAATATGGACTATAATGATGAAAATGTTACTCATGTCAAACGTTATTATCGAATAATAACGTTTTAATTACTCTTATGAAAAAATCTTGAATATAGAAGTAAATTTTCAACTGTATCGATAGAAAATGATGCATAGGAGAACTGTAGCTTATTTTGCTTTTAATCAATTTGTAGAATAAAATTCCTTCATAACTCACTTAAAATTTAGATATTCTATTTCAGGTTTTGTTGAAATTAGATTGTATTTTCTATTTCAGCAAGACTGGTATTCTAGAGAAAACTAATAGCTAATCTTGTACAAAAGGACTTATTAGAGAGATTTTTCAAAGAACAATTTGTGAAAGAGGTTGAAGTGAGGGTAATGCTTTATATTCGGTAATAGAAAAGCACTTCGCTCTATTGTTGGTGGTGAATAGTCTTGTCATTTATGATGCAAGTCTTAAATTTAAGGATAGAAATAAGTTGGTCTAATTTCCTAAGTCATTACTACACAATTATTGTGAAATACATACCTCTAATGATTCATCCTTGAACTGGTTCTTCTTTACTCCATTTCCTTGATATTTTGCAAGCTCAAGTTAGAGCTATATTTAAATCCATTGTTCCTACAAAACCACTTGTCTTGTAAGTGCTTTCTATTGTTGTTTTCTTAGCTTTAATGGGATTTACTCATCCTCTGTGATCAAGAAATTTTTTATTCAGCCAAAATATATTAAACCACATGTTCAACAAGAATCATGCTTAATTCATTTTTTAAGATTTTAATTAAGTTTAAATTCTTGATGTTATAGCTTCAAATAACTAAAGCTCATACTTTGGGGTCAAATTATATTTATTAAATATTGAAATCCAGCATGTGATAGTGTGTATTTAGTTATTTACAAATTCTTTTGTAGAAAAACTCATTGATAAAGTTGAACTTAATATGCACTTCTCGTACACAGGTTACATAGCCTGTCATTGAACCCAGGACAATTTTCAAAGTTAGTGACCAAAATCTTGTAGTTTTAGACGCATTGATTTGCAGGCACCCTAGTTAAAAAATATAATTACTTATATTGTACTTAATTATATCTTGAAGAAAACATACTCAAGGTATGTAATCTCTTTGATGAATTTGTAGCAAATCTCTGCTGTCTGTGCAGGTTTTAAAAATTTTGGGTTGTTGAAGAAAGGAATTACAAACTTCTACTAATACTACAGTGTAATTTAGCTGAAGGTGCTGTTGATTCTCAACAGGGAAACATGTAAATTAGAATTAATATGGTATAAGACTACAAAGAAAATTTAAATTCTATCAATTTAGCTTAGTTTATATATGTATGGGTATGGGAAACAAAAATCTTCAATCTCATGAAAGTTATAATGATTTGTAGTTGATTTCTATAATTGAGGATAACTATATGAAACTATAAAGAATTTCTTTCCTTTAAATTTTAAGTCAAGTTCATACAATGACTTTTCTTTAATTGAATTTTGCATAGGAATTAGAGCATGAAAATAATAAAGAGAACTTTACATGCACACTGTTAGCAGGGTGTCGACTTTTATTAACATCCCAGTTTTGGAACTTCTGGTTTTCTTTTTTAATTGGATCATACTCACACTCAAAATTATAGTATTAAATAACTGATCTTCCTGTTGATTCTCAATGAGAAGTAAAAACTGATAAGTACCATACCAATTGTGACTTCAACACCCACAGTAACAGTTAATAGCCACCATAATAACAGAGATGTGAAATTTCATTATTGTTTATTGGAAATACTACTATGATGCACAACATATCTGATCAGGGAAGTGGGTTCATGTTACATGCACCCCCTTCCACACACTGTAAGGCACCCTGCAGGGTTTATATTTAGGTGTAGATTTACTCTACAAAAAGCATATTTAGTTGGTTCATAATCACAAAAGCATAAAAATACTAAATTTGATCAATAGTGATGATAATTTGTACTTGTTAATGTTATTATGTTTTCACTCATTCGAGTCTTATTTTTCTCCAGGCATGCATACTCTGTACTAGATGTGAGGGACTTGCTTGGAATACGCCTCTTGAGACTTCGCAATCCCTGGGGTCACTATTCATGGAAAGGGGACTGGTCTGATGATTCTCCAATATGGACACCACAGCTTAGGGAAATGTTGATGCCTCATGGAGCTTCAGATGGCGTATTTTGGATATCTTTTGAGGATGTGCTAAAGTGAGTTATAATTTTTTTATTTTCATGTGCTCAGTTATTTATGAGGAAGGTGAGTCTGCATCTCTATAGTTTTTGCAACAGTCTTCATCACTATAAATCACCTCATAAATAACTATTAAACTTCATTTGTTGTCGAGATTTTCCTAGGAAATTCCAGGTTAAATATTATCTTAGGATCTTGTGATCCTTTTTGAGAATCCCTACTTAGTATATTTGAGGAAATTGCCTTAAGACTCAGCTCTCATCCTTTCTTGAATGTATTTTTGGGGAAAGAATTTCCATTTTGTGTAAAAATCCATCTAGAATTAGTAGTAGAATTACTTTTATTAGTGCCTCAACAGCTAGGGTCATTTGCAAACTCCTACCTTTGGCTTTCATCATTTCAATTAGTTAATCGTTCATTTCATCTTTCATATTCATGGAGAAAATTTTAGGGGTTGACAAAAAACCTCTCAGTATCTGATGTTGCATAGCATTTAGGTTTGTTATTGGTCCAAGCAAGTGAGACAAGATGTATAGCTGCTTTCTTAAAGCTAGTTTTTGTTTAATTATATTCATAATTTTTCACTATTGTGATTTCAACATTGTTTATGGTGATGCTACAAATAGAGAAAATGAACATTTTAAATTTTCAATCAGGTTTTATCCGTTAACATATGTGCTTCTGTGAAGTAATATTAGTTGATTGTTAAATTTTTATTTTTATTATAAGTTTGCGATAGATTTATGTTAGAAGTTTCATGTAACTGAAGTATTTCATTTAACGTTGCCAAATATCATGGATATTTCTCCTATCAATTGAAAGATTTTGTCTTTTTAAATTTTATTTGTAAAAGCCTTTTCATATGACATTGACTGATATATAATGTAGAAAACTTAATAGAAATTTTAACAAATATCTTATTATTTCAGATACTTCGATTGTATAGATATTTGCAAAGTTAGGAATGGTTGGAATGAGGTTCGGTTGCGTGGTACTCTTCCGCCTCTTGCATCTCTAGACCACTTATCTTGCGTGCTCCTCACTGTTCTGGAGCCCACCGAAGCTGAGTTCACCCTGTTTCAAGAAGGTCAAAGGTATTATTCTTTTATCTTGTTAATATACCCTTTTCTTGATACTGCCAGTAAAAGTACTCAGAAATATAATATTCTTGCTAGGATTTAAGGATAATATCTTGTTCAGTTTTCATATGATTTTGAGAATTGCAAAATTAAAATTTATTTCCTTGTTTCACCTCTATGAATTTATCACCCCAAATGCATGCTTTTCATATTTTTATTCTTTCCTTTGGAAATGCAATTGATCCAAAATTTGAGGAAACTTACATATAGATCTCTTAATTTTGATCCTCATCATATTCTGATTATTTTGGGACATTATCTTTCCCTGATGATTTAGGAATTCGGAGAAATCACAGCGCTCACAGCTTGACTTGTGTGTGGTGGTATTCCGTGCTCGAAGTCAAGCTTCTCCAGAGGTTGGTCGTTTAGTAGAGCATAGCAAACGGCAAGTGCGTGGTTTTGTTGGCTGTCATAAAATGCTTGAACGAGACCTGTATGTCTTGGTGTGCCTAGCATTCAATCACTGGCATACAGGTAAGAGAGTTTATTTCTTGTTTCTTTCCTCACAATTTTTTCAGTTTCTGTGTTTATTTGGTTTTTAAATGTGATTTACATGTACTTTAATAAGATAGTTAAATTAATACTTTTATTATTCTAAAATATGTTTACACAGTTTTTATTTTGATGTTATAAGTCTGTGAAATATCTAGCTTGAATAAAATTATCAATTCAAATTTTACAATAATATGCCAATTTTTCACATTCTGCACATTTTCTAAGTTCTTCAACAACTAACGTAATTTCGTGTGTTAGTACGCACTAGGAATCAAACCCGGACCCACTTTCACCTGAGTTAAACTCGTTACCCATATGGCTATCTGAGGGCCACTGCCTTCTACTGATACTTAATTTTTTTCTGCTTGGTAATTTTTCAGATCATAATTAAGTAAAATCTATAATTTAGTGTAAATCAAAGATATAGTATCTCTTCATTATCTAAAGCATTAAGTGAAAATGTGTGAAATTTGATGATTTGTGTAAAATATCAAAAATTAAAAGTGTTTGCTGAATTTGAAATATCTTTTTTGCCATTGGGTAGTATATCATTTCAAAACTACCTCTCTAATTATTGGCTCCTAAATAGTTTTCTTACGGTTTTTCCAATTACCCAAGTTTCTGTAGAAAATATCCATCTCTCTTAAAGAGAATTTTCATTTCAAAAAGGACATGCTGTGAGTAATTTTTCATTTTCAAAAGTTATGTAAAAATTGGGAACATATTCAGTTTCAGACTTGTGCTATGTTTCTAAGTAAATGAAATATGAATATTATTTTTAACAACTTGAAATTAAATAGTGTAGTTAAATGGACATTAGTGCACTTTCTATTTGTTATTTATATTTTCATTTTTGAGAATTTTTTATCTCAAATTATAATTTCATTGAATTGTGTGATATTTTTAGTGTTGATGACTTTATCTCTCCACAGGCATGGATAATCCAGCTAATTACCCTGAGTATGTTCTTGCCATCCATAGCTCTAAACGCCTCTTAGTTGAACAAATATCACCTCCAGCTTATGTTTTAGCTGATGCTATAATAAGCCTAACTCTTGCTAAGGGACAAAGACATGAGGTCAGTAGATAGTGAATTAAGATTAGTAAATTTAGATTATTTTTTATTTATAAGAAATTGTTTCCATCTTCTTTTCACTGTTACCTTTATCTACTACATTCTCCTTAACAGTATTATAGTTTTCACTATATTGTGTAGTGCGTATCATAACATTTTTAATGTAACAATAATAATATAACATTATACTACAGTTTTATCTGCAGTTTCGATTGCAATTTAAGATTACATATTGGTCTATTTTTTGTGATGATTGAAAAAATAATTACTTGTATTATACCAGTTATATGTCATCGTGAAAACCAAACTTTTACCTGACAACGGTTATATGTCAAAATGAAGTCTACAACGGGGAGCAGTAATTACTAAGGTGGTTTCACTAGTAAAGTACTTTTATTTGGGGCAACTTACATGCCGGTTGAAGACAATTGCTCAATGACAGTCCAAATGAGAATGATGATTGAAAGGGTGATTGAAAATGATTCTAAAAATAATGCCTCTTTTTAAATACACATCTTATATACTCTGATGGAGTGAACGCTTTCTCTGTTCCTCTGTGCATGTCTATTCTTAGGCCTTGTTTTGGTGTTATGCTGCAGGTCTCGTTTGTGACTTTTACCTAATTGACGGACATGCACAACGGAAGGGTGGTGGCCCTGAGGTGTTGAAGGTGTTTGCCGCCACTAAATAACCACAATGTTATCTTTCAATCAGAAAATAGTATGATTATTTTTCATAATCCTAATGTAATTATTATTTTTTGGGATTATTTCGTTATAAATAATAATTTAGCTATTTTAATTTTAATATTTTTCTACATTTGATTGTAATTTTTCTACGACAAATTTGTTACAACAAATGTGTTATACACTCCGAATTTATGTGCAATGTTACTATATTAATCAAAAGAATGATTTATAGAAATTGTATCTAAAACTTTGCATGAGGATTATATTGGTAAATATTTTGTTAATTTATGCTTTTGCTTTAATTTAGGTTACCTTTTATAGGGTTTGATTAACCTTAAATAATCAATAGATCACATGGTGCAGCTTACAGAAGTGGTCTTTTAATTTTTAAAAACTCCATGAAAATGTGTTATTTATATTTAATTTTCATTAATCGAATAAGAAGTTAAAGGCTTAGCAATCAAGTCTATTTTTTCAAATTATCTTGATATGTCTTGGCTATATAGGATTAATTGTTTCAAAAATTCATTTTTTCCACAAAAAAGATGCGAAAGTAGAATAGGGAAGTAGAGTCATCATGCATGCACCCCCTGCCACTCATTGAAAGGTGACTTGCAGAATATAAATGTAGATGTTGATTGTGAAATGTTCTTTGAGCTGACCTGCACTTGCTTTCATTTGAATGCTTTCCTTACTTTTATAGGGGCGTGAAGGTATGACTGCATACTATCTCACCAAAGGATGGGCTGGTCTCGTTGTTATGGTTGAGAATCGTCATGAGAATAAATGGATACATGTTAAATGTGATTGTCAAGAAAGTTACAATGTTGTTTCTACAAGAGGTGAACTTAGAACTGTTGATTCGGTTCCACCTTTACACAGGTTGGTTTACAACTAATTTTTTTATAGAAAGATTCCTCATTTTTCATGATTAGATCCATATAATTAACTTCTAGTCAGGCTTTTGTATTTTATACAATATTTAAAGTTGTCCTAATTTTTTATGAAAATATAATTATTATTTAACATGATTTTATTAAATGAATTATAAAATTATAACATGATGATAATAAAAATAAATTATTAAAAGACCTTTATTTTTCTGGAATTTTCTTTCTTGGGCCTAAAGTTGCTCATTTCTTACTTTTCTAATTATTAATGGTCGCCCTTCCACTGAGAATAAGCTACTTTTGCCCACCTAATGTGTTAGATTCCAATTATTGACTTTCTGATCTACTTCCTTAAGAAACGTTTCTAAGCAGGGTTTCCCTCTAGGCTGGGCTCCTGAGTGCCACCAAATAATTTTTAAGTGTTACCCAACTATTTTGCCACACGTTTTTGATAAATTTGAAAGCCTTATTTTCCACAAATCATTTTTGATTTTGCACATCATGAACTCTGAAGTAGGATTGTGTAATACATTCATTAATCTCAAAGAGAGAAATCATAAGTTTGCAACAGTTCCTTAATCTATAATATAATAATCAACTGCAGTAATTTTCTTGCTGCCTAAAGATGGAAAAAAATAGAGGAAACAATGCTTTGAAAGTTTATTTCTCTCCCCAGCAAACTTTATTTCTTTAAAAAGGATTTCTTTAATTGCTCAAGGATCGCAACATAAAGGAATTTTTCTCATGATATATGTGCAGTGTTTTTCATTACTTGACAGTAATTTAGTCTTTTCGTACCTATTTTTAGGCAAGTGATAATTGTGCTGACTCAGCTGGAGGGTAGTGGGGGATTTTCCATTGCTCACCGCTTGACTCACAGATTAGCAAATTCGGGTGGTCTTCATGACTGGGGCCCACCCTCTACTAGTCACTGCCCCCCAATAGACCGTCAGGTTGAAGGACTACATTCTCCCAGGCTTATTACGTAGCACCAGGCATTGCTCGTTTACAGAGCGAGCAATTCAGTAAGCTCTTGCTCCCAAACAACACAACATTCTCTGGGCCTTCATGCTGACGGAATTTTGCTTCAAAGAGCACACGCACATTTAGTTGAGCTGAGGCTGTGATGAAGTAAGAATTTCTTTGCACTATGTAATCTCTCGATAAAAAAGAAAAGATAACATAAAAGCATGGTGATTTTGCAAAAAAGTGAAATGAAAACAGTGTGTTCCGATTATAATCATAGTGGTTAGTTTTCTCATTATGTTCTTAAAATGAAAAGAATGACATTCTGCTTATACAAATGTTTGCATTGCAAAAGAATGGAATCTCTGCAAATCTATAGACCTGTGAACAATGCAAGATTAGTGGTGCTCAAAAAAGTTATAACACTTGTTTTTTATATATATTTGCCCTATCTCGGTAAGAGAAGTAATTACATAGGCCAAAGAATTGTTTTTTTGTGACTTAATTCCGTATTCTGGCATTTGAATGGCCAAGAATTTGCACAGGAAAGGTTCATTAGTTTTTGCTCCAGTTGCAGTATGATAATTTTTTTAGTCAATAAGGGTGATTAAAACTAGGGAGGAGCAAATGTGACTAATGCTGCTTTTCACATAGAATCTAGTCATATTGGAAACTCATTAAAGCTCACATCTCAGCCCTTGCATTTATTACTGGTTTATGTTGATGTGATGATGAAATGAAAGGAGAAAAATATTATTAGTATTGTACACTTTTAGAAGTATCAAGTCATTATTGTGGTGCACAAAAGCAGATTGATTAGAATGATAATGTGTCATGAGTTGATTAAGTATACATATTGATTCTCCTTTGTGAAACTCTGGGCTTTCATGTGTGATAAGCAGTGATTTAAAACATTGAAATTAATAAAGGTAATGTTAAAGTCATGAATGTTTTGCGGCGTTAATGTTCCCCATTTCATTCATGAAATAGGTATTGAATGAATCAGTGCTCTTGATTGTATATTTAATGCTTTGTTTGCCATATCAAAAGACAAAAATGTTAATAACTGTAATAAAAGATTAAAGCTGTTTTGTTGGATATAGAGATTTAATGAATGTACATAAAGTTTTGAATTCCTTCAGTTGTTTTTGGATGTGGACTATGACTTTATTTTTAAGACTTATAAAATGTGATGTTTTTGCCAGCTCGAAAAAGTTAGCTGGCATTTCTTATCTGTAAACTTTTAAGCATACCTGATATTATTCACAATTAAGAGATTGCTCAACCTTTGCCTGATTCTCAGTCAACTCCTTGTGAGTTTCTGTGGCTCTGCACAAGTTACAAGTCAGTAGGGTTGAATCTTATATTTTTTAATCCCTTGTTTTACTCTATGAACTATTTATTTGACTGTCTCAGTTATCCATTGTGTTTTATTACAGTCACAAAGTTCTGAATGTTATTTTGTGATAAATTGTATTTTTTTAACTGTCACGTTTTCTGAATCTTATTGTAGCTTTTAAAATGTTACTAAGGTACTTTAGTAATATTGAGTGCTAAATTGTTGATCAGTGTATATTTTACATTAGAATATTTTCTCTTACTGTTTATATAGTATTTTTACATTAAATGCCTTGCTGACTTATAATTTCAACAGACCTTTCACATTAGTATGCCAGCTATTGTCTTAGGAATCATCAGATGGAATGGTGTATTTTATAAAATAAACTTCCATGATAAACTGATGCCTAGAATATTAATATATTAGCTGCAATGCTAATACCAGAATGGAATTAACTTATCTGGAAGCCAATAAGGAAGTGTTTATTATGCACTGTGCAATTGTGATTGCGATTAGATGTTAGGTAACTTCATAAGGCAGGTTTATCTTGAGATTTAATTGGATTTGCAGGCATGAACTTCTTGCCTCCAGTTGTATTTTCCATTAACAGAAACAAAATATGAATTGGCCATTCTGTTATGTATCTGTGAACAAGTATCCTTTCCAAAGTATTTGTGAATATTAAGAAATTTATGTGTTTCTTAGTTGTGTCACTGTTCTACAGCAGGCAAATGTCTTTGGCATCTTTTCTATTCTTCTTTTGGATTTTAAATACTCGTTGTGTGATGTATTAATGTACTACAGTTTATTATTGAATTGTTTTCTATATTATAATTTTTGGCATCTTTTATCTGTATGAATTTTATAAAAAAGGTCTAGGTGAAATTTCCACATCTAAATAAACATTTCCTGTGGTTAAATGTGCTTTATTTAATGAATTAGATCCATTTGATGGTATGTATTTATTAAGTAATTGATGATAAATCATGTTGTTATTACAATTGTCTGACATCATACTGCCTACAGAAATTTCCATCCTAAAAAATTATTTGATGGTTTTGAAATTTAAAAAATATTTCCGTGTACATTGTGCAGGACAATATACTGGCATCTAATATTTCAGTATTTATTGGTGTGCATGTGATATTACTGAATACATCTCTATGAAATAAATATCAAGACCAGTAGATTACTAATTTTCTCAAGAGTTTTCCCTCTTTGCTGGTACTAAATGTTTCATGAGGGTTTATAGTACATTTTAACATATGAAGCCCAAAAGTTCTTGGTTGTTGAATATTTTGATAACTTTTTATGTGTACTCTTACGGCATGTTTCTCACATGTTAGCATGCATTTGTCATGTAAAATTTATAAATTGATTCTAGACCTGCATTACAAAATGTTAGTAAATGTAACAATCCACACAATAAAAGAATCAGAAATTGGATGGTTGCCCAATAATTGTGGTTATTGAGTGATATAGTTTTGCTCCTTCATCAAAAATTACACAGTCCCCACTATTGATGTGCTGCTGAATAATTATGTAGATATGGTGAGTTTTTGCTTAGTATTGCCCTTATTTTAATTTAGTGATATCTTTAAACTTGGTAGAGATGGAGGATCCAAATGGACTTCATTATCACCCTAATAATTAACTCACAAAATTTAAATTGCTTTATCCTATGCTCATTCCTCAAGATTTATGCCTCAAATAATCAAGAATTGAATTTTTCTTGACCTCGTACCCTAATAACTTCTTTACTAATTGTGTCCTTTGCCTGTGAAGCATGAAATCTAATTATATGAAAATGTAGTCAAGATTAATTACTCTTGGTTGTAAATATTTATCAATACTTACTTCATTCATTTCATATTTCCATAAGGAAAGCAAAATTCACTTATTTAATTATTTTTATTGATAAAACAGAAATATTTTAAGAAGTAATATGAGGCTAATTGATTGGTCTTTGTAAAGATTATTTTGTTGAATATATTGAACAAAGAGCTTCAGCATTCTTGGATCTCCATTGAATTTTTTTTTTACTAAGCAAAACTTTGGAGACCATGTATTTTATTTATCTAATTGTTAATGTATATTCTTTTATGCTAATAGATAAGGGTAATAATAATATCCTCATTTTCCATAAGGACGTTTAAATCTTCAAGAAAATAGTGATTGCAGTAGTATCAAGAATTTAAATATGAGAAGGTAGCCAAAGGAATACAATTTTGAATTTCAATACCTTCAAGTAATAAAATGTTTACAGACTTTTTCTGCAGAAGCCATTTTGACTTTATCGTAAAGGTGTCAATGCAGGATACTGGTGTTATAGCTGAAGGGAGATGATTATAAACTGTAGAGACTAATGTAGTCCATGTTGGTGTAAAGAAAAAGAGAATTTGTTCATATGTAGATAATTTTTGAAAAGCATGATAGCGATGAAAAGATATGTATGAGCAGATATTTCTGTATAATCATTATATAGCTTAAAATAAAATTCTTGTGCAAGGTTTCCATGTTATGAGCAGAAGAAAGGGGACTGCCATGAGACCCATAAGACACTTGCAATATTGCTTTTACAGCACTCTTTAAGCAAAATAAGATTAATAGGCTGAGTGCAGTTGCCCAAAATATTACCTTAGACATCAGATGAGAATATATCTTTGTCCAGTAGATTATTTCAGGATGATCAAGAAACCAGCTGGAGCATATTTTCTCAATAAAAAGGATCAGGAAGCTTGTTTTATTGGTAGTATAGACATAAGCATTTTATAAAAGATCTCTTATGTATTTATTTATTTTTGAGATGTAGTAATTCTAATGATGTGAACAAACTAGTCCTCAATGCAGGCATTATCGCAAGAGGTAAAGCTGGCATAACAAAACCCAGGCAAAAGTCACTAGATGATTGTACTCTGAATATGTTCTATATCAATATTAGGTCTGTTTGGAGTAAGACTCTCCATCTTGAGGTCTTCTTGAATATCTCAGCTCTAATGGTCTGGTCTGAATATTGGTTAAAATCAAGTGAAATCTTCATTTTTAATCTGAAGGATTACATCCCACTTCTGTCATAAAGATGAGAAGGGTGGAGGGGTTGCTATTTACTATTGGCCTTCTATTGGTGTTGAATCTTTGGAATACAAAAACTATCTGTAAATTATTTGAATGCTGTATGGCAATTGTTATGGTAAATAATATTACTCTAGCTATTATTTGCATCGATTGAGCTCCTCGCAGTCTGTAAAAGAGTTTTTGGAAAATTTCCAAGAATAGAATTTCTTCTTGCTTGGTAAAAATTTGGATATAATTGTGTTTTGTGGAGACTTCAACATCGATTTCCTCAAGAAGTCCTCAGAGAAATGTGATCTGCTTGATCTATTTGGAACCTTGGACTTTAAGGTTATCAACCAAGAGCCAGATCCACTATCCAGACATCACAATATTTAAAATCAACTCTAACTGGCCGTACTTCGTGGAAAGACATAATTCTTTATTTCATCACAATATTTGTTTTAGTTATTGCCAACTATAATTTGATTTTGGACTTCCCTACTGTCCACCTAAAGTGCCAGCAACTCTTCATATCTAAGCGAATATTCAAATCATCTTCTATTGACTATTTCTTCTCCTTAACCTCAAATGAAACCTGGTTAACTCAGAAAATGAAAATGTCGTAGGCCTAAAAATTAACTCCTTTCTGAATATTTTTATGTTATATATCAATCCTACCTTACCCTGCAAGAGAGTTAGAACCCCTTCCTCATTGCCTAAAAATAAATTCTACTTGGAAGAATTGATAACTGCCTCTCAACATCTTCGGAACTTACATTATCAGAATAAATTTATAAATTCCAATTTGTGAGAAGTCTATGCAAAAGAGATAAAAAAATTTAAATTATCTGTTGCTGCTTACTCTAAACCAATTATGATAACCAAATCTCATACTTAAACAATGCTATAAAATCTGCCTGGAGTGTAATAAAAGAAAATGCCAAATCTGCTTTTCAGATGCAACATAAAAATGAGAACTCTTCACTCAGCCTCCATAATATTTAACAAACTGCCAACCAATATAAAAGCTGTAAATCCTTAAATCTCTTTAAAATTCATCTAACACATTTCTCACTGGAAAAACATACTAAATCATTCATGACTTCCTAAATGAAAATGGCTTTCACAATACTTATCTTTCCCAAACTTTTGCTAAGTACTTTTAGTACTTTATATTGCATAATCACAATGACTCAATAATTATATTTATATTGAATCATACATAATAAAGTCCATCCTTATGTTTTTTCCTTTCCTTGAACTCATTGTAACTTATGTAATATAATTGTATTTGTCTATTGTGTTTATTTTTTTTACAATGGAATTTAATTTGTATAATTTTTTCATTAGATTCTCATTCAAATTGACTTGCTCCAGGTCATTTTAATCTGTGACCTTACGGTTTTAATAAAATAATTATATTATTATGTGTAAGCCTATGATACTGGCTATGGTTTCATGATGATTTGCTAATTTTTCCCTTCATAGTTTCTAACTTAAAATCGTTCACTGCTTCAAATACGTAGGGGAAAAGTGTTTGACCTTAGAAATTTGAGATAAAAATTTTGGCACAATGAATTGATTTGAACTATCATGATTATTTCCTCTAGCTCAAAAATTGTAGCTTTTCTCTATTCAGACTCCATTGAGTGTTATTCAGCATCATATTTTATTTGGATATCAATATAAATTCATACCAGTAATAATCTCATGTAAAGGTTACCTGACCCCAGAATGGACCTTGAGATCTATTATCTAACCGAATGCTACAAAATGTATGAAACTGAACTCAAAAAAATATATAAGAGAAAACATGCCATTGATGGTTTTCTTTGTATNATAAACTCTTTATACAAAATATTAAAAAATTACAAAGTGTCTCTATTGGTTTGTTGAATTCATGAATGATAAAAAGAAAATATATGAATTTGACAATCTTTTCTACATTTATTTTTTTGTCATTACATCAAGGACTTCATCTGCCTTTCATCAATTTCTATTACCTTACCTACCTCCTGATGTATGTAAAACCAATGATCCAATGATCTATTGACTTATTTTACGCCATGTAATTTCTAATAGTCTTAGGAATAATAACATCATTATTATTTATAAAATATTACAAAAGAGATACATGTAGGTGACAGGTTAGGTATGTACTGATCTGATTTTTTATCTTTCTTTCATTCATTCTTTGTCTCATTTGACAGTAAAATATTATTCTTAGAATATATTTTTCAATGGCCTTCCACAAGAGGCAAAAGAAAAGGAATATTTTAATATATAATTCAAGAAAGTGATACTTTCTTTAAAAGCTGGAGGTTGTGTTGAGAAAAAGCTTGCGGAATATGATGAATGAGATAAGAAAGAGATTAGACAATCATAGCTGCAGGAATAAAAGGAAAATTCTAGAAATATGAGCGGATGTTGGTAAAAACATACACAATGATATGAGAGAATGGAATTCTGTGATTAAAGGATTAAAGAATATAACATGATTAGCTCAAAAGTGAATTGCATGAGCGGTATATTTGTACGTAACCAATTTTGACAAGGCATTTGAATTTCGTTATCCAACAAATGGGTTTCAGAGGGTTATAAAGATAAGATAAAGTGATGGTAAGAAACTATCAAGGAATATTTCAAAATATCAAAGAGGATGATGCAGTCAATCCAGGAGTGAATAATGTGAATGTTATACAGGTGCTACTGTCTTTAAACAGTTCATTAAATACTTCATCAATCTTTTAATTTTGTTCAAACTATTAAAAAATAGTTTTTATTCAGCTAACATAGTAATGACACCAGAATGTATTGAGAAAATGGCCCCATGAGTACAAGAAAGATTCAGATAAGGATAGATATGATGGAATATCATCTTTATTTTCCTTCTAATATAATTAGAAGTGGATATGTTTTCACTTATAAATGTAAGATTATTAACCATTGAGACAATCGTTTAAGAGGAATATTATTCAAGATAATACCAATAGAATGGACAGCTATATAGATGTCACCTGCTCGTGTTCCCTTGTTCTATCACACGACAGGAAAAGCTAAACAAGCTTAACTAAAGCTACCACAAGTTGATACTTGTGATAATTAAGGATGAAATGGATTCCAGGAATTAATCTTGATATGAATGGAGTTCTCTTAGAAGAGAATTCCATGTCCATATTTTGGTTGCAATTTCATCATAAATCCATCACTATCTCTCAGGCATAAAAATTATCTCTAAATTAAAAATCCTCTTCTACAGAGTTATTTAAGTTCTCTAATAAATGAAAATTCATAACAAATAAGCTCTTTATCTGCAAGGCCTAGCATCATGAAGAAAATTGTATTAATTGCTGAAAACACTAAGTAGAAAATCTGGAAGAAAATCTCTTTCACTAAAAAGACTAATTAAAATTTGAAAGCACTTTATTCTGCAGTTTCAAAAATAAGACAAAAATTATTTCAAAAGAGATATAGTATACATTTAGACATATCTTGAATTATGTGCACTGAGGAAATCCAAACATGCATCAAACAACAAACTTTAAAATTGTAGACATTATCAAAGTATATACTTCACAATGATTACATTAAAATGTTTTTGCTATTAAAATTTCTTGTTTTCAGTTTAAAAATGATATAAATTGACAAAGGACATATGAATAAAGAAGCCAAGAATAAACATTCATACAAGATATGGTAAATATAACATCTATAACATGTTCATTGCTGGTGAAAGTTCATTCTTTCACCAATAGTTTTAGTATCTATATTCATTTAACTTGTCAATATTACCCAAGATGAAGAGTAAAATATTAGTTTCCATAAAACATATATATTTTGATGCTGTTGAGAAATACATTTGTTCGGAGGATAGATTATTTACTGTTTAAATTCATATTTTTCACAATGAAAAACACCTCTCTCTTCAAAATAAACAGCATAAAGGTGGCATTTAAACAGAGGAGGTATTTAAACAGTGGTCTTGTTTCCATACAAAAGAGATAAATTATAAGAAAAATTCTTTTTTAAAATACTGAATATAAATAATATAGTATGCCAACAACAGAAGTTAAAATTATTTACAAAAATATATGGATAAAAATGAGAAACCAATGATCTAATTGGCCAGAACACATTGCAAAGGTCACTTGAAACTTACTCTTCACAATAAACAGTGCATTAGGATAATGCCATGGAATAAGGCAAATTAGTGGACCCGTTTTGCCATTTAGATTGGCTTTGCTTTGCTTTCACTGGAAAGGTACATAGCAGCCAAAAGCAATTGAATTCACCGTCCTAACTCTGGTCATTGGACAGGATACTCATGACAAATCAAAACCATTACGGAACTTCTGTCATACAAAATGTTATAAATATTTTCTGCTATGATACTGCACATCTGTCTTTTGCAGAATCCCGAGATGAGGACTGTCTTGCTGGTGACATATGCTGTTCACGTTCACTCTCTGCAATAGCACGTGCCAGCATCTCATCTTCTTCCTCTACTGTTAAATCTCTTTGAGGATCTGAATGGACTTTAATTTCTGCTAAAGATGCCTTCAAAGCTCTGGATAATGCTTCATCTTCACTCTTTTCAAACAAATGAATGTAATTGTTTTATTTTCACACAATCATTTTACATATGAGTACCTCTGCCTATTCCAGGCTTTTATATGGTACCCAGTTTAATTCTATAGCTCAACATTTATTGAGCTTTTACTTGGTCTGAATGTGCTTCTACAAGCAATAAAGAAGTGTTGAAAAGGGTCCAACAAGACAGAAGTCTCCTTAAAATAGTCAAAAGAAGGAAAAGTCTAGGTCACAAGAACAAAATTACTATCTCTTTCGTTTTATTCATAATGGTAAATTGAAAAAAAAAAGTGGATAATCGAAAGAGGCTGTTGTGGTTCAGAAACATTAGACAATGGTCAGGACTTAAACCTGAACAAGTATTGCATATGGTACTTGACTGAGGAGGATACAAAAAAAAGTTAATGAAGCAGTCGCTGACATTTAGAAGAGCAATGCACTGTAAGATGAATGTATGTACTCCATATCCACAAGAAATTTGTTTATAAAAAATCATACGGAAAATAATATGCATAATTTGGGAGTGAATCTAATGGTAAATTCTTTAGCAATGACAGATGCATTAACAGAAATACACATTAAGAAATAGTAAGGTAAAATCAAATACTTATGCATTCATTTTCTCAGATAGCTATTTTTCATGTAAACTTTCACTTCTGGCAAAATATTTAGTTCAGCCATGTGGTCAGGCAATGAATTCATTATATTTCAAATAATTGCAATAAGTTGTCCATTACCACCATGGTAATTCAAAAGCATACATCAAAATTTTGAACATTATTGGTCACCATGAGATGTTCTTTGTTGATCTTATACCCTTATTACTTAAATAATGATCAACAACTGAAATATAGTAAGTCTTTCAGATATGAATTAACAATCCTGACATTGATGAAGCAGATTGTGCTAATGAAATTTCAGGTAAGTTTATGATCTAATTGAGTAATAATTTGAAATCACAGGAAATAACATTTCTTAATTTCTCACATTTTGGCAAGTCAAATCTGAAAACTGTAACACAAACAATTTTATAAGAAAAAAAATAGCAATAGAAACTGTTTTCATTAGTATCTGTTCAGTAACCAAAATGTATAGTCTATAGGCATAAAATATTTTTCAGATACATTAACATATCCTCACATTTCATCTGCACCTATTTCATCAACAATTTACCATAAGATAAAGCAATATCTTACTTGATATTATACTATAAAATTAAATTATTAATCGAATAAACAACTAAAACCTTGCCAGTAATCTTATTTTAGACAATGTAATCGGAATTTAAAAATTGAACTGATATGAAGAATGATATCCAGCTAAGCAAGCACCTAGCATCTAAACAGCCTATCAAAGCATAGGCAATAAAAAAAGATTCTATCATTGTTAGCATTATTTAAATGTTAGTGCTAAATTTCAAGCAATAAATACTGTCAAGGAAACAAATTACTGGCAAGAAAAACAAAGAATCTTCAAAGATTTCTTCAATTTATTTCTGCATTTTTTGGCAAATAATAAAATTGTAAATTAGAACAAAGAGACTGTTGAGTATGCTTCAGGTATTAAATCCTGCATAAATAAAATGCTCAAAAAATGCCTGCATAAGATTTAAAAAAAACATGAAAACAAATTATTATTCTAGCATCCTTAAATTATTCCATAATAACTGAAAATACTGACAATGAAAAACTTAGATAAGAAAAACATACCATCTGCCCCTGAATAGCAGTTACTGGAGGAGGTTTTCTAGAACTCTTCAGACCACTAGAAGAGGAAGGACTTGACGTCTGCCGACCTTGCCTTGCAATAGCAGCTTCACTAATGGTTTAAAATATCACACTTGTTACCTCAGCACACGTAAACACATACATAAGAGTTATCAATAAATATATCTTTACTATATTTTGTGGTATAAGGTTTAAGCTTGACGATGTTGAAGTTATTCATCACATACTAAAGAAGCAGAACGAAACTCGTGGTGCCATATACTCACCCTGCTTTTGAACGGTTCCCAGATGACCCTCTACACTGATGATCTTGTACATGTCTATGTTTTAAACAAAAATTTAGACTGCAATCTCTACAAAGAATAGGAACTAATTCCTTTTCTTTACAACCCTTTACATTACACTTATTGGCAGAACCCTGGGAAGTGAATAAAAAATAATAAACCTCAGCAAATAGGTTTTAAAAAGGTATACAAGTGGTTGAGCCAAGTAGCCTATACTTCAACGTTAAACTAATTCATGCTGACGTACCACTCTCCGAGATTTGGCAGGATCTGACTGACAATCATTGTCAATATGAGCTCCAACTGCAATATCTGGAAGTTCACCGCGCTTTGAAGGTATTGGAGAGTTACACAGAGGACATACAGGAACTTGAAAATTTTTCTTATACGCAGAAGGGCAGTCGTGGTTTTGATATGTGAAGTGCTCATGACTGTAACGAATTAGATTAATTGTAATCTCCGACCTATAAGTAAAAAACAGGTGAACAATAAAATCTCATTTCTGCTTCAACTTACCAGAAGACATTTTTACAGGCGTCGCATTTCACGGGCAGAAAATCTATAACGAAAGTTTAAATTACAGTAACTCTTTCCGATAAAGTTCCCTGAGCAACCTTAAGAAATTAAACCTTACCGAGCTTATTACATGTTCCTTGGGAGCAATTCTTTCCTAGATGCGGGAACTCCATTGCTATCCAAACTCCGTAGTGTCACGAAAAGAATGATGCAAGTGTCGTCGCTGACATTTATATACCACTAAGTTTTGTGATACTAGAATGTTCTTTCTTAATGATGATGACATTCAAATTTGGTTGATGTGTGAGTAATGGATCAAATGAAGCAACATAAAAACCTATAGAAAGGTTTATATGTACCACATTTAATAATTCTCATTACTTCTACGTATCATTATCCAATAACCTCATTCTCACACAGCTTTGAAGATAGCAGAAGCAACAAATAGTTGGCAGATGGGCAGATATAGCAATTATATCGAGCTATCGATAGTCCGTAGTGCGGAGCGGATGCTTCAATTTCAGTCAATTCTGAAATGGCAACGTTTATTTAAATTGTTGCGCAAATTAATTACCAGCTGGATTCATGGTATGTAGCCTATTTAGATTATCAGTAAATTCATTTTAAAATTTATGCTTCGAAAGTTATTATTTATGAATATCGAACTTTTAAAATTCAGTCTACTGTTGCATGGAATAGTGAAGAGGGCAAAAATCTTATCATTCACTACAAAACGAATTCTTGAAAAATAATTAAAGGAAGAGAAGTTAAAATTATTTACAAAAATATATGGATAAAAATGAGAAACCAATGATCTAATTGGCCAGAACACATTGCAAAGGTCACTTGAAACTTACTCTTCACAATAAACAGTGCATTAGGATAATGCCATGGAATAAGGCAAATTAGTGGACCCGTTTTGCCATTTAGATTGGCTTTGCTTTGCTTTCACTGGAAAGGTACATAGCAGCCAAAAGCAATTGAATTCACCGTCCTAACTCTGGTCAATGGACAGGATACTCATGACAAATCAAAACCATTACGGAACTTCTGTCATACAAAATGTTATAAATATTTTCTGCTATGATACTGCACATCTGTCTTTTGCAGAATCCCGAGATGAGGACTGTCTTGCTGGTGACATATGCTGTTCACGTTCACTCTCTGCAATAGCACGTGCCAGCATCTCATCTTCTTCCTCTACTGTTAAATCTCTTTGAGGATCTGAATGGACTTTAATTTCTGCTAAAGATGCCTTCAAAGCTCTGGATAATGCTTCATCTTCACTCTTTTCAAACAAATGAATGTAATTGTTTTATTTTCACACAATCATTTTACATATGAGTACCTCTGCCTATTCCAGGCTTTTATATGGTACCCAGTTTAATTCTATAGCTCAACATTTATTGAGCTTTTACTTGGTCTGAATGTGCTTCTACAAGCAATAAAGAAGTGTTGAAAAGGGTCCAACAAGACAGAAGTCTCCTTAAAATAGTCAAAAGAAGGAAAAGTCTAGGTCACAAGAACAAAATTACTATCTCTTTCGTTTTATTCATAATGGTAAATTGAAAAAAAAAAGTGGATAATCGAAAGAGGCTGTTGTGGTTCAGAAACATTAGACAATGGTCAGGACTTAAACCTGAACAAGTATTGCATATGGTACTTGACTGAGGAGGATACAAAAAAAAGTTAATGAAGCAGTCGCTGACATTTAGAAGAGCAATGCACTGTAAGATGAATGTATGTACTCCATATCCACAAGAAATTTGTTTATAAAAAATCATACGGAAAATAATATGCATAATTTGGGAGTGAATCTAATGGTAAATTCTTTAGCAATGACAGATGCATTAACAGAAATACACATTAAGAAATAGTAAGGTAAAATCAAATACTTATGCATTCATTTTCTCAGATAGCTATTTTTCATGTAAACTTTCACTTCTGGCAAAATATTTAGTTCAGCCATGTGGTCAGGCAATGAATTCATTATATTTCAAATAATTGCAATAAGTTGTCCATTACCACCATGGTAATTCAAAAGCATACATCAAAATTTTGAACATTATTGGTCACCATGAGATGTTCTTTGTTGATCTTATACCCTTATTACTTAAATAATTATCAACAACTGAAATATAGTAAGTCTTTCAGATATGAATTAACAATCCTGACATTGATGAAGCAGATTGTGCTAATGAAATTTCAGGTAAGTTTATGATCTAATTGAGTAATAATTTGAAATCACAGGAAATAACATTTCTTAATTTCTCACATTTTGGCAAGTCAAATCTGAAAACTGTAACACAAACAATTTTATAAGAAAAAAAATAGCAATAGAAACTGTTTTCATTAGTATCTGTTCAGTAACCAAAATGTATAGTCTATAGGCATAAAATATTTTTCAGATACATTAACATATCCTCACATTTCATCTGCACCTATTTCATCAACAATTTACCATAAGATAAAGCAATATCTTACTTGATATTATACTATAAAATTAAATTATTAATCGAATAAACAACTAAAACCTTGCCAGTAATCTTATTTTAGACAATGTAATCGGAATTTAAAAATTGAACTGATATGAAGAATGATATCCAGCTAAGCAAGCACCTAGCATCTAAACAGCCTATCAAAGCATAGGCAATAAAAAAAGATTCTATCATTGTTAGCATTATTTAAATGTTAGTGCTAAATTTCAAGCAATAAATACTGTCAAGGAAACAAATTACTGGCAAGAAAAACAAAGAATCTTCAAAGATTTCTTCAATTTATTTCTGCATTTTTTGGCAAATAATAAAATTGTAAATTAGAACAAAGAGACTGTTGAGTATGCTTCAGGTATTAAATCCTGCATAAATAAAATGCTCAAAAAATGCCTGCATAAGATTTAAAAAAAACATGAAAACAAATTATTATTCTAGCATCCTTAAATTATTCCATAATAACTGAAAATACTGACAATGAAAAACTTAGATAAGAAAAACATACCATCTGCCCCTGAATAGCAGTTACTGGAGGAGGTTTTCTAGAACTNTAATATATATAAATAACCAATCCATTCGTAAAAAAGCATATAGTATGAATTTTTCGTACACAACATTTAATAAATTTAAAATACATTACTACAAATGGCTATGAAGAATTGCTCGTTGATTTGAAAAATCGATATTTCTTTTCTCTTGGCTCGATTCAAGCAATGCAGTAGATTAAAATGTTCATTTTACCGCCTCGTCGAAAGGGCGTCCATATCAGTCCATATGGATTTTGGGTTTCATGCGTTTGAAAATATAGATCACTTTTCTAATATCTTTTCAGTATTCAGGCATGCCTAATAATTCCTCTTTAGTACTTAAAACTCTGGGTTGAGATGGATAAACGAATTAATTTGCATCATTTTATTAATGGTGATTTGCCGCATTATCACCTTCGTCTGCTTTCCAGCGCCACTGCGATGGGCTTAATGTGGCAACGCCGAGGTTTTCCAGTTGAGAAAAAGTCCATGTGGTATTCCTAGTACTCGTCAGATTTTTAGGGGCTTATTTGTTACGTCCCCTTATACGTGCTCCTGTACAGCTAAATTATTCTAAGACCTGGCTAACCTCCCGCATTGCATCAAATTAAATAAATATTGTAGCTGCACAGAGAGCCGCAATCCTGTCCACAATAAAAGATAATGGGAAGAGCGAAGAAAGGAAAGAAAGGTGGAAAAGAAGAGGAAGTGTAAGTGGCCTATTAGCCGATTATTTATTAAATTCTCATTTGTACATTCTAAGCTCATAAGTATAGCTCTAACTGTAATAGAAATTATAGAAAGTAAAAGATGAAGAGCTATATCCAGATATGTCTCCATAATCAACTCGGTGTTCATATATCTATTAAGACGTTTGATCAAATAATTGTGATTTATTTATTTTATGTTAGGATTGGACACAGCGTAAAAAAGCATCAAATTATCTAAAATTTAAAGCCTTGTCCTGTAATTTGTTCGATAGTATTTGTAGAAATGTCCGCGATTTGCTATCACTGTAAGAACATATTTTTTGCTATTATACTCAGCATCTCCATTTATATCGCCCGTGCTGACTTGAAATAAAGCCTACGCTTTCGTTTTCAACGTAGAAACAAGTTTATTTACCTGTAATCATCATTTCAGTGACGATGAATATGATGTCGAATCATCAACTCCTGTCGAGACAGCTGTTAGCAAAGGAAAGGAAAAAAAAGGAAAGCGCAAGTAAGTTAATGTAGAAAATATTTGATTTGGGTGTATAAGTTATTTTTATGCCAAAAATATTTTTCCTGAGAACGATTCTTTGTTATTTTGGAGTGGTTTCTAGAATATCTTGATCATTAGTTGGAAACTTTGTAAGTTAATTAACGATATCACTGTGGATATTTTACGCTGATTTCTCTCTGTAAGTTAACAATAATTAGTGCCAAGACTCCAACGCCTCATAAAGGTGTCGTGGATAATATTTTTTTTGCTGTTTGAATAAACATATCTCATCCATTCTTTGTTTTATTCAGAGGTAAAGAGGAAGATGAAGATAAAAATGAGCAGGCTATAGATGAGGAAGAAATGCCCACGAAAAAGAAAGGAAAAGATAAAAAGAAGGTCGACGACGACTTGGAAGATCTGACTAAGGAATTAGAAAATGTTACTATTGACAAAGATGACAAAAAAAGCAAAAAGGAGAAGAAAACAAAGGTTAGTGAGCATTATATATTGGAAAACTTTTTGGTATGAATGTTCTGTTACTGTTATCATATTGTGAGTAATTATTATTTGGAATAAAAAAGGCTGATTTTCGATTTTTACCCAAAGTTGAGTACTAACAATTATCTCCACAGCAGATATCTTGGAAAAAGTGATAAATTGTTATCATTTTTATATCAATTTTTACACGTCCTTGATAGCATTCCTTCTCTGTAGTAAAGATTATGTACCTTTAGCAGAAGTTCTTGGTCATAAAGTATTTGGCAAAAATATCTCAGGTAAGATTACTGGTTGTCAGTTTTCAACTGAACCCCTCCTCTTTTTCTAAGCATCCGGAAGCGATTTTGATTTCTGCCTGGAATTACATTATCCATCGGAAAGCAATATATTTTAAAAACGGAATGCGAGGTGAACTTGTTGGGAAATGTACATCGAAGATCTAAACTTTACATGCAACTTTTCGATTCCAAGGCTGATTTCGTGAAATTAAGCGTGCCTTATTTTGCAAAAATAGGCAAAAATTAACATTTTGTTTGATACGGTTTTAAATTACATAGGGCGAAACTTAAATTGCCAGATGTAAACTATTGCTAGGTTGCGGTAGTTATCTTTCTGAGGTCAATGGTACAGAGAAGGCACATCATGGATGTTGGTGAATTCCTATGCAACTTCGGAAAGTAATTTCTTAAATTCACTCTCAATTTGTTTTCGTTTAATTCATATGAAGTAGTCTAAAAATTTCAGTATTTCTCGTACAAGAAAGTTACCAATAATATGAGATAGGCACTGTTTTCATTATTAAAATTTCATTTGTATCTGTTCAGTAACCAAAATGTATAGTCTATAGGCATAAAATATTTTTCAGATACATTAACATATCCTCACATTTCATCTGCACCTATTTCATCAACAATTTACCATAAGATAAAGCAATATCTTACTTGATATTATACTATAAAATTAAATTATTAATCGAATAAACAACTAAAACCTTGCCAGTAATCTGATTTTAGACAATGTAATCGGAATTTAAAAATTGAACTGATATGAAGAATGATATCCACCTAAACAAGCACCTAGCATCTAAACAGCCTATCAAAGCATAGGCAATAAAAAAAGATTCTATCATTGTTAGCATTATTTAAATGTTAGTGCTAAATTTCAAGCNAAAGCATATAGTATGAATTTTTCGTACACAACATTTAATAAATTTAAAATACATTACTACAAATGGCTATGAAGAATTGCTCGTTGATTTGAAAAATCGATATTTCTTTTTTCTTGGCTCGATTCAAGCAATGCAGTAGATTAAAATGTTCATTTTACCGCCTCGTCGAAAGGGCGTCCATATCAGTCCATATGGATTTTGGGTTTCATGCGTTTGAAAATATAGATCACTTTTCTAATATCTTTTCAGTATTCAGGCATGCCTAATAATTCCTCTTTAGTACTTAAAACTCTGGGTTGAGATGGATAAACGAATTAATTTGCATCATTTTATTAATGGTGATTTGCCGCATTATCACCTTCGTCTGCTTTCCAGCGCCACTGCGATGGGCTTAATGTGGCAACGCCGAGGTTTTCCAGTTGAGAAAAAGTCCATGTGGTATTCCTAGTACTCGTCAGATTTTTAGGGGCTTATTTGTTACGTCCCCTTATACGTGCTCCTGTACAGCTAAATTATTCTAAGACCTGGCTAACCTCCCGCATTGCATCAAATTAAATAAATATTGTAGCTGCACAGAGAGCCGCAATCCTGTCCACAATAAAAGATAATGGGAAGAGCGAAGAAAGGAAAGAAAGGTGGAAAAGAAGAGGAAGTGTAAGTGGCCTATTAGCCGATTATTTATTAAATTCTCATTTGTACATTCTAAGCTCATAAGTATGGCTCTAACTGTTATAGAAATTATAGAAAGTAAAGGATGAAGAGATATATCCAGATATGTCTCCATAATCAACTCGGTGTTCATATATCTATTAAGATGTTTGATCAAATAATTGTGATTTATTTATTTTATGTTAGGATTGGACACAGCGTAAAAAAGCATCAAATTATCTAAAATTTAAAGCCTTGTCCTATAATTTGTTCGATAGTATTTGTAGAAATGTCCGCGATTTGCTATCACTGTAAGAACATATTTTTTGCTATTATACTCAGCATCTCCACTTATATCGCCCATGCTGACTTGAAATAAAGCCTACGCTTTCGTTTTCAACGTAGAAACAAGTTTATTTACCTGTAATCATCATTTCAGTGACGATGAATATGATGTCGAATCATCAACTCCTGTCGAGACAGCTGTTAGCAAAGGAAAGGAAAAAAAAGGAAAGCGCAAGTAAGTTAATGTAGAAAATATTTGATTTGGGTGTATAAGTTATTTTTATGCCAAAAATATTTTTCCTGAGAACGATTCTTTGTTATTTTGGAGTGGTTTCTAGAATATCTTGATCATTAGTTGGAAACTTTGTAAGTTAATTAACGATATCACTGTGGATATTTTACGCTGATTTCTCTCTGTAAGTTAACAATAATTAGTGCCAAGACTCCAACGCCTCAGAAAGGTGTCGCGGATAATATTTTTTTTTCTGTTTGAATAAACATATCTCATCCATTCTTTGTTTTATTCAGAGGTAAAGAGGAAGATGAAGATAAAAATGAGCAGGCTATAGATGAGGAAGAAATGCCCACGAAAAAGAAAGGAAAAGATAAAAAGAAGGTCGACGACGACTTGGAAGATCTGACTAAGGAATTAGAAAATGTTACTATTGACAAAGATGACAAAAAAAGCAAAAAGGAGAAGAAAACAAAGGTTAGTGAGCATTATATATTGGAAAACTTTTTGGTATGAATGTTCTGTTACTGTTATCATATTGTGAGTAATTATTATTTGGAATAAAAAAGGCTGATTTTCGATTTTGACCCAAAGTTGAGTACTAACAATTATCTCCACAGCAGATATCTTGGAAAAAGTGATAAATTGTTATCATTTTTATATCAATTTTTACACGTCCTTGATAGCATTCCTTCTCTGTAGTAGAGATTATGTACCTTTAGCAGAAGTTCTTGGTCATAAAGTATATTCTCCATAGCCTAATCTATGTTTTCAATTTGATAAATTTACATTTATATTGTACATTTGCTATGTATTTTTGTAAACACTAAAATTTGGCCTCCTGGTCTGTCAAAACAAGAATTAAGTGAAGCCCAGCTTAGAAATTAAAAATCTCAAGATGCCTAAACACTTACAAAAATATTTAAAATGACAATTTTTGGGTTTATATGTACGAATGGCTCAATTTCGGATTGATGTATATTTAGGATAGCAAAGGTCATGTTCGCACTCTTTTGCTTGTCATCTATAAGCAGCCTCTTTACCTGTTCAATTCTTAGTCCTAACTGCTGAAGTTAAAGCCACATTATATTATTTATACAGTTGTGATGTTTTTTCACTGTTTATTTTCTCAGTATTGACTATGCATTGAATATTAATTGGTTAGAAATCGAGATTAAGTGAAATTTGAGTCTGATTGCATGATAAACATGTAAGAAAGAAGTTAATATCCATTATTTTCTTGCACATTTGTTTGATAGAATGTCATATAAGGCACAAGTAGGAGATAAAACAGCCTTGCAGAATGATATTCTGCTCTAGCCAAAGTGTCACTTTTTACAATTAATTAAACTTTATTATTATACTAATCATAAGACAAAAATCGTAATTTATCTTAGGTTTCTGTTCTTTGACGTAAGAAATCACTCCATTCCTCTAATGTAAACAAAAGAAACTTAATGCATATTATATTTCTAATAAAAAGTTTACTTGTAACAATTTTCTTCATGGCCTCTTTGAAAGTATTACTACTATTATTTTCAATACTTTTGTCATATATTTCATTGAATTTATTTAATAGTTTTAAAAAAATTGTGCTTTGTTTCAGTTTTTGTGTACCTGTAATATACCTGTATGAAAAGAAGCAACATGTTCCTTGAATACTATTAATTCCTATTCTGAGCTCTTTTATTTTATGATATTTTGTAGATTTTATGCATAGTCTTTCGCTGTGTATGTATATCATGGTAGTAAGTGTCTGGGATCAAAGTGCTATCAATGATGAAAAAATAGCCTCTCAATGTTTGCCAACTATGCTGCCAGCATCATCAGGATTCATCTAAGTTACTTCCTTGGAACCTTTATAAGGATATAAAAGGAGAAAAATACTCATGAAGATTCCAAGGCAGTAACTGTCTCTGTTGAACCCTGATGACCCTAGCAGTATAGTTTGCAAAACGTTGACAGACCTTTATTTTCATTATCGATAAAGCTGTGATTCTGGAAACTTATCACCAGTATAGAGTGAAGCAGATGTTTAAGTAATAATGCATTGTTTTACTTGCATAATGTCACATTATTTAAAGGTTTGTCATAAAAGATTTTATTTACTGTAAGATTTTAAGAGTAATATATTTTGCTTCTTTGCTTTGCAGAAGGAAGAGAAGGGTAAAGCTGATGATAGTGATGAGGAAGTCAAAGTAACCTCCAAAAAACCTGCAGGCAAAAAGAAGGGCAAGGAAAAGATTGAGATGGATGAAAGTGATGACGATATTGTAGTTCCTAGCACAAAAAGCAGACCCAAGGGAGGGTTTGCACTCCTTGCTGCAGATGATTCTGATGACACAGGCGAGGGCAGTGGGGATAAGAAAGATGATGACATGTCTGAAGAGGAAGAGAAGCCAGCAAAGAAAGGAGGCAAGAAGGGCAAAGGAGGTGCAAATGCAGAGGATAATGAAGGAGGTGAAGGGAAAGGAGATGGGGGAAAAGGAGGGAAGAAGGGAAAAAAGAAGAAAAAAGATGAAGAGGATGAGGAAGATCTGGAGAAGTTGTTAGCAGAGTTGGCGATAGAGTACTCTGGAGGAGTGAAAGAGGAGGCAAAGGAAGGAGATGAAGGTGAGGCTAAAGTTGAAGAGAAAGAGAAGAAGGGCAAGAAGGGGAAAGTGAAGGAAGTGAAGGAGACAAAGGAAGTGGCAAAAGAAGACAAGGATGCAGCAGAAGAGGGAGAGGGTGGTGAAGAAGCTGGAACGGTTAAAACTGCTGCGCAAAAGAAGAAAGAAAAGAAAGAGAGAGAGAAGCAAAAGAAGCTGGCTCTTAAGAAACAGGTAAAGCTTCTATTTTCATGATGAAATTGATGTGGGAAGGCTTTGTGGAAAGCCATGGGAAAAAGCACACTTAGTAATTTCTACAATACTTTTATTTGCTATTTTAATTTTATCTCAACTCAACCCAACTGAACTTGAGCATCCACAATAAAATATCCAACAGTAGTACCTCATTTCATCGTAAAAATTCTTAACAAAATGCTCAGATATAAACTAGACCTTCAAAAATTCAAATAGAACCATACTTAGTAATTTCACAATACTTTTATTTGCATGACCGGTTCTACTTTAATGAAAGAATAATCAGGTAAACACCAAAATTTTTATCCATAGGTATATATCACAAAGGTGAACAGGGATGGAAGTTGTAGAAAGAGTGGGGGGGGTTGAGGGAGGGGTTAGGAAAAGAATTAACTTGAAAAGGCTATGAGGGTAGAAGGGTTAGGAAAGGTATGCTCGTTAATGAGCATGCCATGTTCTTGCATGGCACAGGATTTCCTCTTCCTCCAGGAGGTCTGTGCTCCAGGTCTTCTTCCAGGTGGCTGTGTTCTTCATGATGGAGGTGCCTCGGTTGGAAGTTGCCCTTGTGCTCATTCTCTAGGAGGTGTAAGGCAAAGCTGGAGATGGGTTGTTCCTTCTTCAGAAAGAAGTTCCAATGATGTAGGCGGCTCTGATGTTTAATGACCTTCCAGTTCTATCAACATACGTTGCTGGACAGTCCCCATATGGCAGTTCGTAGACCCTGCTTGTGTCTTTTTCTTTCCTCTTATCTTTGGAATTGACTGTATGTAATAAAGTATATGGGGACTGCCCAGCAACATGTGTTGGATGGACCGGAATGTCGTTAAACATCAGAGCCACCAAACATCAGCAGGACTTCCTTCTGAAGAGGGGACAACCCATCTCCAGCTTTGCCTTTCACCTCCCGGAGAATGACCATAGGAGCAACTTTCAACAGAGGCACCTCTGTCAGGAAGAACATAGCTGCCAATTAGCCTTCCGGAGGAAGTGGAAATTCTGTGCCATGCAAGAAAATGGCATTCTCACTAACGAGCATACCTTTCCTAACTCTTCACCCCCCATAGCCCTTCCAAGTTAATTTTTTTCTTAACCCCTCCCTCAGACCCCCCCTTTTTCTAAAACTTCCATCCCTGTTCACCTTTGTTATATATACCTTTGGATAAAAATTTTGGTGTTTACCTGATGATTCTTCCACAGAAATGAAACTGGTTGCGTAAATAAAAGTACTGTGGAAATTACAATTGACAGTTTCACCCATCGCGCCTGTCTTCTGTTGAGTTACTTAACTTGAATGATCTTATATTTTAAAATAAGAAGAGACCAGTTATTGTGTCGACACTAGGCATTTTTCTTCCAAGTTATGTGGGCTTCTTGCCCTGTTAAACCTAATTCATATAAAATTAATAATCAATAGAATCTTTCTCCCACCAATTAGCCAACCTGAAAGTTCAACCAAATGGCAGAGATTTAATTTCACAGATGTTTGCTAATTAAAAATTGCCAATGACCTCCCTAAAGATTTTTTTCAGCCTGCATTCTACAGTAATCACAACCAGCAATCAACAACCATTCAAACAGGATTCTGTTTTTGTATATTATAATTATTGAATCCTTGAAGATAGGCCGCAAGCCAGGTGGCAAGGTCTTTACAAGTAAAAATACATCACATTAAATTACATTTCTTGAGGCTCTCGTCCTTCCCTCCTCTTGGACTTCCCCTCCACCTCCTGCTTCCAGGAACCTTCCTACCCTACCGGCCGCATCCGTAATTGCAAACAAATTAGGAAAAGAAAAGGCAGCCAACACTTAAGAATGTCACAATTTATACATCCCAATACAGCAATATCTCTGTCTGGTAGTTACAATAAGATCAACGTTTATAATATGTACAGCTGAAATTACAATAAAGCTAGATATTAACAGTTAGTTGTTTTTATGGTTTTTCTTAAATGTTCTTTCATTTTCTGGAAAGGGATTAAATACTTCTTCTGGTAATGCATTCCAGTCCAATAAGAATGTATTTATGAATGAAAATTTACTGATATCTTTTCTTTTTGTATATTATTATACATATTATATATGTTGTGAGTTGTAACGCAACACACCCACACATTGAAGTTGAGTTTGAGTTTACCTGGAATAACTGGAATTTTAAGATTATGTTGTAACAGCTGGTTTACCATACTTTCTGGTGTCAAAGACACACTGCCATTTAGGAAGCACCCTATTTTTGGAAAAATAAGTTTAGTTTGGATTTAAATCAAAAGAAATATGTAGGTGATTCAGGTTGGTTGCATTGGTATCAGGAATTTATTTTCTATGGATTTCTCATTTTTTTTTGCTGTTAAAGTATATTCATTATAATAGTTTATTCATTGGAATTGAATTGAAAAACGTAACTTTCAGCATCCCAGAAGCACTGAAATTTTGAAAGAATTATTTCAGGTAAAAATTGTCCTAAATGCTGCCAAATACTGTAAATACCCTTAGTGATTTCATTATTAGATCTAACTGTCCTTAACCAAAAGTTAACAGTCACACACAAGACCAGCCCATATTACTGAACATTTCCAAATGAAAGAATTAATAGCCATCCTTTGGTGATTTTATTGCAGGAGGGTGTCAAGAAAACTACTGGAGAAGCAGCACAAGAGACAGTAGAGGATAAAACTGAGACAGAAACTAAGCCTGTGGTGCAACCAGCTAAGGCCAAGACTGCAACAGAAAAAGCCCCCACAGAGAAGGCAAAGGGAGCCAAAGATGTAAAAGAAGAAGGGAAAGAGAAGGAAAAACCAGCTGAGGATGAGAGTGCAGAGAAGAAGGAAGGAGAAAAGGAAGAAGGTAATCATAGAGTCATTTTGTCATCGATGTGGGGATTACAGTATTCAGGCCACTTTTCTTTATTGCCTGACGTAACATGGCAATGGAAAATTTGAAGGCAACAAAAAATGCAGGAGGAAGAACTTGCAGTTTTCTTAATTTTTTAGTATTTCTACTTACTCCAATTGTTGTGGGTGTACTTATGAAAATTCAAGAGTATGCAAACATTCTTGCTGTACTTAGTATAGAATTCTTTATGCAATGAGGAATCTACATCTGTGTATGTACCATGCAAGCTTCCTTATGGTGTGTGGCAGGAACCGTACATCATTACTCCACCACCCTAATTGATTACTTTAATCTATTGTTCATGGAAAAAATGAATTCTTGAAGTGAATAGTTCTAGCATCTATTTCTCTGATTTTTCTTGCTGTATCAGACAGGTCTATGCATCAGGGAGGACGCATAATACTGGCTACATCTTCTGAAAATGTACTTTCTCAGAACTGCTTAAATAAATGAAACCTTTGTTTTAATCTTCTAGAGATTCTCATCCTGTGTCTTTAAGCATCTAAGTAACGCACACAGATTTGTTGTAACAATTTTTTATGAAACATATTGCCTTTTGCTGCACCTTTTCTTCTCCTATGCAACACATTGTGGCAGGACCGAGTTTCTTAAGTGCTCATTCACATATATCATGGATGTGGATACACCATGCTGAGCCATTTGTGAGGGATACTACAAGATATTTCTCCTATTCTACTGTTGGTTAGGTATTTCCCTGGAGGCTGCATGAACAATCCTTGGCAGTAGATTTTCTTTCTAAGAAGTTAAATACTTAGCATTTGTCTACATTGAGCTCTAATTACCAATCATCGCTCTGTTTCATAATTCTGTCTAAATCATTTGATAGGGTTAATCTCCTCTCTTTACTTTCTATTTCCCTATATATCACTGTGTTGTCCGCAAATATCCTAACTTACCATCAGTGGTATTTCTAAGGTGGTTGATGTGCACTAAAAATAAAAACGGTCTGATTTCACTGCTTTGTGTCATGCCCAAGGTCACTTTAACTAATTAGTTGTTACTAATTGTTTTGTTGTTGAAGTATCCGAGTATTTTAGATTCTCTAATCACCCTAAGATAAGGATTACGCTTTACTTGTGATGATTTTGGGAAGATTATTAATAAAGTGTCCTATCTCAAATATTTGATCTGAAGTAATGATTCCAACATAAATATTGGCAAGTTGGCTACTGAAGATATTCCCCTCCATCAACTGTGGATCGAGCGTAGAGCTGCAGTTGGGATAGTTAGAATATTAACTGGTTTCTTTGAAGCTTCATTAAATCTTACATCTGGGGTTCAGTGGGATTAGATTTCATAGAGGGAAAAAATCTTTGATTTATGTTTGCTCATTCTTTATCAATGTATTTTCTAGGTGAAGATAAGAAGAAGAAAAAGAAGAAAGATGCTAAAGAAGATGACAAGAAGAAAGGCCCTGGCAAGAAAACCATTGCAGCTATGCAAGAAGCATTGAAGAAAATGAAAGAAGAAGAAGAGAGACTAGCTAGAGAGGAAGAAGAAAGGTTGCGTAAAATAGAAGAAGCAGAGAAAGCCAGACTTGAACAGGTGAGTAGATTGTGCCGTTGAATGAAACTGGATTGAAATATAGATAGTGACTAGTTAAATGCATAAGTAGGAGATTTTGCTCCCATCATTAGCAACTTATATTAGGATGGTTTTACTTTAGTACAAAGGTCTTTAATTGTTTACTTTCAATAAGTTCTCACTCTGCGTGGGGGAAACACAGCTTGTTACATTGATGTTTTTGTGGTATTCTTTTGATAACAGTGTGAGTGGCACCCCTTTTGGCATCACTGCATTGTTATCACATATCTGCTCATATGTATTTCCTAAAAATTTGAAAAGTTTGTAAGCTTTCCATAAACACTAATTTTTTTCTTAACCCCTCCCTCAGACCCCCCCTTTTTCTAAAACTTCCATCCCTGTTCACCTTTGTTATATATACCTTTGGATAAAAATTTTGGTGTTTACCTGATGATTCTTCCACAGAAATGAAACTGGTTGCGTAAATAAAAGTACTGTGGAAATTACAATTGACAGTTTCACCCATCGCGCCTGTCTTCTGTTGAGTTACTTAACTTGAATGATCTTATATTTTAAAATAAGAAGAGACCAGTTATTGTGTCGACACTAGGCATTTTTCTTCCAAGTTATGTGGGCTTCTTGCCCTGTTAAACCTAATTCATATAAAATTAATAATCAATAGAATCTTTCTCCCACCAATTAGCCAACCTGAAAGTTCAACCAAATGGCAGAGATTTAATTTCACAGATGTTTGCTAATTAAAAATTGCCAATGACCTCCCTAAAGATTTTTTTCAGCCTGCATTCTACAGTAATCACAACCAGCAATCAACAACCATTCAAACAGGATTCTGTTTTTATATAGAGTTGGTCATAAGTCTGATGTATTATTATTGTATATTATAATTATTGAATCCTTGAAGNAGATATTTCTATAGAAATATAATGAAAAAATATCTTTTTGATGATCACTAAAACTAAATTACTTAATTTAAATAGGCTTTCATACATTATTTCTTATTATTATTCATTATTGATGCAATGCTGCTTCTGCAATTTTCAATTTTTTTAGTTATTTTAAAGTCATGTAAATGCTACCTGTGTTGTACTCAGTCCAAAATATTCCTTGCTTCTGTGTTAATGATTTTGATTAGGGAGGTAGGCCATTGAGCATACTGAAAACCTAGCTCAAATTATGTTGTAGCGACAACATTGAAGATTAACTTTGTGTGGAGGAATTAACTTTCCTTGAGATGACCCAAGAAAGAAAGAAAGAAAGTGAAAAATTTATAAATGCATGACACACTAATCCAGAACTTCCACTTTCCAAGCTTCCCAATTGAGCTACCATGCCAAACAGTTTCACTCCAATTTTTAGGGAAATTGGTCATTTTAACAATTACTGGGTGTCTGCAAACTTGGAAATCCTTAAAATTTTTGAATTTTACCCTTCTGGAAAACTCAGGGAATTTGGTAGTTAACCTGAAAAAAAATCTGTTCACGCTCTTTAAGAACAATGGTTTTGGGCTGGGTATTAGTTCAATAAAAACTACCTGTGAGGAAGAAATGTTTTGATGACAGTGTTGTTGTAACCAGTTTAAAGCTTATAAGATGTATATATACTCCTTCATTCTCTATGTAATGTTTTAGCCACATTGCAAATCGTAGGCATTTGAGATGTAGAATGAAAAAAAGTAAGTTGGGTGGATAGAAAAACAGACATAGAGATGCTTGGGATGGTCGGAGAGGAAAGGGTTTTAATGGAAGTAATTAAGCGCAGGCAGAAGAAATGGGTGTGGATTAAATATTGAGAGGAGAGGGATTGCTGAAGAATTTAATTGAGGGTAGAATGCAAGGGAAATGACAGAGCAGAAAGCAGAGGCAAAAGATGTTAGATGACGTAAATGGTGGGGTAAGTTACCAAGTAACAAAAGAAAGGGCTTTGAATGGGGAGTGTTAGGGCACATGGACCTACCAAGAGGTAGAACACTTATGGAAAAAATGCATATTTACAATATAATTATAATTGCAATGCAGGACCGTGACTCCAGTTACCTATATGTAATTTCTGTTTGGCGAGAGAAATAGCGAATAGAGCATGATAAGAATTTGTTTTCTACTTGAAGGGTTTTGGTCATTAGTTGACCAGCTGGGTTTCTGGTTCTGGAAGACCAAGCTGGACTTTCTCAGCGAAACTGAAATTATGCTATTCATGCCACTGCTGGAACTATTGTTTAGGTGTATTATCTTAATGAAAGAATACACATTAGTATTTTTTTCAGAATTTGCTTTCATATTTTAGCATAGTTATACTCCTTTAAGGGAGGATCCCCGTCAATAACATGAGAATCTAATTGAGGTGGTGCTCATACTCAGTAGTCTTCACATACTCATGTACTTGTGGCATAGAGCAGTATGACTCAATGAACCTACCAACATATAGCTGCATACCCATCAGGAGAAGCCAGAGGTGTATTGGTGGTGCCTGAGTTGATAGTGACGTAGAAATCCTTATTTGGTGATGTAAAACACCCTGGAAAACTGAAAATACTTCCCTGAAAAACTTGGGGAATTTCTTCATGATTGGATAGTAGACATCCTGAAAGAATTTTAAATCCATTTTTATAGTATTCAGGTTGTAAATCATCCTAAAACTAATGTTAATATTTGAAAAATTAAGTATTAGTAGTATTGTTAAGAGTGCTTCAACATCTTAGGTCATTTTGCACATAGGCCTCCTCAAGGAATCTTACCTGGAACCGCTTTCACCGTAATTGAACATGTTGCCCACTTGGCTATCTGGGAGCCTTGAAAAATTAAATATATCACATTAGTGTCTCAGCAGTGGATGAATTGAAACATTTATCTTTTGACCCTTTCGAACCCTTATTTTCGAACTAAGGACTCAAGTTTAGTACATCTACTGAATCAATGCTTTATTGGGGCCTACAAGTTGTTTTCGTTAATGATGTTACTGGCCCTCATTTCAGCCTTTGAAGCACTGAAATATTATCCCAAGTCATGCAAACCTGAAATAAATTTTCTTTTGAATTGTAGATTCGCCTTGAACAAGAGAGGAAGGAGAGAAAGAAGAAAAAGGAGAAGGAGCGGAAGGAGAGATTAAAGGCTGAAGGGAAATTCCTAACACCAAAGCAGAAGGCAGACCGAGCACGTGCACAGGCTATGTTGGAGGCACTTAAAGCACAAGGAGTGGAGGTCCCAGAAACTGGTACTACTCCAGAAAAGAGGGCTCCACGCCCCGGAACTAGGATCCGTCCCCATAAAGCTGCCAAGGGCCAGGCTGCGACACAGCCAGCTGCTACTCAACAATCTCAAAATGCTGCTTCAGGTGTGTTTTATTTTATAGCCAAGCATCGTAGAAATGAACTAAACATGGTGTCCGCTAACCTGGAAAACTCAGGGAATTTTGTTCTTCTGGAAAACTCAGCGTGGATAACCTAGAAAAAATCTGTTTACTATCTTTATGAACAATGGTTCAATGGCTTTTTTTTGGGCTGGGTATTACTTGTATTTCAGTAAAAATTCCCTGAGGGGAAGAAACGTTATGTTGACAGTGTTGTCATGCCCAATTTAAAGTATATAAGATGTAGATGTGCTTTCTTTCTTCCTACATCTAACATTTTGACAGTATTGCGACTATGCAATATGTACAGAATCTCAGTTACCAGGGGTATCTAATTTCTGTTTTATTGTGTAGAGGAATTATTTTGTGTTTTCTCTGCCCTCTAATTTCAAGCAATGAATTTCCTGTACTTGTGAGGTATTTTAAAGCTTTTTGGTATTCAATGAGAATCATTCCGTGCTGTCAGCATTTCACAAGACTTGTTACTGTTGGTCATTGACTTAAGTCTGTGTGACTGTATAACTGAGTTTTAGTAGAGGTAAATGCAGACTACTTTTGTTTTTGTCTAATAATTATGCAGGGTTTGAGAACTATAGGTTTAAAACCAACGATACGAAGAGAACTATTGTTCATCGTTCAACTTTCTTGTTTGTTTTTCTGCAAACAATTCATTTTAGTGATACAAAGCTGCATGTACTGTTTATTTCTGTTATTTAAAACACTCAAACAAGACGATTTTCTTATTGTCATATATTTATTTCTTATAATCTCCATAATTTACAAATAAGTAATTTATTATTATCTGTGCCCATAGCCCATCACCAATTGTGGCCATTATTATTTATAATTTCATAGGACTCATTCTGAGTTTTCTTCAACCAAATTCATATCTTATCAGCACAAATGTCATTGTCGTATTTTCACTATTGCATATATTGCAGCAAACTATCTACAGTTGAGTGAAAATACTTGTGTTTTTTGTGGTTGAAGTTTTTTTAAAGATAGTGGAAAATTTGGATGATGAGTAAAATACGATCCATGGGTGGATAATCCACCCACTGATTTCATTGTATTTCTGTTATTTTTTTCTAGTTTTTCAATGTGTTTGTTGATTTTTATGGATATTAAAAATTCTGCAATGATTAGTGTTATCATATGTAGATCTACTTCTTAAAAGGCTTTGTGCATTTATTCTTAGATGATGCAAAGAAACCTGATGAGAAGTTGGTAGAAGTTCAGATAGTTGTGAAGGTAGAAGATGATAAGAAGGAGAAAAAAGAAGAGGCAGAGAGTGATGATGGTGTGAGGGATGCCTGGGATGAAGATTCTTCTGGGGAAGAAGCAGAAGAAGAAGGTGAGTAATTATGGCTGCTGTAGTGCTTCCCCAAAATGGCTGATTTGAGGCTATTATATTTTCAACTTTTAAGAAATTAAATATCATTGCAGAGATAGGTGATTTTCTGCACTTGCAAGTAAGAGATAAAGAAATTGCATTAATACTTTAGAACTTAAAGTTACAAAAATCCTTCAAAACAAATTTAAATCATGAAATAATAGGTGCTTTTTTGGCCAAAATTAGTCTCTTATTTTGAATGAATTTGAAAAATTAAGATGGTATTGGTTATTTTCAAACCTCCTTTCTGAGGTCTCAGCTGTCTTTCTCAGCTATGCCTATCTAGATAGGACATGGCATGATCTGCAAAAGTAGTTGGAAGGATTTTGAAGGGAAGTTCTCTTCGTGACGGCTGAATATCAGCAAACAGATAGTTGACAAAAGAAGAGAAAGACTTTCTCTTCTTTTGGAAAATCAACAAAGTCTTTCTCTTCTTTTGTCAACTACCATGGCTTTCCACAAAGTTACGCCTGAGCATTTAGATTTTATTTTATCAGCAAACAGGGTAGTATCCTCTCTCTTTATGTGTTACAGAGCATTGGGATTATTCACATACACCAATAGTCTTTGAGACTGATAAGGAGTTGATCTCAGAAAATTTCTGCCTTTGTGGATGACCATGAATGCATGATGTAGACATATTATATTAATAATAAATGTATGAAATATGACGATAGGTTAGGTGGAAGAGGAAACTATTAGTCTCAATCTCACCCAAATAAAGACAATTATTATCATTATGTAGATATAATAANTTAAAGACTTTCCATCGTTTTTGGGACTTAAATGAGATAAAAAATTTCCGCCCGGAAAATCCGGAAATTCACTGGAGTTATCAAATTTCCTAACCTATATTTTATACAGGAGTATTGCGAAACCTTTATCAACCAGAGCAGACGAACTCTCGAAATAAAAACCAGTCAAAACAAAGTACGAAACACTCTTTATCATCTACTCTAGCACGTTTTCCCTTTTTCTTCAATATTATCAATATTATGCAACTCCGAAATGTATAATACTACTGATTTTTCGAGAGAATTGTTTAAAAATAATTTGCCCTAAAAATTTAGGATAAAACAAGTTTCAATTGGTAGTTCCATACTTGAGCAAATGTAAATCATGAAAAGCGGTGATTTGGCAACAAGTTGGAAAAAAGGCATATACGATGAATAAATATTAAAGCAACCTTTATTCTACCCTCTAAGATTTGTTCCGGAAGTTTCCTCTCAGCAGTAAATTTCAGAACAGATAAATTGAAGAGAAAACGGACGGATGTGGTAGAATGAACAATAGTTAATAAGATAAAAACTCCAAAAATCATCAAAATATCAGTATTGATTAAATTTGCCATCAGCGGTCCATTTTATTCTAGATCAATATAGTTCACCTACGACATTTGTTATTGTTCAAAACTTCTATAAATACGAACCTGAAGATAACTAAAGGATGAAGTTATGATTTCTTAATACAACGTCTACTCTTCCGAAGGATTCTCAATAAAATGGATAGAATTCTTTTACTTTAGTGTGGTGTTTAGACTTGCTACATCATAAATACTTCAAGCACACAGGGATCGTAACCTATAATAGATAAGGATATATAATAGGTATTACAGAAAGATAGATGGGAAATGTGATTTGTATTATTAATCGAAATGGATAATTTCTCAATATTAAACATACCTAAACTAAACCTAAAAGAACATAAACGCATCACATTTTGATATTTCAAACTAATTAGTTATTGTGTAGATATCTTAATTTAAGTTCGTATCCATTCAGCAGAAGTTAACAGGTCTTAATGGAAAATAAAGGGTTACGTATGTTGTTAAAAAGCTACCATCATATAAACATTTACGAATATATAAAATCATAGGCAGAAAGCGATTATGTGATATTCTCAGGTAGAGAATAAAAATGCTAATGGCTAAAATAACTATGCTACAGTTTCAAAGAAATTTCGGTGGAATTTTAGCATATTTATTATAACCATTAATGTTATGGAGTTTCATAAAATCACGGATTCTTCCATCGAATAGAAATGTATCCGTGGATTATAATTTCTGATGCAAAAGAAGATGGTTTGAGGAATGTATTCAATCTAAAATGAGTGTAAAAAATTGTTTCTCAAATTACAAACTTACATTTCCATCAGTATCAGAGAGGTATACAATTATTGTGATTTACGATGCGTATTAAAACTCTCCATAGCTATTTCTTATTGAGAAAATCAATCAATTAATCACGTTCAATCTCCCTAACTAAATGCATTTCAAAACAGTGGCAGAAAGGATATTAAGATTCAAGATTTTAAAAAAACGGAGATATTAATTTAACAATGAACAAAAAATCGAATATATACTTCTTATTATGCTGTACTTTTGAACTGCAATTTTATGGAAGACAATATACCTGAAAATTTAATTTGTATTTTGTATCGCACCTGAAGAAGACACGGATTTACACAACCATGACTTGCTGTGTTGTGAAATGTATTACGTCAGCGAAGATTATTTTCGTGTATTACTTCCTTAAGTGCTGAATTAAGATACTGGGATATCGGCGGGCGGTAGGGAAATTACAATGTAAACAACAGCAAAATGGCGGCCGGGAGGTAAATTGCTGAACAATAGAGGCATTGTTTCTTTAACACGATGTTGTCTATGAATTATTTTATGTTATTTTGCATGTGTACAGTTTAAATGTATGGATCACTTTCTCATACTTTTAATTTTAAATCAAATTATCTGTGTTTACGCGGTATCTTGCCAGTCCACTTCTTATTGCTTTCCCTCAAAATGGCGGTTTTGTCTTCTTTAACCTTCATTTGAGAAGATTTATACCCACAAACCCGACTCTTTTTGTGTTTTTTACATTAGAGAGAAGTAAAATATGTGCTGGCAAATGAGGTTAGGAAGAAGAGGAGCCCACTCGAGCCTAACTACACCGTGATAAAGGGTTCTTTCATCCTTTACACTCAAAATATCTTTTCCTCTACGAAAAACTAAGTAAAGGAAGATTTACCGTAAGTTGGGGTCCCTTACGAAAGCAGGATCAAAAGCTTGGTTAAAATTAAACTTTATAAACTGTAAAATTTAGAGATATACCGCTTAGCCTTTCCCATCTTCTGATCAGAACCGAAAGAAAATTGATTTGCATTCTCTCCTTCAACTACTTCCCTGACGCACCAGACATATCTCGTAGGAGAGAGTGATTTAAAATCAAATCACACCCGAGATATCTCGTATTTAGGATTTTCTGCTTTCTGAACACTTCTTACTTACAAAAAGATATCTCAATTAAGCTTTCGAGCGTATAGAACTAGTCTAGAATGCTTTCTTTCATCTGCATTCCATTTTACGTCTCCTTCGATTTACCCAACTTGCGGATATACGGTTTAAGTTAAGAAAATCACCTTTAAAGTTTAAGGAAAAAATTAAGGTAGTACAGCTAAAAGATGTTTAATTTTGACACAAGAAAACATTTTTTGGATTATTTCTATAACAAGATAAAAAAGTTATTGATTTTGTACAACTTTCTCAGTGATGAATGGTTATTAAATGCGAACTTAGTCTCATTATTAAGCTCTCAGATGGAGTTTTCTCTAGTTATAACTTACAGCAACTATAAAATAGCAATTTATTTTTGACAAATTTATATTTGACAAAGTAGTTCCATTCATGATGGTCAGTAAAGAGTAGCATGGCAGTTGCTGTGATACATGGAAGCAGAACAGATGCCTAACCATCCTTCTATATATGAATTAGTTTAAAATAAATCAGTTTTAGTTGTAGTCAAATAAGTAATAGTTAACATAAATTATTACTTAAACTCCTTTCAAGAGTTTTATAACAAGAGCATGCATTCCAACACTTAAGTTTATTGTAAGATCAATTTCAAATAAAATTACCAAGGAAAATCTTTTTTCATTTGTAGTGTTATATATTTATTTATTTGGCTATGCTAACACCACAGTATCACAAATTTTATGGATTTCACTTTATCTGCAGCACATAACATTCTGCTAAACATTGGTCTCTGTGCCCCTTTAATTTGGTAATTTATCTCTAATGGGGAAACTCCCCATTTGTTTGGAACAGCTGCATTTACTTACGACACATTGAGTCCTGTAACCTCTTTCACGAGGATATCATACCTTGGAACCTTTGTTTACAAACCGCTGTAAACATTTTAACTTTTGAGGAGCGAACTCTTTTCATGGCATACTTTGACTTCGAATTCTGAACTTTTACTTGAATGTTGTCCTCAGACATTAAAATACAGTGATACCTCAGCCAAAAAATATATTTCATTCCGGAATCACATTTGTAAGCTGAAATCTTTTTTTGGATGAAATGTGATGTTATCAGGTGTCTCACTGTTCACTCTCTCAAACATAACAACCCATTTGGATGGGTGGGTGCCTCCTATGTGATGTGGTTAGCTCATTTCTTTGCCACATGTAGAAATGGAAAAGATAAAGCACTGGAATGGCCTGACCCTTCATGTTTGCTGCTTTATGTTAACGAGCCAATCCAAAGAAAAATTTGTTAGCCAAATCTATATCCGTTATCTGAGTCTGAGAAACAGCAAAAATTATTTTTTGCAAAAAATTTCATTAACAGGGTCACTCATAAGCCAAGATATCACTGCATGTTCTCCGGTGATGAAACATATCATAATCAACAGCAATAGCCCAGAGCTTTTTAACTCCTTTCTGTTCTGATCCGATAAACTGATTGAGTAAATATGAAAGTCTACATAACCAGTGAATTCATTTTAATGAAAACAGTCGAGTAAATGCCAAAAAAATTGAATAACTATTTGTTTTATTTTCAATTGATTGCTCCATATCTAATTTTAACTGTAGAACAATAAAGATTCTCTACTCAAAAGAACTCTATAAAACCCATACATTTACTTGGTACTAGGCTTTAAAGATTTCAGAATAAGATTTTTTACACTGGCAGTGCCTCAAAACCAGAGAAAATGATCTTGACAAGGTTGGGATAGGAAATACTAAAGATTGTGATACATGTGCTTAAAAAGGTTGAAGTTATAGAAATATATTATGGGTTATACTTTAGTTATTAGTCAGTAAATCTTGAGTATACTTTTTCTTTAATGTACATCAGTTGTTTTAATGCATAAATTTAAGGAGTATAAAAATCAAATGCTCTTCATATCCCAAAAACTGTCAGAAGTTCATGTAGGCTTAACAAACCTCCTTTTTCCCTTATCAGGGATAAAAATAGCTTATGTTTTAGTGATAATATCATTTTGCTGTTTACAGATAAGTCAAAGGCTAGCAGTAAAGGCAAGAATGGAGAAGCAGAGGAAGAAGTTGTAGAAGAGGATTCTGAGGAAGGGGATTCAGAATCTGAGGATGAAGACTCAGAGGACGAATCATCAGATGAAGATGACAGTGGGGAGAGTGAGGAAGAGCATAAGACTGATGCAGAAAGAAGAAGAGAGAAGGCTATTGCTCGAATTAAGGTAAGCACTTCTTAAGGTGCATTGTCTTTTGAAGAACGAAAGAAACAAGAGAAAGCAAATTTTTCAGAGGATGGGCCAAGTATGCTTGTTTGATACCAAATTTTTCTTAAACCAAAATGTAATTGCTTATGTTGAAGATTAATGTATAAGAACCGTTTTGTGTTTTCCATCTGATTCTTGCGAGTTTAAAGGAAGTCAGGAGGCTGGTAGCATACTTTCAAGTATGTTATGTATGTTATGAAATATCAATAAGCTCAATTTTATGGATAAATTTGTCTGGAAAGTCTTTTAAGAGGGTTGAGGTAGGGAATCTGTTCTTTCTGTTGGTATGTGTTGACAGAATGAAAATTGTAGGATAGGTGCACTACCAAGACGGTAAAAAACTGCCCTCTCACCAAACTATACTAAACAAGTATATTTAATCAAAACAACAAAAACAACTTCATACTTAACCACTCTTCTGTTTATTTAATTTCATTATGATGACCTGCTGGTGGATACTTTTTTCAAATAAATGTTCGTAGATGTGCAAAAGGCAAGAAGTACGTATTTGGTCATATGAAATGAAATATTAAAGAAATGATTTAATGAATCATTTTGTGTTATAGAAACTTATTTGAAATGAAGTTAAATTAACAATTAATTCTGCTAAAATAATTCCATTTTATTATTAATTTATTAATTATAGTTATTAGTTTGTTATTAGTTAGTATTAGTTCATCATCAGGAATTATGTAGTTCATAGATAGATGTAATTTTATGGTGTATAATTTCAGGAAATATTTTAAATGCAACAAACAATAAGTTGGTTTTCCCCCAGGGGTAACATAGGCAACCACACCTGACAAACACTCATTCGAATACCAAATGCTTTTATTTATATTGCTGCAAATTTGAAAATTTAATAAATTACAAATTAATGCACAAAAAATCATTAAAATAGACATCAAACGGATACATAAGCATGTAAAAGTATAAAAATAGCTAACATTTACAAAAACATAAGTATAAAAATATGGAATATACAAAAAAAGATTTAATATTTTTAATTATTTGATCTTAAATTAAATTAATTAATAAGGAAACAAAAATTTCAATTTACCATAAAAGTTAACTCTAAACAAAATTTACTAAAAGGTATACGATTTTCACCACCAGTATTCAAATTTTGTATCCTAAAACATGGACCAGGGCAAAAACCAACAGAACAATCCGGACACCAATATTTCGATTCCTTCCATTTTCCTTGTTTATAACACACAACACATTGTTTTGCTGGGCACTTTTTTGTTGTTGGAGGAACAACGTCAGGGAAATATTTTTCAGTTAAGCGGGATGGCTTTGGGGATTTACTAGGCCTTCCTTGGCTCATTTGGAAATCTTTTCTGAATCTTTCAATCAAAATTTCTGCTAGTGTAATCAGAAATTCTTTCCTACTTAATTTCCCTATATTTTTCTTATAAATTCTTTACACATTTAGCTTGGCCAATGGACATCAAATGGCAAAATATTTTTTGATAATATTTCTTTTGGTCAATTTCTTGCAACTTTATACATGTTCATCAGACCGTCACTTTTATCCACCCCACCCATGTTCTAGTTGTAGTTATGCACAACACTTGGTTTAACTATTTTTCCCCTCTTTTTCTACTTCACACATCTCAGTTCCATGGAATGTGCTCACCATTAGCACTTCCCTTTTGTCCTTCCATTTCATCACCATCTGCTTTCCACAAAAAGCAGCCGTTATTTCTCCTTGCTTCAATTTTGCCAACTTCACTGTTTGAGGAAACTCTTTTCTATAAGAGGACATTGTTCCTACACAATCTGATTTACTTTTTACTAATTTGTCCACCAATCTAGGGCTGGTGTAACTATTGTCTAAGTACAAAGTATGTCCTTTACCTAAAAGTGGATCAGTAAGATCTAGGACAATGCAGGCACTTACATTCTCATCTTTATATTTTTCATTGTGCATGGTGTCTTTTCTAGTATAAATCAAGAAATTCCAGCCTGTAGCCTGATACGCATTCACATAACACAAAAAATTTTACACCAAATTTGCTTTGCTTTGAAGGTATGTATTGCTTTCAAGAAAGACGACCCTTCCACAACAGTAGAGATTCATCTACAAATATTGCTTGGTCGGGAGAGTAGACAGATGAAAATTTCATTTTGAGATACTGCGATATAGATTCTATTTTGTAAATCTTTCTTTTGTGAACATCTTTGTTAAAACTATTATTGTCCGCGAAATGCAAAAATTTCAGTAGGAGATGGAATCTTTTCTCGCTAAAGACTTTCGAGAAAAAAAGGGGTTGCAATACTCTCCCACTTACTAAAATATATTGCATTATCCAGTTTTAGCACAATACTCTAAAGAATAAAAATGCCTAACGACACTGATTTCATCGGAAGTGGTTTTGATCCAACTCCACGCTCTGGATCGTAATTTCAGGTCAGGATTAGCATCCAAAAATTGCTTTGCATAGATATGGATATCATTGAGCATAATTCATCATCCACAAAAAACTTCAATATATTGTCCTTCTCCTCCATTTCCACCTTCAATTTCGGGTTACCTGAGAAGATGAATTTCTCATGAACTTCTTCTTGTAGACTACAAACGTAAGGGTATTGTTGATTGTTCTCCTCTTCTTCTTCCTCCAAGAGACCCGCTTCTTCATCAGATTCGCTGTTGCTCATGTCAGTGTTGATGTATATATCATCCAAATACTCAGTGGAAGTACTTTCCTCATTACTTTACTCCAAAAGATGAAGAATTTCTTCTTCAGCTTCTTTTTCAGTTCTCCTTTTGCTAGTTGAAGCCATCTCACAACATGGAACCGAAATATTTCGAAGTAAATATTTTCAAAAAAGAAAAGGAAATATTTCGCAAGATCTTCTCTCAGAATTGAAAGCACCAAAAACATGAAAACTATCCACTACACAGTGCACAAGCCAACTGAAGATTTTCAAATCAGTAACCCCTTTTTATACATGCAAAACTGTGCAGACCACCCTCTTTGAAAGATTCATTCTGGGATGAAAATATCCTCATAACTATGAAAAAGACACAAAATTAGGGTAGAGAATTTAAGAATAAGGGAGGCATTACTAAAAGTAAAACAGCTGAGACAAAACTTGACTCTGTATGCACGTAAATGCGAAAATATATATACATCGTAAGATAAATATAAGGAGCATTTTTATGCAACCCGCAATGCAGGCTTTCCGCATGAGACATTCGTAATCCTCAAATTTGGTGATTCACTCTATCTACTGGCAGGAAAGTAAACTAAAAGGATCCCTCTAAGGGCAGCAGATACGGCTTGACTGTATATCACGGCATACCCTTACCAAATGGACATTAAATCAGTGTGCCGTGTATATATGGCATACCCATCACAGGAGTATCTGTCTGTACTGTATATATACTGCATATACCCAGATGAGTAGTTAATCAAAATTCACAATTTGAAACAGTTGCATAATGCTATACTTAAATTTACATACTTATGATATGCGTTATGATGAATCACAACCGAACTATCTTTTTGGAGAGATGAAATGACCCATCCCATCTTTTCAACTTGTACAAAATCAACTCTAAAGTTGCAATTTCATCGAAAGAATGAGAAGTCTGTATATGACCAAAGGAGAAATAACTTCTATATTAAGCCTGTAGCCTCATTGCTATAGTCTTTCTTTTAGAAAAGAAAATTAAGCATGAGATAGAGATTTTTTCTTATATATTTGTAGTACCTTTGTGATACAGGGTTCTTCATGTTTTATTTTATTATGGAGCGTAATTGTGTGCCTTTGCATTTTATAGGAAGTTTCTTGTAGAGGTGATAAAAGTACTTAAAATATATGCAACTTCTGATCTGCAATCATAAATATTGTCTCTCAGGAGATGTTGTCCATTGTAGTGTTCATTATAATTTAGATTTTCTGAAGGATTTACAGAGGTTAGAAAAGAAATTGATCAAAATTTGTTCTATGCTTTCTTATTTAACCAAATTTTTCTGAGAAATATCTTTTTTTGTATATGGGTTTCTGTTTTCTTAATGATTTATTATGCTTTTAAAGAATGATTATGAAAGTATGTCTTAAGAGACTTTCTTGGGTTTTAGATTCATAAACTGCTCTTTATATTTTTAGAAACGAAGAGAAGATGCAGAAAAGATTCGTACCACTGATGTACTTCGTGCTGCAGTTATTTGTGTTCTAGGTCATGTAGATACAGGTATGTTTGTTTATCTATTATTTGCTGATCTAACATAATGAACGATTAACTGTTTGTCAAAGAAAACCAGGTATGGGAGTAATGTCAGACATTGCATGTTAAAGGTTGTGTAAGGATGCTTGGGTTGTACTGTTACTGAAGTTAATGGTTTCAGGAAAAACAAAAATTCTTGACAAGCTGAGAAGGACTAATGTCCAAGATGGTGAAGCTGGTGGAATAACTCAACAAATAGGAGCAACTAATGTGCCAATGGATGCCATTAAAGAGCAAGCTAAAGTAGTTAAAGGAGTAAGTCTAACAATTTGTTAATATCTTATAAGATTCAATTGTTTTTATTGAATTACTCATGATGGTACTGTTCTTTAGTTTGCAGATTTTGATATGCGAATCCCAGGTCTCCTTATTATTGATACTCCAGGGCATGAGTCTTTCAGTAATTTGAGATCTCGAGGTTCCTCTCTCTGTGATATGGCTGTTTTGGTAGTAGATATTATGCATGGACTGGAACCACAAACATTGGAGTCAATTGGTCTACTCAAAACTAGGAAGACTCCATTTATTGTTGCATTAAACAAAATAGACAGGTATGAATTCATTGTTTATCTTACTCTATGCCATTTTGTTCTGCTTTAGTATTTTCATGAATTTTCTATTCATTTTTCATTGTAAATGATTAAGATTTTTTTCATTATCCGAGATTACTTGTTATTGACAAGCATGTTGGGCACAATGAATTCCCTAAATGGATTTTTATCACATCAACTCTTGCAGTCTTATTAACTTTCATAATTGGTGAGCAGTATATATTGTAATTGTATGAATTTAAGACAAACCTGATTTCATGGTGGCCCCTTTCCTTCAGTACCCCTCGAGGGGAATTACTGAGTTTGGAATTACAATCAATTATAGAAAATGAAAATAATATGCTTAACAAGTCAGTTTAGTAGCCCTTTGGCGAAGGCGGTATTCTCGTAGAATCGTATCTATATTACGAGGCTTTGGAAAAAAAAATATCTCTGAGGCACGAAGCACTCCTGAACCTCTGCCAATGCTAGTTGCCCTTTTAAGCCCTTTACAGCGGGGCTCTGGGGAGGTTTATTGCCCCTAACACAACATGGGGCTTAGCAAAACTAAATGTTGTTGCAGTTATTTCGCTAAAGAATCATTTGTTGCACACATGGCCAATATGTCATTCGTGATGGAAATCTCGTGCTTCGCTGATGACGTACAACTTTTAATCGAAACTCTACTGTTGATATTAACATATTTAGCAATCTACCATAATGATATTGAAATATCTACTATTTTCACTAAATACCTTAATATTAATGCTAATATTTCGTTTAAAAGCTGTAAACTACAAGAAAAATATGAGATTCTCAACTCCAAGGATATATTGACTGAAAGAGCAACAAATCATTCTTTAGCAAAACAACTGCAAGGACATTTATTTAGCTGTGGCACCATGCTGTGAAACTGTCTATGCATTAGCCTTAAGACCCATGCGGTTGCCTGGAGAAGGGTAAGGAAACCCACAATTACAGCCAGAAAGGGGCCAAAAAATATACCTGGAAGCTATACTTCTCCTTGAAGAATAAGCTTGTACCTGTGTCGTCTATAGACGACAGTAGGTCTTTTACGTAGGAAAATGTCTGTTGTGTATACACGATAACAAGAGCGAAAGGGTTAAAGTTTTGTTCATAACTATAGAAAGGCAACAAAGAAATTGTATATAAAATGTTTAAAAAGAAAAATGCCTGTCTATCCCCCTCTTATCTGAGAAATGTCTTGATGTAGAGGTGTGAAACAAACTGCATTATGTTTCTAGATTTTCAAATCAGTAACCCCTTTTTATACATGCAAAACTGTGCAGACCACCCTCTTTGAAAGATTCATTCTGGGATGAAAATATCCTCATAACTATGAAAAAGACACAAAATTAGGGTAGAGAATTTAAGAATAAGGGAGGCATTACTAAAAGTAAAACAGCTGAGACAAAACTTNGAAACAGCGAATAGAGCATGATAAGAATTTGTTTTCTAATTCAAGGGTTTTGGTCATTATCTGACGTCACAGTTTGTATGTAAATGTGAAAATGAAAAAAAAAAGGATTTTTTCTGATGAAATATTTCGCTTTGACAAACCTGACGTTATTTCACCGCTAATATATAAATATATGGAAAATTTGCAAGATTTTGCATTAATAAACCAACCATCCCCTGGTGACCAAGGTAATTGTTAAATTCGAGCTCATGCATCATCTCATATAAAGACACGAATATGTCCATATAGAATTAATGGTAGGAACTAAGTACAGACTTTATGTAGAGGGGGCAATTTTTTGTTACTACAGTATATGATAAGTATGATGTACAAATTGCAGAAACTAGCATTTGGCCATGTGGGAAAGTTTCTCAACCAACCCAATTTACCAAAGGACATGATGATTTGTTGCAAACAATGCTACAAAGAACTATTATAGTGAGAAAAAGGGAAGATTACTGGGAGACGAATGAAATTTGAATGCAAAAGAGATACCAAAGCTGCTAGCTTATGTAAATCCCACGAGCTGCATAGTGTTCAACGGAATTGAATTTGTAATTTTTTGGAAATTGGCTAATATTTTCAGCTTAAACTTTATCCTGATTAGTATCTATTAAAAAAATTAGGGTAGGACTAGGTTGGGTATCTATTTTTCTTAATTCCATCCTGCTCTATTGGGGGTGTTTACCAACCCGATTATCGATACTGAGCTAAATATGTTATTCTACAAGGGTACTCTTGGAATTTAAAAGGAGAATCAGAGGGTATGAGATTATAGTATTTTTTTCTCACAAATTTCATGCCTTAAAGTTGAAGTTCACTAAAGATTTATGAATGTTGATTTCACAATGACAATTGACAAAATAGTCTTTCATACTTTAAATTATGGGAAAATATTTACTAAATCCCTCATCTATCAAACCATCTACTGGTCATAATCACATTATTAAAGACAAACAATTGACACTTCATTGCTTAGGAAGGAGCATTTGATATATTTTTAAAATACGTTAAGGTCCATCTTTCTTAATAGTACAAACATAATATGATGTTTTCTTAATTTGTTGCCGGGCTGGAAAAAAAAGGCTGACAAGTAGATTGTTTAAATAAAATGCTTTTTCTTTACAGTTTCATTCAGGTGCTAAAAATAAGAAATAAGAATGGGATACTGATTAATATAAACATTTATATTATGATATGCAATTGCATTAATAGGTTTTGCACATATTTATTAGACAAATCCCCTTTTTTTGGAAGTCGGGAAAGAAAATAACACACTTAAGATTCATGCAAATAAGATGCTAACCTGCTGTGACTCTCAAACAATTTAGTACTGCAAAGACTTGCATGGGGTGTTGGATGGATGAATGGATTTTTTAGTTAATCACTTCTTTGTAAAATTTTATGATAATTGCTATTTGGTATTATTTATAGGTCTATTTAGACGTAACATGTTTATTTTAATTTGTTTAATTTAATATGGATAATAAAAATTTATAACTGAAAATTTTATCGAAATAATATGCATAAGATGAAAAAAACAAAATGAAACTTTAACAGAGAAAAATTCATGAAGCTGTATATTGAAGCTCTCTTAGCATTTGTTTTGTGAAGTAGATTGTTGAATATGAAACAGAAAGGACAATATTTCGGGTTTATTTGAAAGAATAAATAATGGGAAATCCTCTGACTTATTTTTTATGTTTTCACAGCATTCTTTACTCATTTTAATAAAGTACTTTGCATACTTGCTCTGGGACAACTCACATTTTCCAGCACTTCCTTTTAGTAGTCTTTTTTCTGATTCTAATGTCAATGATTTACCAAATTTTTACGTTTTCTTTTGAATATTTTGGGCAAATTTTTCTGCTAGCTTCCCTTTTTATTAGTCAACCACTTTAAAATGTCTTGGAGGAGCATTCAAGTATTTGTTTTTACCTCAGGTTATATGCTCCTGCGAATAATGAAGGCATTTATGCCTGATAAGTAAAACATTATTATGAATGTCAACTGGCTGTCTTGTATTTCTTGCTACACTGTAAGTTCCATAGTATTCACATGGCTTTTTATTCAATTATAATTCCTAATCATGTATAGTTTTTGTTCTTTCTCAGTGGATACTTAATTTCTGATTTCTCTATGTATACTTGTGAGAAAGGCTCATTACTTTTCTTTTAGGGACATAAGACACCAGGGTCATCATTTACGTAGTAGAGCGAAGCTGCTATACTAACTTTATTGTTAAATTAAACAATTTGGGTGGAAGTTACTTCTTATTTTTCTGAATGGTTCTAATGTGCATCAATCTGTGGCCTTACAGAGTTAATAAAATATTATTATTATTAATACTTGCTTCAATCCTGGAATAAGTCGTCTGATAGATTGACATGGTTATGAACCAACTATCAACTGTGATGTTCTTCCCTTTTTCCACAATCAGACTAACAAGTCATTTAATGACTTCCACTTCAAAATTCCGTATTACTAGGCCAGTTTGTTCAGTAAATATTCACAGAAGGAACAGCTGCCCCAAAAAAGGATCAATCATCTATCTTCTGCAATGAGCTCTCCAGCTCTAACTTACTCATGAAATTTCTTCACGAATTTTCCAAAACGTCTTGTATTGGCACCAACTTGTGAATCTTTTTCCTCCTTGTGTTTCATGTTCACAAATATTTTTGCATAGTTTTACCAATGTTGATATTTTTCCTGCTTATAGTTATCTTAAAAATACTTTAGTCAAAAATGATGTTGAAACAATCAAATAGACATTTTTTATGATTTTTATTTCCCTTAAACCCAGCAGGCTAAAACACAATATTGTGGGTGGGTATCCTAGTGCTATGTCGAGGCTTAATTGTACTCCTCTTAGTTACACTGCCTTAATCCATCATAAAATTATTTTTTGTAATAGTTGCATATTTGGTATCTGAATCTCTAATAAATCCCTTGCTGGTGTTGTGCTCCGATTCCTGTGCTGAAATTTTACTGTCTGAAATATATTGCCCTTTATCAGAAAGTCTGCCCAAGGTGTCCTCTAACATGGAAATTGTAGGGAATTTTGTTCTTCTAGAAAACTCAGGGAATTTACTCTCTTTATGAAAGATCTTTCCATGGCTTTTGTTGTGCGCTCTGTCTTAGTTTGGTGAAAATTCCCTGAGATGTTCCCTGTTTCGATGACAGGTTGTCATGATCAATTTAAAGCTTACATGATGTAGATGTGCCTATTCTATATGTAATGTTTTGGCTATTCTATATGTAATGTTTTGGCAGTATCGCAAATGTGCAATATGGGATCGTACAGGTATCTAATTTCTGTCTAGGCAAAAGAAACAGCAAATAGAGCATGATAAGAATTTGTTTTCTAATTCAAGGGTTTTGGTCATTATCTGACGTCACAGTTTGTATGTAAATGTGAAAATGAAAAAAAAAAGGATTTTTTCTGATGAAATATTTCGCTTTGACAAACCTGACGTTATTTCACCTCAAATCTTCGCACCCAAGACGACCTTCCTGCTTGTCCATGTCTAGAGGCAGCTCTGATACCTAAACAATACAACAATTAACTTGTGAACTGTTCGTTGCCATTTCTGTTACCTTGCATGACTAATAATCACCACTTGCCTAATATTTGGACAAAATTATACCTGTTTGTGGATGTGGAACACCCTGAAAAATTGAAAAAGTTTCACTGGAAAACTCAGGGAATTTCTTAGTGGCTGGATAGTGGACACCCTGTCGCCTGAAATCAGAGCAAACATTTTGTGTTGCTTATATTATGTAAATCATTCACCTATTGGTTGAATGGAATCTAATAGTAAAAAATTGCCAAGTCAAGCATAAGAACAGCAAACGGTTGTTCCTGAATGTAACATTAAAATTGATCAAATGTTGATGAAAAGGTAATAATTTTGCAGAAATACAAGAATAATATTAAAGAAGCATCAAAATGGTACTGAATTCCCTTCTCTGCCACTAACCACTACACCACGGCTGTCATTATTTTGCGAGCCCAATGAGAACTAACTTAATTTTTAATCTAGTGTTGCTGAGAAACTTGGAAGTGTTAGTTGAAACTGGATTATGTTAGCTCTTGTTTTTGCCAAAGAGATTATCCTTAAGTATATTCTTAAGATCCATTTATCGCAGAGGTAAAGGTTCCCTTCTAAGTTAAATTATATGTTATTAGCACTCCCTACCTAGTCTCTCTGCCATAAAATGGCTTCTCAGTAGGATATATTTTTACTGTAAACACTATGGGTCACATAATTCTTTATATGCTCCTTACAGGATACAGATCTATATTTTTGAGAAATATTTGACGAAATATCAAATGTATTGCCTTCTAATAATTTGCAGCTCTTGCTTCAGAGCATTTATATAATACCTCACCTTCACGAAGACAGTTCTAGCATTTTAGTGACTTTGTAACGATTGTTTGGTAATGGACGGATCTCAAATAGCTCTCAGGTTTACCCCCTTGTAGTTTTTGTGGCTTTTACCTTACTCTGTGGTAGTATAACGTCGGTAAATTCATTAAATTACCCAAAATTATAATTCTGATCTCGTAAATTCGATTTAAATATGTATCGATCTATGCACAAGCTTGAAATTAACATGAAATTAGTTTTCGGTAAACCAAGTATGGCATTTCTATATTGTTTGTATGATGTGGCTCTTTTATTTTGATAGCTCTCAATGTTCTGATATCCTTATAGTGTAGTCAATTTTTTCATCATCGCATGGACATCTTTGATTACAATATTGCGTAGTTTTCATGTCATTGCTTCTGTATTCTCCTGGTGCTATGGATGCAGAATGTATTTCAAATTTGTTCTCTTTTGATTTAAAATGAGAGTTATTGAAGAGGTATCTGGATATCCTTAAACTCAAAAGTTGCGTGTAAGGCGGTTTGGCAATCGTTATTCTGATGTTATCAACAGCCTCCATATTTGAATTGACTAAAGAGGGTTATATCAGTAGATTTTTCGCAAGTTTCCTAAATCTTGATAAAACTGCCATGAACTATGAGCTGATTGCATTAACGTATTTTCGAAGTTGTATTTCATGCTGTATATGTACGCCTTTGGTTTACGAGACTTAAATTTCGTAAAAGGTTACAATTCGTAAGTTCGTGACGATCTCGAACTTTTTTGATGTCTACTATGGTAATAATCGTTTTCCTTATACTCTATTACGCTCTCCAATTGGCCATTAAAGCTACAAAAAGTGTTTATTGATTCTGAACTATAGTTTTACTACGTTTCTTTCTCCAACAACTGAATTCGTTAGCCAATTAAGTATTACAAAGTTAACCTACTTTTAGTTTTCTTCAGTCTTGTATAACGCTGCATTTACTTTTTATTTATATAATCTCTAGTATATTTGCAAATATTCTATAAATTTATCGTAATTTTTAATGAATTTTTGTAGTATGCTGTATTTTGTTAGAATTTCAGTTTTTGTATACTGTGGCTGGTATATGTTGATATATTTTACGATTCATGGTTAGATTTACTTCTATTTAGTTAAGTTTAAGAAGTTAGTCTTTACAGGATGTACCTCATAATAGTTAATATTATTTTAAGGTAAATTATTAAATATAAAATAATCGTATATTTTACTTACATACTTTTCATTGATCCGTGTTAACAATAAACAGCGAATTGAGAAAATGTGTGTGTTAGAGAAAGGTGCTTTATCTGTAGGATGTTCAGGAGGAAAGTTGATGAAATAGGTAATGGATACTTTCTATTTGCTTAAATGTTGCCAGTCTGACTTTGAAATGTAAATGCATTCCTGTAAGAAATACGTGTAAAATTTAATTTTAATGTTCTCAGACTTTACTTATTTTCCAAATTAAATTAAAATTAGCTGTACAAAATCAAGACAAGCACCAAATGAAGGAGTAATTTGAAGGACTTGAGGAGATTTTTAGGAAAAACTAGGTGTACAAAGAAAATTTCATTGTGTTGAATGTTAGGGTCACCATGTGGATTTACATCTGTGTTCTTTTTGAGGATACTTTTTGGTCAGCATATGTCTTTTTTTCCTGATCTGTTTAAATCCTTTGTTTGCAATTCAACTTTTTCATTCAATGTGAACGTTTGTCCGCCAACATGATCTTAAAAATGATGAATTGACAAAATAATCATTTTGTTAAGTAAGTAGTTATTCCTCCTCCTCATTATTCATATTACCTATCTAATCTTTTCTTGATAGTCCATTAAGTTGCAATTAGTATTCTATTTATCAATTTTTATTTCCCTGTTGAGAATCAAAGGGAAGTTGGGCTAGTTTTGTATGAAATTAAACACACAGTGGAGTGCCATATGTTTCGCCAAACAGCCATTTTACAGGATCCTTTACAAACATAGGGACCTATCCCTCTCAGAGGAAAATGTCTCTATTCACGTTGTACTTGGAACCTTAACATTGAGTTTTCCAATGGCCTCATGAAAATGTAGTTTGCGCACCATTGTCTTCTCTTTTTTGTTTTATACTTAGGTGTTCTTAAGGGAATAAATTTGAAATTAAGTCCCAAGTCTGGTGCTTAAGTAGCCCTGAAGTTCCAATGCTTATGGCAGATCATAGTCACAGATTTTCCAGTATTTTTGTGCTTGGTTAACTTATATGATTATGACATCTATAGGATTGTAATTGAGAGAATTTTCTTGCAGATTATATGATTGGCAAACCTATAGTCGTAGAGATATTAGAGATGTACTTAAAAGCCAAGCCCCTAATACCCAGTTGGAGTTTGAACAAAGAACAAAAGAAGTTATTGTGCAATTTGCTGAACAGGTAGGAATCACTTTGTTACTCAGTTTTGAATAATTTTTTAATCTTTTTTATTTTGATGTTTTAAATCATTGAAATGTTTCTAAGTTTACACATTTTTATCAGTTATTTAAATGTTAACTATGTAGTTATAATAGTTTCTAATCTACTTGAGAGTCCATGTTGCTTGAACCAACAAAATTTGCTTATTCACTTCACTGTTATACTTATGTATTCCAGTAAATATCAATGCTCAGTTCATATTTAGTTTTGTTAGTTGGAATTGCAATATATTGCTCAATATAGTTTATAAATAATTTATTGTGTTGTATACTCTTTGTATTCCAGGGTTTAAATGCTGCTCTTTTCTATGAAAATCCTGATCCTAGAACGTATGTTTCTCTTGTGCCAACATCTGCCATCACAGGGGAGGGTATGGGTAATCTCCTAGCCTTACTTGTTCAGAACTGCCAGACTATGTTGGCCAAGAGATTAATGTACTCTGAGGAGTTGCAGGTAAGGAAAGAAAACGGTCAGTTTTCAGATATTCATGTTTTTCTTTTCTCATTTATGATTTGGTTCTGTTTTCCTTATTTAACTACCATTCCTGAAAAATCAAGTGAGAAAGACGATACCTAATTTAGCATTCCTGGGTCTTTCACTTATCATTATGCTACTTGGGAATAAGTCTCGCAGTTAAATTAATTTAGAATAATATTTCTTTGATTGAAATTATTTTCAGAATGATCTGGTAATTCTTTTCTGACATTTTTTTCTGTTGGTCTCATTGTTATTTCCATATTTGCTCAGATGATTACAGCAGCTACTTCTTTTTCATTAGTTTTTCCAGTGTGTATCTCATTATCATTGGCATATCATTATCTGCTAAATTAATTTAATTGGGGTAACAGATTCAAGGCCATAATTTGATTTTAATTATTCAAATCTTGGAGTATATTTTGGCTCATATGCAGAAACATATTTAGGAAAATTGAATAATTTTTCTTCTTCCTATGTTGCTGTTTTTAGTGGAATAGAGAAAAGGTTCTTTTACCAAGTGGTGTAAACAAATGTGATGACATGGCTAGTTTTAAAAGGTCATCAGGGGACTTTATAATAAAATATCTGAATTCCATGGAGTGATTAAAAATTCATCTGGTAACAATCTGAACAAGGATACTGACCACATAAAATACTGGATATTTTTCAATGGATTTCATGCTCTTTAAATCATCTCATTAGCTTGAAAATCTTTTATCTTTGTTGTTTCCTATCATTTAATGGGCATATGGGTATTTTTATTTTGACTGTATGAAGTCAGTTAAACTTTGTACAGATGAATGCTGGTGTTTAGCAAGGGGTGTGTTGTTAACACTTTGACATCTGCTTAAATTTAAAGCTTGTTGGTGTATGACACCATGTCGGTGTAACTGGACATCAAAGTGTTAATATAATCTCTATTTTTTGGAAACCCATCGAATTTCTTATCAGGAATGGTTTAATCTACAACTGCATGCACTTTCGATGCATGCAGGTAGTTTTACTTATAATGGACCTTTTTTGGGCATTCCATGCTGTGTATCATTGGTGGAAAATCTAAATTTCTTTACCGGGAATCGTTTCTTAACGTTGCTTTTTAATACTTATAATGCTACATATCTTCAGATTTGCATGAACTACAGATTTCCTTACAGCCAAAACTTAGGTGTTTAATTTGAAGAAGTATACAGAGAACTCTCAATTATCTGTGAGCTGGTAATCCATTTTGCAAATTCTCTGTGTGTGAATTTTTACCTTTTGTCCCTCTCTGTATTTCCTGCTGTCTTAAAAATATTCAAGCAAAAAATCCAAGTATCTTTGTGTTCTAAAACAAGCAGGACTTAACTTCTATGTAGCAGTGGGAATATGCTTACTATGACATGATCACTGCTAATAAGATTAGCAGTTGGGTGAAGAAAACTGTGTAAGACCATGAAACAATGGAAATGTATTGACTGTATACACAAATAATGATAAATAGGTAGTTTATTCATTTAAATTATGAATATTATAAGATATATAAGTGAAAGAATGGATTGTCTGCAAGTTATGATTATTTGTACATCCTTGCCTTGTCATTTGCCTAGATAACCAAAAGTTCACATAAGTTTTAATAATCACTCAAAGCATTAATCTCTTTATGGTTTGGCGTTTAAACAAAATCCAATATATGAGAAAGTGCGAAGATACAGCTGCTGCTGTTCCGTAGTAGATCTCAGGTTGATGGATTGAATTTTGGTCAGAAATGTATTTTTATTATGCTTTAAAACATTATCTTTTTGGTCACAACAGTATTATCTTTTTCTCCAAAGCGTAGTATCTGCAGGTTGAGGAACAAAATCCTGAATAACATTTAACAGTCTAACTAATTGTTGAATATTTTATTAAAAAATTTCTCTGATTTATGTGAGTACAATGTATGATGATGAGCTATCTCTCTTGTATAGGCTACTGTTTTGGAAGTAAAGGCTATCCCTGGTCTGGGAACCACTATTGATGCTATTCTGGTCAATGGGCGCCTTCGAGAAGGTGATACAATGATTTTAGCTGGTACTGATGGTCCTATAGTTACTCAAATTCGCTCTTTGCTGATGCCACAACCAATGAAGGAACTGAGAGTTAAGGTAAAGTTTTATTTGTTGTTTTTTTTGTGGTTAACTAACATTTATCCTAGAAGTTCTTAAGGTAGTAAATGTAATAATAATGATTAATATATTAGATAGGGATAGTTTAATAGTGAAATTTTAATGCCGTAAATAATTTCATGTTGCTTTTTCTCATTGTCTGATTAAAAGAGTTTCTTTGATTAGAACAGCACAAAGAATCATTGAATGTAAATGGAGAAAATTTTAACTTATTTGTGAATTGTTTGTTCAGTACACTTTCTGATAGAGTAAGCAGAATGAAATCTGCTGAGCTCATCTATATAGAAGGATTTCTGAAATCAATTAACTTACCTGTGTGACTATGTTGTCAGCAACATTCTATGCCCAAGATATGTATTTAAACATATTTCAATTGGGATGTACTGTATTATAAAATATTTATTATGATATTATGACAATTTTAAATGTAATGCAATGAAGGAAGTAATAATAGTGTAATGCTGAAATAATAGATTTTGCTGGCTTTACAGAGGAAGTAATTTATGTGAGGTGGCTACATCAGAATTGACTTATGTATTAGATTATTACCTTTAATTAACTTGGAATTAAAATACATTTACAATCTCATAGGAAAAATTTAATGTTTCTCATCTCAATGTACATATTTTTCTGGAAAGTTGTACATTAATTGTTTTCTTGTTGCTGATAATGTTTTTCTGGAATTTCAAAAAATTTTGCTTTAGAGCTGAGATACTCAAACTTTTTCTTCGACAATTCTGAGATTCAGTTTAACACAAAGGTTACTTTTTTCTGTTAGTGAATATTACTTGTAGTTAAAGATGTAAGTGAGATAAAAGGGTTTATTGACAGCAAAATTCAATTAGGATTCAATTTCTATTAAGAAGGTGAAGGGTCCCTGGTTTACGAACATGTTTTAACTTCATTCATCATTGAAAATCATAGTAGACTTATCAATCTTTGTAAGTTTTTGTGTAGTTACAAAATTTTTGCCAGAGCGCCAGTGTTCTGCATAACATAGTTTGGGAAGCTCTACTAGAGAACATTATTTTTGTAGTTCATTATTTAGATAATATCTTTAAGAAAGTGCATCTATATTATTTACAAATATTTTTATCA